>JAWMRF010000109.1:2575877-2586923 GCA_035221435.1 Sphenopsis melanotis | reverse complement strand
AGTTATTATATTATATTATATTTCTAGTTATTATATTATATTTATTATTTATAGCCCCACGTGCATAGTGAGCCTGGTGCACCCCGAATGCACCCCCCAGAGCATCTCCCTGCTCCCTCCAGCAGCAGCAGAATGGATTCTGAAGGGCCCAGGGACATTTTGATGTCAGGGTGGTGCTCACTGCAGCAATGCAGGGTGCAGGGACTGGGAATCACAAGGATTTGCAGGGTGGGAGTGTGGGGCTACCCCATCCTCACTGCCCCCTGCTCAGCCTGGGGCTCAGCAGCAGCCTCGGACTCAGCCCAAGTGCTCTGGGCTTTGCCCTCTCCGTGCCAAGGCTGGTTGGCATCAGGAAGGGATGCAGCCAGAGGAGGGCTCGGTGTTTGCAAGGGAAGAGCTGGACCTGCTCCAAATTTCCAGGGTGAGAAAATCTCCCCGAGTCACGCTCCAGCTCCAAACAAACGCTCGGCTCCAGGGGCCGCCGATGATTCAGCCGGGTGAGACCTCAGTGCTCCCACCTTGCAGCCGCCCCCTTTCCATCTGAGAGCGCTCAGGGAGGGTTAATTCCCACTTAAGGGGGGATGGCTCCAAGATTGCCTGGCTCTTGCCCAGGGCTGTGATCCCAACCCCACCCGCCTTCACTCCCCCGAGGTGGCCGCGCTGCCCGGGAGCTCTCCTTCCCTTTTATTGCCACGAGGTGAATTAATACCCATTTCCTGAAGCTTTTATAGCTTCCTCCCAAATGGCTCTTACATCAGGGGCATATTGGGTTACAGCAAATAGCAGCAGCAAGGAACGAGCCAGGCTTTGCTGTTCCTAAAGCCTCCCGTGCATTTGGGGACCACCAGCCTCCGGTCCCTCTCCCCCCAGAGCCGGCTGGAAGCTCCCAGCGACAAACGACTCCCTTGAGATGTTGGAAAACAAGGAGGACTCTTGCGAAGCTCTGCAGGAGGAGCCCTGGGCTGGCTGAGCCCCTGGGGGGTGGGGATTGAGGGGTGGCCCCCAGTTTCGGGCTGGTTTCGGGGTGCCTGGTGCGGCTGCCGAGGCTCCTGTCTCCGTCTCGCTCCGAGCGCACGCACACCTCTTGGGCTGGTTACTGTAGAAACGAAATTAGCACGGGGAGGGAATGCAATCCCAGAGCTAATTAAGGTAATTACAGCTTCACACCAGCTGCTCACGAGGTCCAAGGACCTTCTGTAACTTGTGGAGGGGATCAGGAGCTCCGGGGGACTTTGAATTCCGATTCCCCCGGACCACGCGGCTTCCGTGGTGGCACTTGTGTCACTCGCCGGTGTGACATTGAACTGGGGGGATGCACGGCGCCAGATGTGCCCCCCAGATGTGCTGGCCCCACCGCAGCAGTGGGTTTCAGGCTGTGACTGGGGCCTGGGGTGTGTTTGGGGTCCCTGGGGAGCGGCTTTGGAGGGGGGGTCAGTGCTGGGGGGTGGCAGGAGGTGCTCTGTGAGCCCAGAGCATCCTCTGGAGGTTGTATTTACACGTGTCACTTTGGCTCTTCAGCTGGGGACAGGCTGACCTGCAGGGAGCGAAACTAGAGCTGGCTGGGGGTCCCCCTGCACTCCATATTTATATTATATTATATTTATAGTTATTATATTTATTATTTACAGGCTCACGTGCATTGTGAGCCTTGGGCACCCCCCAGAGCATCTCCCTGCTCCCTCCACGAGCAGCAGAATGGATTCTGAAGGGCCCAGGGAGATTTTGGGGACTCAGGGGACTGGCTGGCTGGGACCAAAGGCCGCAGGATGGGTGCAGGCAGCAGGGAGGTGGCAGCACCTGGAGCTGGTGGGTGTCAGAGGTGTTTGGGCGGGGTGCTGGAAAATGAGACTTCTCCTCCAGGCTTGGATGAGCCCATTGGAACCAGTTAGACACACTGGGGATGGGGTGAACGACCTGGCACAGGATCACCCCCAGCATCCAGGGGGGCAAGAGCATCCCCAGATCTCCCCAGCCTCCTTTCAGCTGACAAACGTTACCCCCCAGCGGTGCCTTCCCAAAACCCATGGATTTGGAGCTGATTCCTGGCACTGGTCGAGACGGGAGGCAGGAGAATGTGGCCAAACGTGTTTGTTGTGCCGAAAGTGCCCGGTGGCGGCGAGGGGCTGGGACCGCGGGGGCTCCGCTGCCCGGGGGCTGGCGGGGGCCAGCGCTGGGGACAGGAGCTCCGAGTGCCGCGGTGTGTCAGCAGCAGCAGCGCCGGCAGCGGGCGGTGATTCACCGCTTCCCAGCAGCTGATATTTATTACTCAGCCTCGCTGCGGGGCCGACGTGAAATGTGGTCCAGGGAGGGGGAATAAACACCGAGCGGAGCGAGCCGGGGGCGGCAGCGTCGCCCGTGCAACCTGATGGGTTTCCCCATCCTCCCCCTCCCGCTGCTCTCTCCGGCTGGTGGATTTTGATGGAGGAAAATAAAGGCTCACAAAAATCACTCTCTCTCTCTCTCTCTCCCGGCTTGTCCCCGTTTGCCCTGTGCTTTGGCAGCTCCGCCGCGGTGGGCTGGGACGTGGCAGGAATGGGAGCGAGGAGGGAGGGAGGGACGGCAGGAAGGGGCTCCCCTGGGAGGCTTGGCCCCAGCAGGGTGATGGGACTGAACTGGGACCCTCCTCCTGAATGGGACTCCCCTCCTGCAGCCTGTTCTCCGGGGCTTTGGAGAAAGCCAGTCATGATGTGGAACTGCGGGCGTGAGAACTGCCCAGGTCGGTCCACGGATGAGAGGCAGGGATGGGGTCCCATGGGATGAAGAGGTGGGGGAGAAGGGGGCAAAACCCCGAGTTGGTCCCCAGAGCTCATCCTGCACCCTAAGTGGGGTAGTGTGGGGAGAGTGAGGCAGTTTGGGTCTGGATCCCCAGCAGCAGAATGGACACATGGCAGGAGGGTGGATCCACGGGAGTAGAGTGGATCCATGGCAGCAGGGTGGATCCACGGCAGCAGAATGGATCCGCGGCAGCAGGGTGGATCCATGGCAGCAGAATGGATCCACGGCAGCAGGGTGGATCTGGTGCAAAGCACAGGAGCCAAAGCAGAACGATGCAGCTGCTGCGAGGGGACAGATCCAGCACAGAGGGATGGCTCGGGTGCGGGCAGCTGGTTGTGCAGCAGGGGATGGAGCTGCTGCAAAGGGACGGGTCTGATGCAGAGGGATGTGACTCAGAGTGACACGAGTGCCAGGCTTTGTGTATCCCCCCCAGCCCTGCTGATCCCCTCTCCCATCCCGGCATCGCAGGCAAACGGGTCCATCACCTCCCCTCGCCCCCCCAGCAGAGCCCCACCTGTGCCTCAGTTTCCCTGTGCAGCCCAGGGGCAGAGGCTGCTCCATCCCCGTTTCCCTGCGTGCCTCCATGTGTTCATCCACCCTCCAGCGGCTCGGCGAGGACGAGGGGCTCTGACCTCCTCCCGCAGCAGCCGGGAAGGGCCGGTGCGAGCTTGCCCCGGGTTATTTATCACAGCTCCGAGTGCCGGTGTGCGGCGGCAGCTCCCGGGGATATTTTTAGCCCGCTGCAGGGAATCACGGCGGCGAGGGCTCGGGAGCAGCAGGAGGGAGGCAGAGAGGGAGAGGTGCCGCAGCACGAAACCCTGCCAGCGTTCCTGCTCCAAAAACCCTTTCCAGGGAGGATCCCCGCTCCCGGATGGCTGCGGGGTCACGCCCGGGCTTGGCACCGTCGCATCCCTTCGTGGCCTGCTGGGACCCGAGGGACGCCCGAGCAGCGGGGGCTGCAGGCTGGGCTGGGGCACGCAGCGAGGAGCCGAGGGCGGCTGCAGCACACACAGGAGCTGAGCAGGCTGCTGCTGTCTGCTCGAGACACGAAGACATTAGAGAGCAGCGCTGTCTGCATCCCTAATCGGCCTCGCTCCGCCGCTGCCGCCCGCTCCCCCTCCCAGCGCTGCGCCGGGGGCTGCGGGAAAGCCGGGCCGGGGAGCCCCGGGAAAGCTGGGCCAGGGAGCCCCGGGAATGAAGAGTCAGGGAGCCCCGGGAAAGCCAAGCTAGGGACACCCGGGAAATTCGGGCCGGGGAGGCCTGGGAAAGCCAGGCTGGGGACCCCTGGGAAAGCTGGGCCAGGAAGCCCCAGGAAAATCAGACCCAGGACCCCCGGGAAATTCAGGCCAGGGACCCCCGGGATAGCCAGGCCAGGGACCCCAAGGAAAGAAGGGCCAGGGAGCCCCAGGTGCTCTGTCCCTGCAGTGGGTGCTGCTGCCCGCCCCACTGCCACCCCTGTCCCTGTGGGTGGGTGCTCTGCAGCACCCGTGTGGCACTGCCACACACCCGTGTGCACACACACACACACACACACACGGGTGCATCAGTGGCAGGGAAACAGGGAAAGAGCTCCCACCCTGAGCTCTGGGCTCCCCCACCCAGGCCTTGCTGAGCAGGGAGGGACCCCTTGTCAGCCCCCCCAAATGCTCTGTGGTTTTATTCTCCTGTGACCCTCTTACCCACAGTGCCAACAACACTCCCCATTTCCACACCCCAAAGCCCATTACAGCCTACAGCAGCTGCAGAGCACTCGGTGGCTGCTTCCCAGACACCCCAGGATTTGGGCACATGAGGATCTGGGCATGCAGGACCAGGCTGGGTAAACCAGGGTGCAGGGCTGGGCACCCAGAGTGCAGGGCTTAGCATCCAGGGCCAGAGGTGGGCACCCCAGGTTGCAGGGCAGGATTCCCAGGACCAGGGACAGACAGACATTCCCCCCTGGCGGTGCCAGCAGGGCATGGTGCTGGTGTGTGAGGCACCGCCCTCCTGTTCCAGGCAGTTTCCCAGTTTATTTTCTCCCCTATTAGATTCCAGCTGGCAGGATGGTTCCTATAAATATACATAAGGGCTCATTTCCATGACAGTTTATTCGGGAGCAAATTCCACAGCTGCCTGGCAGACGCTGCTGCAGTGGGTGAGAGTCGTGCCCGAAACCAGCCCTGCCTCAGTTTCCCCATCTGCAGCCCAGGCGACAGGGAATGGCTTTCCCCACATTTTTGACAATCCGTTCCTGGAAAACCCAGGGTGTTATTATAGAGGCTATTTATAGCCGGGTAAATGTGTTATTAATATGATTATTTGCCGTGTGGCAATGGGTAATTGCCCTGGGTGGGGACAACAGCAGCGTGTGTGAGGTGCTGCATGGGGATGGTCACAGACCCAACCTGCCTCCAGCTGAGGGGGAAACTCACCCCAAAAACCCCAGGAGGGCACTGGGCTGTGCCTGGTGGGTGATGGGGTCCCAGGGCAGAACCAGGGACTCACCAGGGCAGGTGAGGAGGTTTGGTGGCTCCGTGCTCCAGCGCTGGAGTCCAGCTCTTGTTTCGATCACGATGATTAGCTGAGTCACAGCTGGGGTGCTGCTAATTAAATGTATTTCTTAATTAACAAGATCACAGAGAAGGCCTGCCAGCCCGGCTTGGCTCTCAATCACGGCTGACAGAGGCAGCTGCGGCCGCGGGGCCCGAGGAGCGGCGATCACCCCGGTGCCCGGGCTCAGCGCTGCCCCTGCAGAGCCGGGGATGCTCCGCTGCCCTCCTGCTCCGCAGGGCCGATGCCACAGGCAGCAGGAGTGTGAGGATGAGGAGGGCTCATGCCCGGCATCGCCCAGCCCTGGCTGTGCCTCTCTGGGGTGCAGTGAGTGTGTCAGGGCTGCTCCTGCCCTGTGACTCAGGGCTGCTTCGTTCCTCCCCGCCACCTGAGCCCCGGCCGAGCCCAGCTATTAATTAATATTAATAACAACCCCTTGCAGCTGCTATTCACTGGCCTCAAAGCACAACCTGAAGTAACCCTTGTCCCGATGGGGAAATCTCCACTCCCCACCGGATGGGGAAACTGAGGCACGGGAACTGGGGCAGGAACCGTGCCAGAAGCTTTCCCTGCTCACGCATAGAGCCTGGAAAATGAGGAAGCAAAACCCCAGGGACTGCCCCCACAGCCCCACGGCGATGCATGGATGGGTGGGTGAGCCGGAGTGGGTGGAGAGGGTTTTCCTAGCTGGAAAAAAAAAAAAAGAAAAAAGAAAAGAAAAAAAAAAAAAAGAAAAAAAAGGGAAAAAAAGAGGATAGAATAATAAATAAATAAATAAATAAATAAATAAATAAATAAATAAATAAACAAGCCCATTGTGCCCCCCATGCCGAGCTCTGCCCCGCGGCAAGGGGCTGCTGGCTGAGCTCCACGAGGGAATTTCGCGTGTCCTCGGCCCCCGGCGCGGGCGGGAATCGGAGCTGGGGCTTCTCCCGCTTTTTGGCAGTCTGGTCATGTCCTGCCGGCAGAGCAGCAGGACTGAGTCACGTTCCAGCGGCAGCAGTGACTCACGGCCACCCCGGCCTCCCGGGGAGCAGCCGGCACATTGCAGAGATTCCTGGATGGAGGAAGGAAAATAAAATTAAATAATAACAACTGCCAGCATCATTCCCCCCCTCCACCACCACCTCCGCCCCTTCTTCCTTCCCCCAGCCTCCCGCAACACAGGCGCAAACAGCAAATTCCTGCGGCACCGGGAAACACCTCCCGCCTCGCCAGACGCCGGGATGCACGACCTGCTGCCTCCCGAGCGCACGAAATGCCCTTTGCAGGCACCTGCGGGGGCACCGAGAAGCAGGTGGAACCTTCCCCCCCTTCAAACGCTGCCCCAAGCATGGGGACACCCCCAGAGCGAAAAAATGGGGTGCAGCTGGGTGGATCCTGGGATCCCCCTCCGGATCTGAGTTGCTCCCTGAGGGATTGGGGGGTGAAGAGCAGGGTGGGGTACACCTAAGGTTACACAATCCTGGCTGGGGGGTTTTATTTTTGGGGGGGGGATATCACCAATATTTTCCATCATTTAGCATCATCTCACATCCATGCAGGGGGTGCCCCCAGACTCAGGGGACACCCGTGTCCCTTGTGTCCCTCGTGTCCCCGCAGCCCTGGGAGCGCCCCGGGGCAGGGCTCTGCTGTGGCTGCCTCTGAACTCCATTTATTTATTATTGAAAGCGCTTGGCGGGAGCAGCGGAAGCGCCGGTGGGGTTGAGAGGCTGCGGAGGCTGAGCTGCTGCAGCTCCGGCACCGCGGCGCTGCAGAGAGCTGCCCAAAAAAGCTGCCCAAAAATGCCTCAGTGAGGAGAGAGCTGCCCAAAAATGCCTCAGTGAGGGGGGAGTGCACCCTGCCCCACAGTGAGGGGTGTGCTGCCCAAAACCTCACAATTAGGGGTGTGCTACCCAAAATCTCAGTGAGGGGTGTGTGACCCAAAATCTCAGTGAGAGGTGTGCTGCCCAAAATCTCGTAGTGAGGGGTGTGTGACCCAAAATCTCAGTGAGAGGTGTGCTGCCCAAAATCTCATAGTGAAAGGTGTGCTGCCCAAAATCTCATAGTGAGGGATGTGCTACTCAATATCTCACAGTGAGGGGTGGGCTGCCCAAAGTCTCATAGTGAGGGGTGTGCTGCCCAAAATCTCATAGTGAAAGGTGTGCTGCCCAAAATCTCAGTGAGGGATGTGCTACTCAATATCTCATAGTGAGGGGTGTGTGACCCTAAGTCTCATAATGAGGGATGTGCTGTCCCAAGAGCCCCATGGCAAAGGGCTGTCCTATCCTGCAGTGAGGGATGTGCTGTCCCCAAGCAGGGACTCTGTGGGTCACAGCCCCTCCAGGGAACACCCCTATGGAACTCAACACCTACAGGCACAGTGTAGGGCTGGCCCCTATGGAGCCAGAACCCTTACAATGAAATCCCAGGGGTTATAGAGCAAAATCTGCTGTCCCAGCAGAGCAGACACCTAAAGAACAGTCCCTAGAGAGCACAAAACCCCATCCCATGCAGTGCAGAGGGACCTGCAATTAGTGAGTGAGGGAACATGCCCAGTGGAACAGACTCCAAAGAGGGGAACTGCCAGGCATGTAGAGAACCCCCCTACTGAGCCTGTCCCTATGGATGAAGAGCCCAGACCCCACAGAGCAGCCCCCAGAGCAGCCCTGCAGGCTGGGCCTGTGGGGTTCTACAGCCCCACGTGGTTCCCATCCCACCCCACAGCTGGAGGGGCACCAGCCCAGGCCCTGCTGAGTTCCTGGGCATCAGGGGCAGATTGCACCCACAGAGCCCTGCAAGGGGGGACCACAGCTGTGCCCCTGCCACCTCCTCTGCTCCCTCAAACCTCTCCACATGCCCCGGAGGTGGGGGCCACATGGAAGCATGCATGACATTCATGGGCTGTATTAATCTACTTCCAGTGATTGCGCTGGTAAATCTGAAGGGTTAATGACATGCAATTAATAGCAGTATGCTTATTTTGCTGTTTAACATATTGTTCATCTGTCTTTATAGTACAGAGGCATACAAACAATGCCAGTGGCAGCTCACGGTGTCCCTGAATTTAAGAGATTCTCTGGAATCTCTTAGAATTCAAGAGATTCTCTTGAATATCTTAGAATTTAGAGAATCTCCTTAGAACTAAAGAGATTCTCTGGAATCTGATTAGAGTCCCTACAGCAGATAATACACAGCACCAATTGTATGTGTGGTTCTGTATTCAGCAGAGCAATATCCCCAGCTGGGGCTTGGGATGAGCAGGGGACAGTGGAGCCTCTGCAGGGCAACAGCTCGGGGACACAGGTTCCCCTGGGTGCTCTCTGTGCTGCTGTCCCAGCCCAGCACAGCCCCTGTGGGTTTCACAGGGTATTTTGGTCAGTGCTTACGGGAAGAGGCGTGGGGGGGTCCGCGGGGGGATGCCAGTAAATGGCCTCTGAGCCTTCCCCATTCTCGAGAATAGGAAACTGTGGCTTCTGCACCGGGGTTTCACTTTCTGTTCTGGAGGCGGGAGGCCAAACTGCTCTGCTTGACCACTGCTGTGGCACTGCCTGGGGACTGAGACAGGACAGGCAGGGAAAATTCATCAGTGTATTTGTTCTCTGCGTGTGTAAAAATCCTTTTGTTTGGGGAATCAAAATAAAGTTTGATCTCTTAAAGTTTGGTCTCCCACCCTCCTGTTTGGGGATGCTCAGGGCAGTGATGCTGTCGCCCTGTCTTTGAGGGTGGCACAATGCAGGCCCAGCCTGCAGGGCTGCTCTGGGAGCTGCTCTGTGGGGTCTGGGCTCTTCATCCATAGGGACAGGCTCTGTAGGGGGGTTCTCTGCATGCTTGGCAGTCCCCTTCTTTGGGGACTGTTCCACTGGTCATGTTCCCTCACTCACTAATTGCAGGTCCTTCTGCACTACATGGGATGGGGTTTTGTGCTCTCTGGGACTGTTCTTTAGGTGTCTGCTCTGCTGGGACAGCAGACTCTGCTCTATAACCCCTGGGATTTGGTTGTATGGGTGCTGGGCTCCATAGGGGCCAGCCCCACACAGGGCCTGTCCTGGTGCCCTGCCACTCCCTCCCTCCCTGGGCCACCTCTCCTCTGTGGCAGCCCCCTTCCAAGGCACCCATGGGCGCTGCAGTGGTCCCGAGGGTGCTGGGGGTCAGGAGGGAGAAGAGCAGGAGCTCTAAAAATAGCCCCAGGTGCCCTCTGCCCCGGGAGCAATTCCTCCCTGGGTAAACAGGAAATTTATTCTTAGGCCATTCACGAGCTGAGCTGAGGGCAGCTCCCTGCCCGGGGCTTGTTTTGTTCCTCGCTGACACAGCGGTGACACAGCCGAGGTGGAAGGCCCACCAGGCAGAACCTTCCAGCCCCGAGGGCTTCCCCTGGCTCACTCTTTCCTCCCCTTGCTCACCCTGCGCTCCCTGCCTCTGCCAGGGCTGTGGGGAGGGGGTTCCCCTTCCCACGGGGGACACTGTGAGCTGAGGGCTGGTTTGGGGTGTCTCTGGAAAGCCCTGTTTGTGCTGTGTGCATCTGGGCTCAGATGGGGGGCAGAGCTCTCACCCTGACATCCAGCTCCTCCTTTCCTTGACAGGACCTCTTGAGCTGGAGGAGATAAAACCACCACAGTTTGCCCTTTCCCAGCATGAGCTGAGTTGAGGAGACTGAGGAAGGACATTGCTCACAGCTTTTTCCTGTCTCCCCAAAGCCCCCCAGGCTGGTGACAGCTGTGATTCATCTTTACCCCCTCATCCTTTCCCCAGGTGCTGTTCCCATTTGCAGGACCCTGCTCCCCCTCCCTTCCCAGTTTGCAGGGCTCTGCCCAAGGCTGCTCTGCTGGAGCTGCTGCATGGTCCAGGCAGCAATCCCTGCCTGCCGGGGATCATGAGCTCCTCCAGGTCTGGGCATGAGGCCCCTGGCAGGCTCAGAAGTGGCAGCTTCTGCCTGGGCAACATTTTTGGGGAGCTAAAGAGGACACAGAAAAATGTAGGGCTGCAGCCTAAAGCACTGACTGAAATGAACAGGGGTGCTTGTTATGCTGATGATAGAGAGGGGGATTCCCCCGTGTTTCCCCAGCATCACCTGTGTGGATGTGACCTTGTCCCAGAGTGTTTTCCCCCTGGAAATGTAACTGAGAGAGGTACAAGGGTGGAAGGTGCTTGTGGGGAGGAGAGTGCAGGGAAAGTCTGGGATGGGCAGGAGTGTGGGCTGGCTCAGAGAGGCAGGTGAGGGGTACCCCCACACCACAGGACTGCAGTGTGAGGCCAGGAGTGGTGACAAACTGGAAAAGGGACATCCTGAATCCAGCACTGGTGTTCCTGAGCTGTGAGGCTGAGATACAAGCTGGATCCCTGATATATTTGTAACATATACAACAATGTGGAGCCACGGGGACAATCCCACGGGGCTCTCTGTAAAATAGACGCCCAAAGAAGGCTGCACGGAGCGCACAGAGGGGTGGCAGGAGGGTTTATCCGAGCAGCCCCAGTCTCGCGGGCTCTCCCGGCTCGGGCATCCCCGCCCGGCTGCGGAACGACGGAGCGGTGCTGTCCTCGCGTGGCCACCGGCGGCACCGCACCGCGCCCGGGCCGGGGGTTCCCCCAAATCCCCGCTCCCCCAAATCCCCCGCTTCCCAAATCCCTGGGCTCCCCCAAATCCCCCGCTCCCCAAAATCCCGGGCTCCTCCAAATCCCCGCTCCCCTAATCTCCCACTCCCCCAAATCCCCGTTCCCCCAAATCCCCGCTCCCCAAATCCCCGTTCCCCCAAATCCCCG
>JAWMRF010000109.1:2526676-2561192 GCA_035221435.1 Sphenopsis melanotis | reverse complement strand
TTGCCCAGAGAAGCTGTGGCTGCCCCATCCCTGGAAGTGTCCAAGGCCAGGTTGGACAGGGCTTGGAGCAACCTGGGAGAGTGGAAGGTGTCCCTGCCCATGCCAGGGGGGTTGGAAAAAGATAGATCTTTTGGAAAAAGATAGGGACCTGATAGATCCCTTCCAACCCAAACCTCTCTGTGATCCTCTGAAATCCTTCCCACCACTTACAGGCTCAGGAAAGGCCCCAGTTTCTAATGAGTCTTGCAGTGCTGATGACCACTGAGAGGAGCTGGAGATGCTGTGAGTTGAGGGAGAGCAGGAGGGTCATGTTTCATTTCCCTTGACATCCAGTAGAACCCAAACTGGATTTGTTTGTCTATCAGCCCTGTGTTTCTTTCCTCCCAGTGATCTCCATGCGCTGCATGGTCCAGTTCGTGGGCCGGGAAGTCAAATACAGGTGAGTGGCTGCAGCTGGGGAGGGTTTGGGGTCAGGGGTGCCAGGTACTGATTCCAGATCAAATATAGGGTGCTCTGGGATGGTCCCTGTGAGTGGGGCATGGCTGGAGCAGGCTGCTCACAACCCTCCACCTCCCAGGGAAGTGATCTGAAAGAAGCCACCACATTCCCTTCCATCCACATGAAATAAACACTGCTGGTGGCTTAATGGAACTTAATGGTGGCTCCCATGCCACGGGAATAGGGTTATCCAGGAGACTTGAGAGACTAAAAGTGAATCTGAGCTGTGCTTAGAGGGTGGGGGACTGGGGCTTGAAGGGATGTGGAAGGCTGGGCTCTGTCCCTGATGTGCCTCTGTTCCACCTTGTGCCTGTTTGGGGCTGTATCACCCCTTGCTGATCACACAGAGAGTCTCCTGCCTTTTTCCTTTGCCTATTGATGGAAAGGGAAGGCAGCAGGGAGGCAGAGTGGATAACACAAAGCTTTGCTGCAGCCCTGCTTAGTCTGTAGAATTTTTCCAAGCCTTTTGCAGTACCAGCTGCCTCTCTGCAGGGCAAAACTGCCTGTGGAGCAATGTGGAGGCACACCAGACAGGATTGCAGCCAGCCCACGACAGCCAGCTCGAGTTCCCAAAGGCAGACAGGGTTCTTGGGCTTAGAATCATCCAAATCAAACCATATCACACAACATCTGTACCCACTCACAAAGCCTCACAGAGCTCTTGTACCTTCAGCATTGAACAGTTGTGGGCAGGTTGGGTGTTCTGCTGGTGTCACTGCAGACTGGCAGAGTACAGGCACGACCTTCCTTCCCTCAAACCTGCCTGGTGTGAGAAGAATAGGCAGAACAAGCTGCCTTCTGCTGGAATGATGGCTGAGGGCTGCACGATGTGTATGAAGCTGCACAGGGCTGAGGTGGAACAACTCTGCACACTCACAGCTCTTTTCCTTTCTTGGCAGCGGTGTGTTCAGTGCTATTGGCAGGATATTTAAGGAAGAAGGGATCCTGGGATTCTTTGTGTAAGTGAATTGTTTAAATACTTTCTCCCATAGCCTGAAGGCACTGATGGCTCTGCCGGCAGCTCTGCCACCCCCAGATGGAGTCACACTGAGCTGAAACCTTGTCTGACCAAGGGTCTCCCACATCACTCCCACGATGAAATCTGTGCCTTTGACAGCACTCCAGGTTGACCATTAAGTTTGCCCCAGATCTTATCTTCAATCAAACCTTCCGAGCCCAGAGCAAGCTGTGTTTTTTCTTATCTTTCTTTTTCCCTTGGTGCTTCTTTGTGTTTCAGTGAAGGGCCATTTAAAGCATTTGTTTGTGCAACAGGCACCAAGATCAAGTGCAACAATAAGTTCCCTTGTTGAAATGAAAGCCAGGCCCTGGGTAAGCAGCAGATTCCTCTGCAGAGCACCGTGGGTGCTTGTAATGAGCAGGTTTACCTGTGTGGCTGGAGTGTGGTGATGCCTGGACCAGGAGGAGCTGAAAGGTGTTTCCAGCTGCTTACAGAGTGTGGCAAATTGGTGCATCACTGAAATGGAAGTTTAGTGGACACCTTTTTGCTTGAACCCTTAATTAATGCTTCCTGCCTTTCTTTTTCACATCTACATAAAAGCAGAACCACCTGCTGTGTCTGCTCGTGGTGGGGAGATAACTCACTTTATTATGTCAATAATAGTAAAGGCAGCTCTGGAATTTCAGTAAGGGTTTTCAGGATGCCTTTGGCTCTGCAGTCACAAAATATGGGCCTCCAGATGAAACCTGAATGCATCAGGAAGAGGGAAAAAATCACAGGGGGTCTCACCCTGTCCTTCCCCAAGGGGAAATGGCCAGGGATCTGCAGAGACCCCACCATTGAGTGTCACTGCAGCCCACAGCTTCTCAGCTGAGCTGTGCAGCTCCAAATCTGCTCCACTAAATACAGGATGGTCCCTGTGAGTGGGGCATGGCTGGAGCAGGCTGCTCACAACCCTCCGCCTCCCAGGGAAGTGATTGAAGGAAGCCACCACATTCCCTTCCATCCAGATAAAATAAACACTGCTGGTAGCCTAATGAACTTGATGGTTCTCAGGAAAGGTTTTAACACAACCCAAATTGTCTCAGGAGGGCTCTGAAGTTCTACATGCTCTACAGCCCTGTTAGGAAATCCCACTGCTGTGAGGGGAGCACAAACTGCTGCTTTTCTCCTCTCAGCCCTGGTGCAATCCCAGCACATGCATTGCTCTAAAATCATGGCAGTGCACTTGTTTCTCATGGCCTTATAACAGTGGCACACACTCTCTGGGTGTGTGCCTCGCTAGAGATAAAGGCTTTTCAATGATGGATTTATCTCCCTTTCCCTCATATCTGCAAGAGGCTCCTGCCAGCCCAGGAAGGTGTTCCCTGAGCTCCAAAGCTGCTGGGCATGGTCAGCTCAAGGATGGATTGTCCCAAGTCCCCTGCACTGGGGTTTCTGCTGTTGGGTCACATTATTGTACATGATTCAGGCTTCCTCCTCTGCCTGCTGCTATTCCAGTTTTTCATCATCTTCCAAAGATATTCCCAGTTCAGATCTTGGACATCTCAGCAGGTGTGAGAATTGCAGCACTCACTTTTTTATGTCAATAGTAGTAAAGACAGTGCTGGAATTCCAGGAGGGGTTTTCAGGCCTGATGCTTTTGGCTTGTTGGCTTTTTTTTTAGTTCCTTTCTGCAGCTCTAAGACCCCTGGTTTCCACTCATCCAGCTCAGGGCCAGCAGCTGTCATTACTTTGGAGGGGAGAAAGGGATGGGATCCTTGTTGGAAGTGGAATAAACAGTCTGACTCCCTCTCAACAGTTGGGTGAGGTTGTCCTTCTGGGGCTGCCCTGGCCCAGCCCTTTGCTTCTGGAATTTATTAGGCTCTGTTGTATCTGCAGCAGCTCAGGAGCTTCAGACTTAAAGTAACTTTGAGTTAGAGAAAAGATGGTTTTTACAAAGGCTGAAAGCCAAACACAAAGCAGAACATCTCTTTGGGGCCAGAGAGCTTTGATTTCTTTGTCCTGTCTGCTGCTCTCATGTATCACATCTTTGAAGCCAGCGAATCTTCTGTTGAAGGTTTCTGCTGTGCCTGGCCCCTGAGACCTCAGCTGCATCCCCAGGGCTGCTGGGGCCTTAACAATGCTCAGGTTGTTCCCAAAACCAGTCCTCGTTGCTGTTCTGCTGCTGCAGCAACCACAGCAGGAAACAAACTGGTCCCTTGCTCTGAGGAGGCAGCGTGGTGTTTGGGAAGAAACAAAAGACTCAGATTAACGTGCCTGGAGGGGGCTCTTTGCAGCTCAGCAAACACTCTTGTGGCTCTTGACAGGCTCCTTTTCAGAGCTGACCACATCTGCTGGTGAAACACAGGTTTGACACACACCTGGATCCTTTTGCAGTGGAACAACCCCTGCAAAAGCAGGAAACCGTGCACTACTGCAGCAGAGAAAAGTGGAGAAACCCTCTGGAATATTTTGTTAAAGTTTTAGTGCTATTATCTGCAAAAGCTGGCAGTGCTGGTGCTGCTGGGAGCTGCAGTGTGTCAGTGGGAGGCATCAACCAAAGAATTCTGCTCCTGGGTGCAGCAGGGACTGGGAAGAATCAGTGTTCCCCCAGTTACTCCATTTCTCAGTGGAGCAGGTTGTGCAGGAACAACCCCTCTCATTTTGATTTCTAAAAGAAGAGAGATTCCACAAAGAGATAAACTTCTCATTGTGCATCCAAAAGAGCATCTTCAGAAATGGAAACCACTTCATCTGTGTCTCACTTGGGTTTCCCAGCACGAGTTGGGCCAAGAAGGGATTTGGGATAGAACCAGGGGAATTGAATCATGCCCAAAAAACATCCCAAAAATTTTTCAGCCAGAGCAGCACATGTAGTACCAAGTTTGAAGGCTGAGAGAGCTCTTCCCTGAAATCTCCCTTTTCAGTTCCTCCCTAAGTAAAAATTTCATTTAGGGGGAGTGGAGTTCCTCTGAGCTGGTGGAGGGAAAGAGGGCTGGGCATCTCAGGAGGTGGCACTGGGACCCTCCTGCACCTCACACCCCTCTTTTTGCCCTTGCAGTGGGTTAGTCCCTCACGTCCTGGGGGATGTCATCTTCCTCTGGTGCTGCAACCTCCTGGCTCACTTCATCAACACCTACGCTGTGGATGACAACGTGAGTGGAAGTGCCTGAGGCAGGCCTTGGGGTCTGCACCAAGCACCTGCAGTGGGAAGGGGTTCCTGGAGAGCAGGGGCTGATTTAATACAGACCCCAGGCTTTGGGGACGTCCCCGTGAGAGTGCTGGGGGCTCTGTGTGTGCTCAGGGCTGTGCTTCACCTGCACTTTGGGGGATCACAGTTCCCCAAATGCCTTCCCAGACTCTCGGCTGGAATGCAGCTGCCCTTTATTGCTTCCTGCCTCCTTCCCTGCCCCTCGCCTCAGGCTCAGAGAGTGTCACATAATGACAGTGCCAGCCTGGTGTCACCCCCCTGCTCCACAACGCCTTTGGTTTCTCTCTGCAGTTCAGCCAGGCCTCGGTGATCCGGAGCTACACCAAGTTCGTGATGGGGGTATGTAGGCAGCTGCCGTGTCCTTTCCCCTCCTCCTGCCACCTCTGGGCTGAGAGCTCATGCCCTGGGGACACAGGCTGCTCTGTACTTGACATCCCTTATCCAAGGATAACTCTGCTAACATGCAAAAGCTGGAAATAGCGTTTTTGACATGGGGGGCTTTAGAGAGGCTGCTGGTTTTCTGTGCTTTCAGATCGCTGTGAGCATGCTGACCTACCCGTTCCTTCTCGTGGGAGATCTCATGGCAGTGAACAACTGTGGGTATGTCCTTCACACTGAGATCTAAAGCTTTCCCTTCCTTTCTTGCAGCCCCTTGTTGTCTGAATGGGCTGCTAACGACCGTAAAGCTTTCCTCCAGCCCCGTAAACTCTGTGGCACCTCGCAGAGCTGGCTCGTTTCCTCTCCCAGGTTGCTTATAATTTTAGATCAGAGGGCACAGACACGAGCAGCAGAAAAGCTCAGGTGGTGAGAAATCGGGAGAGTTGTGTGGTCCGATCTGAGCTGAGCTGGAGGCACAGGGATCAAAGGGACAGTGCTGGCTCCAGGGAGCAGCACGAGGGAAGCAGAGCTCTTATGGCAGCCATGGGGGCAGACAGGAGCAGGACCAAGCTTGCCTTCCCAATCGCACTGCTGCAAGTCTCCTGCCTTTTTTTTTCTCATGGGAACGGGATCCAAGTCTGGTGCCGTGTTTTCTCAGTATCTGCTGGCTTTTGAAGGTGTAGATACGGTCCTGGACTCTCAAAGTCTCCAGGTAACGCTCCTTGTTTGTGCACTCCAGGGGTAATTAAATTACAGATCTGCTGCATTGTAAATAACGAGCTGTCACTTGGCTGCCAGCCCGGTGTGGACACTGTCCCCGTGTCCTCGTTCACACTTCCTGCTGCTCTTTTGTTACCTGTGTGGGTAAGGTGACACATGCACCTCAGCTGTTCCCTGTTGCTGTGCAGGTTGCGCGCCGGCCTCCCTCCCTACGCTCCTGCCTTTGCATCCTGGATCCACTGCTGGAGGTACCTCAGTGCTCAGGTGAGGGAGCAGGGCACACACGGGGCTTTGGGCTCCCTCTGCTCCTTTCCCAAATCTCCAGCATTCCCCAGAAGTGCCTGTGCTGCATCCTGTGCTCTGTAACCTGCTTCTGTCCCTCCAGTTGTGGCACTGGTACCAGCCTGGCAGAGCTCCTGTGCTGTATCCTTGCCATGCTCTGTAACCTGCTTCTGACCCTCCAGTTGTGGCACTGGTACCAGCCTGGCAGTGCTGCTTTGCCCATTACACACCCCAAGCTTGCAGCCTCTGGGCTTTTATCCCATGCATTGCACACAGCAGAGTCTGTGCCCCTCTGCATCTGTCACCCCTGGGGGAAATGCTCAACTCAGCACCCACAGGGCTGGAACCTCACTTTGTGCAGCCTTGCAGCCCTGCCATGGGCATGAAGTGGGGCTCTGCTAAAGCAGCTGCAGCTCCCTGGGCAGGTCTGAGGCTGGCCTGACCCCGGGCTCTCCTCCTCAGGGGCAGCTGTTCCGTGGCTCCAGCCTGCTGTTCCGCAGGGCGCCCATCCCAGCCTCCTTCCCCATGGACTGACGCCTCGGCAGGGACAGCTCATCAACCTGGACTCCTCAAGAAACCCCAAGCTTGTTTCGATATCTGTATATTTCTATTTTCTGATCCAAAGTCCATGGTGCCAGAACTGACACCTCCTCTCCAGCAAGGCCAGGAACAGACTTCTGGACATCTGGCTCAGGCTCCAGCTGCACCAAAGGTCCATCCTCGTGGTTGTCTTGACTGGGATGTGTAGCAGAGAGAGCAGAAAGCTGTTTTCTCTTTGGTCCAGGCTGTAGCTCTGGAGTTGCTGGGGAAGTCCAGGAATCCAGAAAATGCCCAGGTACTAAAGGAGCCAGCCATGAGCTGCAGGGACAAAAGACTGCTTTGTTCTGCCTGAGCTGATAAGCAGCAGGAGATCCAAGGTCACCTCCCTGGGAAGGTTATGCCAGGTGACAGCTCCTGCCTCATCCTTTCTGGAGAGAGCACCTTGGCCTGGCAGGTAGCTCATCCTGGGCAAGATCAACCTGGCATCCATATTTAAGGTTTGAGGGTACCTGATCACCCAGGAACATCCCACCTCCCACGGGCATGAAAAGGAAATTACAGGATCAAAACAGGGAAGGGAAACAGAGTCCCACTGCAAAGAACAGAAGAGTCCCAAAGAGACAGGTCCAGCCCAGCTCAGGGCAGTGATGGGATGTGAACAAGGAGAGAGCCCTTGGGAAGGGACATGTGCTGCCAGTGGCGCTGCTTTGGGCAGGATTTCACTCATGGAATGGGCTGTGTTTAGGTACAGCCAGCAGAGCTGTGGGCTGGGCAGGCAGCCTGCACACACCCTGGGGGAGGTGGGTGCTGGTCTGGCTGCACCAAGGGGCATCTCCCAACCAGCAGCACCACGAGCCCTGCTGGGCTCCTGCTCCTGTTGCTGATGGAAATGGAGCTGCTGGGATCTGAGAGCTGCACACAAAAGGCTCTCCTGCAGCAGGGACAGCCTGTCCAGGGCTGTCTGCAATGAAGGGATGCACCTTGAGCTGGCCAAAGGCTGCTGAGGCATCAGGGTTGAAGGCTCCTGGTCTCAGTGGAGCACAGCTGGCTCTGTGTGTAGCAGAGCTCACCAGTGGCACCAGGGCAGGATTGATGCTCAGCTCCCCAGATAAGAATTTCTTTGCACCAGTCTGTGCTGTGATGGCAGCCAGGCAGATTTCCCCCATTTCATTTCCCCACGAAGCAGTCTTTTGCACAGAGGTGATGCTGCACTCCCTGGGAAGAGGTTTAGCATTCCTTGAGCAGGTTCCCACGTGCTGCAGCAGCAGCAGCAGCTGGGGTCACATCTCATCCTGGTCCTCTGGGGACCTGCCACCACAGGGGGTTTTGTCTCCAGCAGGCAGGGTTGATGCACAGCCCAGGCAGGGCTTGCAGGACAGTGGTGATGTGTGCTGGGAGTGGCAGCCCCCACCCAGCTCCCTTCAGTGTCGTGAAGTCAGTCCTGTCCTCCCTCGCTCCCAGTTTGTGTTACAGTTAAATAATGCATGGACCTGTTCCCTAACACCAGAGATGATTTCAAGAGGATTTAATTATGCTCCAAAATACAGTTATAAAACAACTATTGGGTGGTTTGGTTTTTTGGAGTTTTTTGTGTTTTTTTTTTTTTGGTGGGTTTTTTTTGTGTTTTTTTCCCCCCTGTATAATGTGCTCCCTCAGGGAAGGTTTCAGTTTAAGACGGGCACTTCCTTTGGTCTTTTCTACAAATCAGGGGCTAAACCAGCTGTTTAAAACTCAGATTCCCCCTGATTTTTCTCACCTCCACGGAAGGTGGGCATATTTAGGCTGAGCAAACTGCAGTGGGTGCACCTGGAATGAGGGTGTAGGCAGCAGAGGGCTTGGGTGCTTGAAGCAATATATGTGCAATTAGGTTTTTGGAGTTAAAATTGACCCTGAGGTCTTCTAGAAGGAGTGATGGAGACCCTTTGCTGCTCTCAGACTGGTGGGTGGGCTCAGCCATTCCATGTTCCCCCTCACAGCTCCATCCTTCCCTTTAATCACCTTGTTTTATGACCTGCTCCCACACAGGGCATTGCACCTGCCAGGTCACTCAGCACCTGCTCAGGATCATGTACTTTTGCCCTCCAAATTAAAGCCACCTTCTGCTGCTCACATGCCTGTCAAACCTCCTGCAGCCTCTGCACAGCCTGACTGCAGCCACTGCAGGGAAAAGTGCTATTTCCTGTCTTTTGAGGAGTTTACCTAAGGAATTTACCTAAGGGATTTACCTAAAGCTGCACCAGTGGATGCATCCTGCCAGTAATTTCTGCCCAGTTCATCAGGGCCCACAAACTTGGCTGAAAACCCAACAGTTGACTGTAGTTTTTGCTCAATTTAAATGAAAACCAGGTTTCAGAGCTTTCACTGCACTGCCTTACTTTGAAGCAAGGGGCTGCCATTCTTAGGATGATTGAATATTTCCTCACCTCCTCTTTCTATCCCTGATTCTTCTTGTCCCATCCTTCATTTGAGGGGCCCCAGGACAAACTTCATTTGAGGGACAACAAGGACAAATGTCTGCACCAGGAGCAGGCAAGGAGACAGCCCAAACCCTGGGTGGGCATCTCCCTTAAATTGCTGCTGCCCATTAGTCAGTGCCTGGCCCTGCAGCTGGTGCTCAGGTATCCCAGCTGAAGGGGATGGGGCCCCATTCCCACAGGAATGGGGAGATCCAGGGTGGAACATGTGGTGGGGAGAACAAATGAAGGGGTGGAGGAGGAGGTTTGGGTCTGGCGCCCAGGATGGAGCCGGGGGTTTGTCCCGCTGGCGCTCCCCTGTCTGCCCAGGAAACAACCTCTGGTTTAAATATTGACTCTCCTGCACAAAGCCAGGCTGGGTGGGGATTGCTGTTGCTCTGTGCCCACACCGTTTATCAGCCTCCAGTGGAGAACTGAGACTGCTGGGACTTTGGCCTCATCTGCTCCCAGCTGCCTGGGGGAGAAGGGAGGCAGCGACAGCAGCCAGGAGAGGGAATCTCAGGTCAAGGCTGGTCTGTCTCTCCGCTGGGCATGGATGCTCGAGTCTGGCAGGATCTGGAAAGCGGCAAGATGAGCCTTTGTGCCCAGGGAAGTGCAGCTGAGCTCAGAGCCAATGTTCCATCCTCTCCTTTCCCCTTGCAGAGCCGGCCTGCTGGAGACCCTTCAGTTCAGTCCAAACCCCTTCCTGGCCGTGCCGCTCTCCTGCCGTGGAGCCAGGAGGGAGCATCCCAGGGAGCCCTCCCAATGCCTGGATGGTGCCTGGTGTCTCCCTGGTGTCTGGTCAGCGGGAAGGCCAGGGGCTGCCAGCCCTCCCCTGCAGCCATGGAGGGCCCCATCTTGCAGCCACGCAGGAGGAAGTGCCCTGTGGCACAGCTGCCCTCGATAAGGCTGTTTGCTCTGTTCTCCCGCAGCGCCGAGCTCCACGTAGGCAAATAATTCCTTAAAAAAAATATATATATATGTAAAAAAATAATAACCCTCACAGAGGAGATCCTGCTGCTGGGGTGGTGGGGCCAGCTGGTGCCAGGAAATGCTCAGGGTGGGGACTTGGACTGGACCCAGGCACCAGCAGCATGGTGGCCCTGGACCTGTCCCTGTCTTCACACAGCCCCATCCCCTGGGATGGCCTTCACTCGAAATGGGGGATTACAGAGGAGCCAGGTCCTTGTGGATTCCCCCCTGGATAAGGGAAATCCCATCTGGAAACAAGGAGAAGAGGCCACAAAGAGCACAGGAGCAAAGCTCGGCACAACAGCCTGACCTGCCACGCTGACAGGGACAGCCCTGTGCATCACTCGCGGCTGGTAAGAGGATGGGAAGGATGTGGGGAAGCTGCTTTCCATGCTCCTGCTTGCCTGCTACAGGGGTTTTTTTAGGGTAAACTCCCTCAAATCCCCCTAAACTGAGCTGCTCTGTTCCCTCCTGGGCAGTGCTCTCAGGGGGAGCCGGTGGTGTTTCATCCCACCCTGAGGGGATCTGGGTCTTTTGGGGAAGAGGTGGCAGCACAAGGTCAGCACAAGGTCAGACTCCTTTCCCTGCAGCCACCGTGACCCTTGCACACCTCCTTCAGCACTTACACCGTGCTGTGCCCCCCATCCCAGGGGAGAAACAGGAGGGGAAAAGTCTCCCCAGCTTTAAACTTGTCCCTTCTCCTCCTGCTGTGATCCCAGGCTGGGCTGGCATGGCGAGGGTGGTGAGGGTGGGCATCGCCGCGGCTCTGCGGCCCTGGCTCGAGGCGCTGCCCCTCTCTGCAGACATGTGAATGCTCCCATCCCTCGGAATGGAGTTTCTCCCTCCCTGAAAAGCCGCCTGCGCTCTGCGGCCGGGCGGCTCTTGTCAGGCTGCCAGAGGAGGCCGGAGCAGCGTCACATGCAGCAAAGTTTTACAAGGCGAGCGAGCGTCTGGGGAGAGGGACGGGAGAGGGACCGACCGCCGCACGCACACACTCGGACGCGCACGCGGAGAAACCTCCTCCAGGCTCCCTCCAGCTCTCATCCCAACGCTGATTTTTTTTTTCTTTCCTCCTTTTTTTCTTTTGTTTTTGGAAGAACAAAGACTTTGGGGTGGGTTGGCGCTGTTGTTTTTCCGGGGTTGCTGTCGGTGGATGGGGGGAGGCTGGAGGTGGAGGGGGGAGACGGTGGATTGAATGTGAGAAAGTCCCAAATTTCTCTGGCCGAGTTGCCGAGATCATCTGTGCAAAACTTAGAGGAGGAAAGACGGGGGGGGGGGGGGAAATAATTAAAAAATAAAATATGATGACGTCACTTAGAGCAGGGGTGCCTTCCCTGCTGCCTGTCAGATGCGCCTGAAAAGAACAGGGCAATAAAACAACAGCCGCCTCTGTCTCCCTCGTTAAACACGGCACTAATTGGATGTTAATTTTTCCTTGCTCTTCTCGCTGCTCGATTGTGAGGGCTCTGCCTGGCTCTCCCTCTCCCGCTTCCTTTCTTTCCTGTTGCAATGCTCTTGGCAGCTCTGAGGGACTCCGGACTGTGCGCTCCCCTCCCGCTCGTGGACTGGAATAATTCAGGAGCTGGGAGAATTAAAAGAGACGAGGCGCGGGGGCGAACGGTTCAGAAACGGGGCGGGCGTGATGGATTTTGAGAGCTACGCTAATCTCCCCGTTTCCCGTGCATTGTCCTGCCGACTTGGAGCTATTCTCTTCCCATTTGATTTCTCTTCCCTTCCTTTCCCTTCGCGTTGGGTTTGGACTGCAGGGCAAAAATATATGTTTAAAAAAAAAAAAAAGGCATAAAAAAAAGGAAAAAAGGCAGGAAAAAATAGAAAAAATACTAAAAAAGGGGGGGAAAAAGAAGAAAAAAGCCAAAAAAAAAAAAAAGAGGAAAAGAAAAAAAGCCTGGTTCAATGACGACAAACCCCCAAACCTCCTCCCAGCTCCCCCCGTCTCGCCGCGCTGCCTAACCCCTGCGTGGAAACAGGCGTTTTAGGGAGCCAGAGCAGGAAGTTGTTGTTCTCTGTCTTGCCCAGGTCATCCTTCCAGGGTATGTGTGCAAGGGCGGTGGGCACGAGGGCTCGGTGGGCGCCCAGCAGCCGTCGGCCGCCCCCCACGCTACCCCCGGCCAACGAGGCGGGTGAGCAGCGCAGGGGGAACGGGGGCCGGGTGGTTGTTTTGGGGGACGCAAGAGGGGCCCAAGGGACAGGATGGGTGGGGGAGCGGAGGGGAGGGAGCAGGAGGCGGAGGTGGGGGGAGAAAGCGAGAGCCGGGGAGTAAAGTCCTACCTGGGATCGGTGCCAACTTCCTGCAAAGGGTTACAGACCCGCGGCTTTGAGAGCCCACCAGAGGCGAGTGCGCTCTTGTCACGGTTCCAAGGCGAGATGAAGGCAGCGGGAACAGGTACAGCAGATGCCGAGTGGCCTCGTTTGCCCGGCGAGCGGGGCTTCGGCTCGATTTAAGCCTCGCCGACGAGGAGCCTTCGGTGCTCCCGCCGGCGGGGGCCTCGCCATCCCCGCACGAGGCCACCGGGGCTGTCGGGTGCCAAGGGTGGGGTGGGTGGCTCGGTGGCGGGGGGGGTGTGTGTGCATGGCACGGGGGGGCCTCCGCAGCTCGCTCGCCTTCTTGCCGTTTGGATTAACATGCGGAAGATGCGCCTGTCACTTTGCTTACTGTCAGCGCCGGCTCGGGGATGGGTGACGGCTTTGTTCGGCGCAGCCGGGGGAGCCGTGCCAACTCGGACTTGGCAGGCGAAGCCGGGTGGGCAGGGAGAGGGGGACGAGGGAGCGGGAACGGCTGCTGGGGCGGCTGCGGAGGGACGTGGCCGCAGGCCCGCGTCTGAGCACGGCGGCTTTCTGCTGGCGTGCGCCTCCCTCTCCCTCCCTCTCTCCCGCGCTCGCCTGCGCCCAGGCTGGTGCAGACAAAATGAAAACGTGTTTTGTTTTGGTTTTTTGGCATTTCCCCAGCAGCGCTACCAACCCCAGCTGCCCCCCCTCCGCTCCCTTTCCCAACCCGCCGTGACTCCCTTTTACAATGGGCACGACCCAGGTGCTTGGGCAGCAACAAAATAAGGCCAAAAATACCCCCTGGCACCCAAACCACCCCCAATCTGCCACCCTGGGCAACAACTGCTCCCAACCGTCCTCCATGGCGGGTGGGTTGTTGTTTGTATGTACATATATATATTTTGTCCTCTTTTTTTTCTGCCCCCATCGAGTCCCTCTCGCGTTGGGTGTGTGTGTTCCTATTCAAGGACCCACCACCTCCTGTCGTGCTAAAACCAGGAAGGAGGGAGCCAAGGGCTCATTTCTGCCTGGACGCCGGGGCGGCGTGCGAGGGAGACAACGATGGAGGACAAGAGGAGGGAGGAGAGGGATGGGAAGGCGGGAAAAGGAGCATGGGGAGGGCAGAAAAAAAATAATCCACCTCCCCAGGCCTTTTGTTTAACCTGCGTCGATGCAAAGAGGGGTCTTGGGGGTTTTTTCCCTCCCCTTGTCCTTTTTTTTCGCCATGTGCTTGAGCCTCATGGGGCGTTTTCGAGCCTGACGGGGCAACTTTCCGGAGCGGGCGGTGTCGGAGGTTGATTTTTTGGGAGGCGACGGGCTCGTCCCGCAGGCGCGCGGCTCCCAGTGCAGGAATTCCTGCCAGCTCGCCTTTGTGCCAGCCTCCCTTGGCCTTGGGTGTCTCGTTCGGATGGAGCCTGGCATCCAGGCACCGCCCATTTCTTGGCATTGAGCTGCGAGGAGAAGGAAAGGGGAGAGAGCGAGCAGAGAGAAGGGAAAAAAAAAAGCTGTCTCACTCAAACTGGCCTTTCTCGGAAAAGGATCCTTCCCCGATGATTGTCCGGATAAGCGGAGCTAAATCCAGCCACTACTCAACAACAAAACCACTCTCTTCCACGGTGCGTCTCTCTTGCTGCCTTGGTACGAAATCAAACCTCACTCTTAATTTTGGTTGCTTTTTTTTTTTTTTTTTTGTCCGTGCGGTTGGGGTTTTTTTGCCTTTGATTTGAAATAATGTTTTGTTCCTCCAGTTGCTTTGTTGTTGCTGTAACCTGCCTTCTCCCCAAAATCCCTTCCCGCCGAGTCCTCTGGCCCTTGGTGCTAAAACACCCGACTTTAATCGGTCTCCTAGAGAGGGATGTATAGCATAGCAGATAGGCAGGTCCCTACGTGCAGCATTTGGAGCAGAACTGGAGGGTGATTTCTCTCCCTGCCCTCGCCCCGCCACCCAGGACGTCCCCAAGAGCCACCCGGAGCTGGGTGTCGTCGCCCGGGTGCCTCTTTAGTTCCCCAGCGGGCACCACCGAGGGGGAGAATGTGTCGAATCATGTCGGATTTGCAATTCAACATGGCAGCCGGAGCAAACGTGGTGGGAGACGCTGGGCACGGGCACTCCCGGCAGCGCCAGCGCAGGGTGGGGGCACGGCAAGAGCGGATGCACGGACAGGGAGGACGAGAGGACAGCGGGGAGGACAGCGGGGCGAGGTCAGAGCAGGAGGATCATTTTATTTCATTTCATTTGAAGGGGGTGAGTTCCACCAGGAGCGGTCTGGGAAGGAGGGAACTCAAGCCGCCTGGTTTTGTCAGCATTAACTGTTTAGAAGCTGGCTGGTTCCCCACGCTGGCACGGCGTGCCCGGGCGGGCGCGGGGCTGGGAGATGCCCGGCAGCGGGGCGGGACGGGGCACTCCGGGGGCGGCTTTTCCTGGAGCCACGGCGGCCTCGGGGCTGGGCCGGGTGCTGCTGGAGGAAGCCCTGAGAAGGCTTGGAGTGGAGGAAGCCCTGTGAAGGCTCGGGGTGGAGGAAGCCCTGCGAAGGCTTGGGATGTTCCCAGCCTCTGCTGGAGGGAGCCTTGCGAAAGCTCAAGGTGTTTTCAGCCTCTGCTGGAGGCAGCTCTGTGAAGGGTCAGGATGTTCCCAGCCTCTGTGAAGGCTCAGGGTGTTCCCAGCCTCTGCTGGAGGGAGCCCTGCAAAGGTTTGGGATGTTCCCGGGCCCTGCGGCTCCTCCGGCCTCGTGCAGGTTCGCGCCTCGCACCGGGGCGAGGTTTGGCACGGCCGAGGCTCCCTCCGCAGGGTGGCCCAGCCCTACCCGAGCCCCGGGCTTGCCCCAGCGTGGGGGAATATGCCCTCTTTCTGTCAAACTTAATTTAGGCCTGGCTGGGACACAACAAAAGCAGCTTGTTTGCAGGGCAGGGTCCTCCTTCCTGGCTGCCGCGCACTCCGCAGGCGCTCGGAGCCATGGAAGCCACCCCTCCTCCTTCACCAAATTTTTCCTCCCCGCTCCTCCTCCTTTCTCTGAAAAAAAACCCTTTTTCAGTGAGTAACACATGGCCCTACAGTAAAACCTTCAAACTGGCCACAAAGCACCCAAATGCTGCGGCCCTTCTGTGCCTCTGTGACCCAGCAGCCTGCACTGGCTGTATCCGCCCTGCTCTGGGGACATTCCCAAAACTGCCTTACCCACCAGGATGGGGACAGCCTCCCAGAGATGGTGTCCTGGGCATTTCACATCTTCCTGACCCTGCAGGGAGCTCTGTGGCCTCGTGCACCCTGGTTTGGTGGCTGGGACGCTGGGGTCCTGTCCTGGACCTTGCTTGTTGTGCTGTTTCCACAACACCCCACGGCTGGTTTGGCACCTGAAATCCCCACATTGTGGGGGATTTCAGGCATTTGTGGGGTCTGACCCCCAAAATGTTCCAGGATGGTCTCTTCAGCAGAGCACATGGGCACAGTGGGTTACATCCAGACCCTCAGTTCCAGTGAAAAGGCAGCACAAGTGTTTTACTCATCATTCCAGCTTTTCCTTTGCAGATTATTTATACAAAGAGGGGCTGGGGTGAAACCAGACCTTTCCCAATTTGCTCCCAATCCCTATTGCTTTCCTGTGAAAATCTGGTGGAGAAAAAATATTTAAAAAAAAACCCAAAACCCCACTGAAGCTCCTGCAAGCAGTCTGAGAGGAAAAAAAGTCTGAACTCAAGCAAGGCTCTTCTGACGTGTCCTTAGCAAAACATCTGGCACCCCTGGAAGAGCCATCCAGCCAAGGGACACAGCTGTTTTATTCCACAGCTCACAGCACAACAGGGCTCGTGCTTCCAGAACATGGCTCAGCAGAAAGGGTGAATTCTTGAAAGGGGGAGTCAGATCTTTCTGCTGTTTATTGCCTCTGAATCCCCAGTTTGCTCTCAGGCTGCTCTGGTGTGAGCTCTGCTCCATCTCCTGGCAGGAGACCAGGAGCTTTGCTCTGAGGCTGGAGCCTCGTTCAGCTGCTGTAACCCCCAGCAGGCAGCAGAGCCACTCTGGATTTGCACAGACATTCCTCACAGCAGGATCAGGCCCCCAGGTTTCTCGAGGGTGGCTCTGGGTAATTTCCTTTCCTTAAAAGGACCAAGTTTGGCCAAGGCAGAGTTTGAATTGTGATTTCCTTTTTTCTTTTTCCTCTTTTTTTTTTTTTTTTTTTTTTAATCCCCTGCAACTCACAGCAAAATTTGTATTGGTGAGAACTGCCTGATTTACAGCTGCAGAAAATGCTGAGCTCTGTGTCTCCACAGGCCAGACCTGAGGGGGAAAGGTTCCCCCATGCTGGACCATCCATGTAAGCAGCTTCACCACTCCAGGAACCACTTCTGGTGGGGAAAGAAGGGGTAAAAGGCAATGAGAGTAATTTGACCTCTGTGGGCTCCACTCTCAGCCTTTCTACTAATTGTTCCAAGGGATTTGGGGTACAAGTTTCATGAGATCCTGGTAGAAGCCCATCCGAGGCAGAGCTGATGCTGGCAGGCTCCATGGGGAACATGGTGCCCAAGCACAGCCAGATTGAATTCACTCTCTGTACCACCCCACAGAAGAATCAATCCCATTTATTTTTCCCTCTGCAGTGTTTTTCTCTCTCTGCCACCTCTCCTCATTTCTCTCTACCTTTTTTCTGTGGTACTGTTTTTTTATGTTGGAGTTGCTCATAGCTACTGTTTAACTTTGGTGAGAATTGGCTCTGTGAAAGGTGAGGTCTGGGAGGACACAGGAGGTGACCAGTTTGTTATTGTAGGGCTGCTCATGGGCACTGAGCTGTGCCCTGCAGCTGGAAAGCCCAGGAGACAGACAGGGTTTGGCATGCTAAGGCTGCTCTCCAGATAGTCCTGGCCACAGGAAATGTAAGAGAAGTAGCCCAGCAAAGGACACAACCAACACTGCCTGAGGTGAGGGCTGCGCAGTCAGAGGGGTGGGGGCTGTGTTGCTGCGGTGATGGCAACCAAATGTCACCCTGGGGGTGGCTTCACTGAACCTCTGCTGCTCATTCCCACACCAGGGTTTTCCCCCAGCACTGCTTTTCCCCTCTGTGGTTGCTGCCAGCACCACCATCCTGCTGGGCTCGGGGGCCCTGCCCAAGGGAGGTGGCCGTGCATCCCTGGCTCCTGCAGGGCCGGGCAGGAGGTTTCTCCTCATCTGCAAGACCACAAAAAACATTGTGCTTCTTCCTCCTTTTGTCACTGTAGGACAGGAAAGAACACAAGCACACACCGCTGTTCTCAAGGTGAGGAAAAAAAGGGCAGTTTATTTTCTGACTCTAACATTTATAGTTTTCCAAAAGTGACAGTGGATTGGAGGGTGGCAGTGCCACCTCTCCAATGACACTGGGCAAACCAACAGTCTATCAACTCTCTCTTCCTCCATAAAGGAATGCAAAACAATGAGTTATTTACTGAAAGTGTGTGAGAAAGTTCACTACAAGAATGTCAACATCAGAAAGCTTAGAAAATCTTAAAAAACCAGGGTGACATCCTTTCTCCTTCCTCCTCTTCCCCCAGTTTTAGGGCAGCCACACCACCTTTATCTCAATCTTAGGTCTGGTGTGGACTCACAGGATGGTCCATGCTGATGTTTTATTGCCAGGTGTGAAGACCTGAAGCAGCTTTGCAAGGCCTGGGAGCTTCTGGGAGTAACACCAAGAGTTCAGGTTCTCTCATCCTTCAGTCTGGGTTTGCCTGGCACTGGGCATCAGCTCTGATGAGGGAAAGGGAGGCTGTGGGGCAGCACGTGGCATCCTGGCACGTGAGCCAGGGTGAATCTGGATGGGGAGCAGGCAGCAGGATGGGAGCAGGCACAAACATGGGAGCATTAATTGCATCAATTTTGACAACAGAAAGGTGAGCTCAAGCTGGTAGTGGAGGTACCCTGGGCATGCAAGGAGAGAAGGTCCCAAAATCCCAACTCAGAGCAACAAGTTGGGTTATAGAGTTTTCTGAGCAGGAAACTCCTCACAGAGACTCCACTAAAAGCCAGGGCAGCTGCTGATGCCAGTGTGATTGACAGCTTTAGTGTCTGCACATCTGGATATCTGCTCCCAGAGCTCCAGTTTGTGGGAGGAGGGTTGGGCTAAGACCCCTGGAGCTGAGCAGCCCCACAGGGAGGATGCCTGGGACCATCCCCACAGCTGCTGTGTGTTGGGAGCACTTTGCTGCCTCTGAAGAGAGCTGGGATAAACGCAGAGGGACATGGATAAAAGGAGGGCTTTGCTCCTTCCTCCAAGGTGGCACTCTACAAAATCCAAGCAGGTGATGAAACCCATCCACTTGGCATGTTTCAGTGCCCCAGATATAATACAGATGAGGTTTCCAACATCACCTCCCAGTCTGGCCAGCCATCCCACAGCATGGTGAGGAATTGCTTCTGCTGCTTTACATCCACAAAACTTCCTTCTCTCCCTGTCCCCAACAGCCACACACCAAACCCCACCCTAGGGGCAGCTGCATCTCAGCAGACATGAGGAGACACACAGTGAATGATGTGTCAAACCCAACAGTCTTTGTGGCTGACCTTGCTAACCCTGAAATCTTCCTGGCTCTTCAGAGAGGCAGCAGCAAAAGAAGAGCCTGGCACCAAACTCACAGAGCAGGGAGAGCTGAGCTGATGGAGCCGGGCTGTGCAGGATCTGCCCCTGCCCCGGGGCTGGTCCAGCCGTGCCTGAGCACGGTGGGAGCTCCCATCTGCACCTCAGCTTTGCAGTCCCGGCCCTCCCCTGCCCGGGGGATTAACAGAGCTGCGGTTCCCAGGGCGGGGGAGGGACTAATGAGCGCAGACAGGATAACCAAGCAGGTATGGGCTTCCTGTACTTTAGGGCTCAGGAGGAAATCCTGCAGCTGGTGAATCTGGATACGATTAGTGTCCATTTCTCCCTGTGTAATCAACCCATCTGTTCATCCTTGTGCATCAGCCGTGCACGCCCCACTGCAGGCAGATGCCTCTGGGGCACTGTGTTCATCCCTGTCACAGCCCCACTGCAGGCAGATGCCTCTGGGGCACTGTGTTCATCCCTGCCACAGCCCCTCTGCAGGCAGATGTCTGTCTCAGGCACTGTGTCCATCCCTCTCTGCCACAGCCACTCTGGCAGGATGGGAACAAGGCTCGCTCTGAGCCCGGGCAGCGCCTGCTCCTCTCCCTGCCGGGCTGGGGCAGCCCTGGAGGAGCTGCAGCCAACACAGCACGGTCCCAAACAGCAGCACCCAGCCCTTTTCTGCCTCCCCTTGTCCTTTTTTGCCATGTGCTTGAGCTTCATGGGGTATTTTTGAGCCTGACAGGGCAACTTTCCGCCGCGGGCGGTGCCGCAGGTTGATTTTTTGGGAGGCAGTGGAGCCTCCAGTGCAGGAATTCCTGCCAGCTCGCCTTTGTGCCAGCCTCCCTTGGCCTTGGGTGTCTTATTTGGATGGAGCCTGGCATCCAGGAAAAGCCACTGCTCTGGCAGGAGGGAGGGTGGCTGCTCCCAAGGGCCTGGAGCAGTTCAGAGGGATGGCTGTGACGCACAGAGAAGCTCAGCTTCCAGACTCTGCCTGCTCATCCCAGCTCAGCTGTGCCACATGCAGGTAAAGGTGGATTATGTTTGGCTGCCTGGCTTCAAAGCTTTGTTCATCCCATGGGATGCTGAGCACAGGACGCACAGGGCCCCTCATGGTCGGGAGAGGGATTGAACTCTCAGTCCTGCTCTGTAAGAACACTGGGAAAGTTGATAGGTGCTGTGCAGGATCCTCAGGGCTCATTTCAGCTTCTTTTCCTTGGCAATTTTGTCCAACTATGCAAAAAACACGACAGCCCTGCAGTGGGTTACAAATGTCAGGTAATGCACCAGCCTGGGCTGAAATGAAATCAAAAGAGGAGCTGGTGTGTGGATCAATGGGTGTTATTTTTTTGTAGGGCAGTGGCTGAAGTTTGCATGGTCCTTTAGGATCTTCTGAAAGGTCCAGCTTGGTGACAGAGTTTGGGCAAAACTCAGGGTTACAATTCCCAGTCCTGGTGTTGACCTCCACTGAAATAGCCCTTCCTGGTGGTCACTGGTGTGTCCTGGGGATCTGTCACACCAAGTGCTGTCCATGTGAAGGTGAAGTTGTCCCTACCCAGGGCAGTTCACATGCACAGCCCAGTCCTCCCCCGTGTGTGGTGTTCAGGCACCTGAGCTCGTGCCAAAGAGTCATTACAGCCAGGAACAATCTCAGGAATGCAGCACAGGTTAAACATTTCATTTGCTTTCAAGGGCTACTTGTTGCTTCATTTCTAAATGCAACCTGTCCTCAACCCCTGGGCTGCTCTTTGGCTCCTAAATCTTCTGATTTTTGTTCAGTTTGGAATGCACTGATTTACCATAAGGAATAAATGAAAAGCAAAAGAAAACAGCAGTACTTGTTTGCATAGGCCCTACACTGTTCTGTGCTCTGCTGCTACTGAAATAGGAGTGACAAATCCCAATCCCTGGACAGAGGTTTTTTGGGTGGTGGCTGTGTGCAAACAAGGCTGGGGAAGATAAACCAGCAGGAAAAAAATGGGTTTGGGAAATGACAGTTGAGGATGGTCAATCAACTGATGGGTCAAAGCCAGCACAAGACCATCAATTAGCAAAGCCATATTGATATTGTTTCTCCAAAGCATTTTTGCATCCACAGAGAGGTCTGAGAGCTGGATCTGTGGTCAAACTTGGCTGCAGTTAGGAATCTGTACAGTTTCTACGCTGCAAAGGGGGAGTTTTAGAAAGGATTCTGCCTGTAGAAAATATGTCCACAGTTCCAGAAGGGCTCAGCCAAAAGGGTGATGAAAATCTGTCTGTTGGTGTCATCGTCAGAACTGCTGGAGGTGGGAACATTTGCTAATCTTGCTTATTTTAGGGGCCCTGCTTTCAGAAGCAGTTCAGTTCTGAAAATGCAGCTCTGAAAACTCAGCTCTTCAGAGTCTCATACAATACACCTCAGACTAGACTAAAGAGGGATGAATTTTTCAGACTGTATGTTCTTGCTTGCTTAATTATGATTTTCAGCTTCTTTCCATTCGGTCTTTGCATTGTGTAAATGTGACACAGAAGGAATAGCTGTGACATTGCCTGGTGTTGCCTGTTCCAGCTGGGGAGGAACCAGCTAAACCTGCAGGGTTGGTGTGGAAGGAGAATTCAGTTTCACATTTGGGAATCAAACTCAGTTCCCTGAGTAATCTAAATTGTCACAATTTCTCTTCCTCCAGCACCCCCAGGCCTGGGGACAGTGTCACTCTTAAGGGGTAACTTTGGCACCCTGAGGCAGTGCAGGCTTGAGCAGGATTTTTGTATTCATCCCAAACATGAATTCAAGCTCCAGTGGTTACATCTCTATTGGAACCTTTCAGTGGGTTAAAATCTCCACTACGGGTTTTGACTTCCCTGTTCAGTTGCCTCAATAGACACATTATTGTGTGTCTTCAGGTGCCTGAAGCTGCAGAAAATGGTTTTTGGATGAGCTCAGGACTGGCCAAAGCCTAAACTGGTTTGGCTTGCAGGATTTGTGGCAGCTGCAGCTCCAAATCCAGCCTGGGATGGGTCCCAGTGAGATGGATAGAGAAGGCATCTCTCACTTCAGAGAGTTCTCTGCCACCATCCAGCTTCTGGAAGAGAGAGGAGAAGCTGCCCTGGTGTGAGGAGAGCTCCAGAGCGGGGTGGGATGTGGGTCACAGACTGCTGGGCATGCACTAAAGGGGTCAGCAGTGTTGTCAAAACCCTGGCTTGGGGTTTTTCTGGAGCCCCAGAGCTCAGTCTGTGATGTGGCAGCTCCATCCTCATCCGTGGTGGGAGCAGGAAGGAGCTTGGATGGGCTCAGCCTTTGTGCTTCAGGAGTGCCAACAGTATGAATAATGTATAGGAGTTCAATTCTTCTCTCCCTGGCCAGGGGCAAGGTGTCCCAGCTGATAAGCACTGGGAGCCCAATCTTGTTAAAGCCACTGTTAGACTTAGACCTTCATGAGATCCACTGCCTCAAGCAATTCTATTGTTCAAAGCATATTTGGTTAATTAGTACATTAACTAATAACCTTCTCAGCATCCCAGGTAGGGAATATCTGTCTCCCAAAGGAGGAAACAGGCAAAGTGACTCACTAAGACTGCAGAAGCTTAGCAATGCAGCTGTTAAGTCTGGGTTTTTCTGTCCCAAATGGTTTTGTGTGACTGCTGCTGCCTTATGCACATAATTTCCCTGAGACAGAAATGGAGGAGTCCTAAAAACTCCCAAGAGAGTGCTCAGGCCCAGTGAGGGAAGGTACCCCTGGACAAACCTGAGAAGAACTGAATCCTTCCAAATACTCAGAGGAGGCAATTTGCTTCACCCACATGCACCAGCTAAGGAATAAAACCAAAACCACTTCTCCTCATTTTTAAGGAAATTTTTTCTCACCACCTTGGCTTTTCACTCACATCTTCATCTACTCTAAATTTCATGAGCAAATGGCCAGTGTGGGGAGGAGAGAGCACATGAGGAATGGCAGTGGGGCTGTGTTTGTACAGGCTCACTGGGATGGGATCAGACCAGAGGGATAATTCCTGAAGAGATTCAGACAAACAGCCAGAGGGGAAACTTTGATGCTGAGGAAGCCCTTCAACTCCAACACATGATGATGAGCACCTGATTTACACAGCTTTGCAGCGTGGTTGGAGAAAACCCTGAGCTGAAGCACAAGGGTAGAGTTCTTTGGCTTGCCAGACCCATGACAGCACCGCAGACCCTTTCTCACGAGCCCTGATCCCAAACAGAAAGGAGAAGCTTGTTCACTCCACCCAGCTCTGACCTGAAGTCTCTCTGTGCTTTGCCTGCTCTCAAATGACAATTCTCAGCAGCAAGGATGTGTGTGCAGAGGAATGAGAACCAGCTCCTGCGTGCAGGGATCCATCCCTGAGGAGGAGAATCTCACAGGGTTTAATTGTGGGGCCACGTGTGCCTTATCAGTCTGCTGGCTTCCAACAGCCCAGGCAGCCCCAGCCCTGCTCAACCCTGGAATGTCAAGGGAGTGCCTGGAATGAGGGACTGTGAGGTCACAGAAGCAGAAGGCACCAAAGCAAGTGGCCCGTCCTGCAGGAGGGACTCCTTTCATGACCACAGCTTAATCCAGCACCAGTTTGCTGAGCCCACAGCAGCCCAGATTGGAGGCTACAAAAATATCCCTGTTCAGCAACTCCTCCCTTGTCCTTTGTGAAGCTCCAGCATTTTAATCATGTTCACACCTCCCTCTCCTGACACAAACCATCTCAGCTCCCTCCCAGGTCCACAAAACCTGTGCATTCCTGGTCTCGTTCTCTTGCTGATGCATCAGACACTCTCCCCTCCATCAGCCTCCCAAAAAAATCCCCATTTCTTATTCTCTGTATTCCCATCTTTCCCCTCCTGCACCCTAATTTGATTAAGATTTGAATTTGACTAAGAGTTGAATAACCAGCTAGTGCTGAGGGGCTACATGCAGCTCTGGGTGTGCTGCTGATAGACTGAGCAGCCCCAGGCCCTGGCATGTCCCCATTCTGTATTTCTCCATCTCAGGACCACCAGGAAGGTGCTGCTGATGTAGGGGAGCTGTTATCAGGAAAGGCAAAACACCCCAAATGTGTCTTGTAAATGTGTCTCATCCTGCTCTGTTCATTTTCACTCAGAATAAGGGTAAAAACAGAGTTCTCAGGTTGTTGGGGGTTTCTGGAAGAGAATATTGGGTGCCAGAGCAGCTGAAATTGGTTTTCACTCTTAGCTTCAGCCTGAAATGCTGCGCGTGGCCATTCTTGATCTGTTCTATGCACATCTAGAGCCCTTTGATCATCATTCTCCAACCTGTCTTGCTGGTTTTCCTGGAAGAGTATTACACAAGAAATGCACTATTCTCTCCATGCACAGGTGTTTTCAAGCAAACCTTGTCTTCTCAAAGCCTGGTAAAATAAACCAGACTTGGATCTCTCAAATTCCTTCAAAATTCCCAGACTTTGAGGTTAATACAAAGGGCACAAACCCACCTGTGGGGTCACATGGCTCCGCATCAAACCCATACCAGAAATCAGGATATCCTGAGCAGGCTCTCGGTGGAGTTTGTTACAGGTGATACTTATTTTTAGGGACATTTTAATAAGCCTAATCAATCACAACAAATTACTAATAAATCATAACAATTTTCACCTGGAGATCTTCGGTTACTCTGCCAGAAATTGCAGTGAGGAATAGTGGTTATTAAAAAAGATCTAAAGGTTTAACTTCTTTCACAGGATAATTCAAGATGTTGCCATTATGCTTCTGCTCTGAATTACTCTGCAGAGAAATTACCCTCCCCACTGGCTTGAGAAAGCTGAGCAGGTCCAGCCTCCTGTGCTTAAATTTATCCCATGTAAATATGGCACAAAATGCCTCATCATATTGACAACCTTCCTTATAGGATTTTCCTACAGGCCCTGTAACAGCTTCACAGCTCTGCTGGGTTTTGGCATTTCCAGTTCCCTGCATACTTAAGGGATAGGACTTCTAATGGGGAGATCTTACCAGTCCTAAATCTTTGAATACTCCTGATTTTCACAGCTTGTCCCATCTACACAAGCAGACAGCCCAGGGGCTGTTTGATTTGTGTCCTCCTAAGGGTCTTCCCATGCCAGGTACTATCAGACAGGTTTGTGAGGTGTTTGCCTTGCTCTAAAAACCTGTCATTGGTTTTGGTGAGGATTTGGAGGAACATAATGCCTGTGGTGGAAGGTGGGATTCATCTGTGTGTCTCTTTGGATGTAACTGGGGCTTCAGCCCTGTGCTTTTGGGTGAAGAGGGTCCCGTGAGAGGCGTCTCTGGTTCCTCAAGCCATGGGATGGGCAGCTGTGGTGCTGCTCTATGGAAAGGCAGCAAGATAAAAGTTGTGGAGGCTTTTTGTGGGGACAAGGTCCTGCTGGAGAGAGCCTCTGTTTCTGAGGCAGGCTCGTCCTGGCGGGAGCGAGAGCGAGCAGGGAAAAGCCGGGATTGCTGCTGGGATTGCTGCTCCCGCGGGTACCATTGGGATCCGGGCTGTGGAGGCCACGCTGTCCCCAAGGCGGGTTCCTCTCCCCCTCTCTGCGGGTGTTATTTACACCATTTCCTGCCCAGGGAAGTTCAGGAGTTTGACGTTGCTGCGTTGGTTTCCGCTCTCCTGCCTGGTTCCCTTCGGGAGCTCTCGCAGAGCCCGGCAGCAGCCGGGCCGGACCCCGCGGGCGGGATGGAGGTGCCAGCCTGGCCCAGGGAGGGAAATGTCACCCACATCAGGCTGGGCAACTCAGGCTCAACCATCTTGGGAGGGCTGGAAAACCAACTCTGCGTCCATCCCTCCGGCTCAGTCCTGCTGTGGAGGAGGAAGGAGGACGCGCCCGGGCATGGCTGCAGAGCTTTTGGGTTCCTGCCGAATCGACGCCCTCCCCTCTCCCCCCTCATCCTTCCCGCCTGGCCTGCGTCTCCCCTCCCTTCCCTTCTCCCTCCCATCCCGCAGCAAACAAAATGGCTGCTCCATGGCCATTTTGTTTCCCGTCTGGAAGGGGGAAGCCGGGACGCTGGGGCTTGGCTCTTTTTTGGAGGCTGCGGCCATGTCCGAGCCCAACTCTCCCGTCTCTACGTGGCACCGGCTGTAGCAAGAGAGAGAAAGGGAAAGAAAAAAAAAAAGAGAAACAAAAAAGAAAGGACATTTTGGAATGAGACCAAAGGCAGAGGCAGAGAGTGGGTAGTTTTGGCGTATGTTGAGCACTGAAAATGCCTGGAATTGCCAAACTGAGCTTTTGTATGAGCAGCGTAAGGGCTACTCGGTGCACGCAGAGCCGCGGGGCTGCACGGAATAGCCGGACGGAAAGGTTTGTTCGCTATATTCAATAAAACAGCCCTCCTTTCTTCTGGATTTATAAAGTACCAGAGAGCACTGTTGTCTTAATTTGTTTTTGGACGGGTGGATGGTTTTACACATCGGCTTGGTATGACCAGAGCCGGTCACTGCCGGACGGTAGCGTTTTAACCTGTTGTGTGTCCTCTTGTTTTTGGTGCTTACGGGATCTGACCTTTCCACTGAGCTGGCACTGCCTGGATTTAGCTGATGTAATCTGGAGGATATTTTTTTAGGGATTTTTTTTTTGTTTATTGCCTTCTTGCCTTGAAAGTTTTCATCTCAGGAATAAAAACATCTTAATTTAAATATTTAAAGCAATAGCTGTTCTTGACTTTTTAAGCCCTTGCTTTTCTCCCAAGGCTGGAGCTGTACTATGCTCACAAGCTGTTTACTGCACTCTGTGTGTATCCTGCACACATTAAGGTGTGATACACAACAGAAACACCATCAACAGGAACACGCCTTGAAAGTTTAAAGCAACTTGGTGGCGTTACCGTAAAATTTTGCGCAGAAGCAGGGCAAAAACACCAGAACATGCACCAAATAAAAGTGATTTTTTTTTTTAAGTGATTCTGCATTTCCTTCAGTAGCCTGGATATCTTGGCGTTAGTAGCCACGTCACTTTGTTCGTGGACACTCTGAGGAGCAGATCCCTGCCCTGTGGCACGGGGGGGATCAGGCTCTGATAAGGTGCTGGAATGATCGTCCTGCTGTTCCTTGAGTGGCTTTCCAGACATGTGGAGAGAAGCAGACGCTTCCAGAGCGGAGCTGGGAAGGAGAGCAGAAAGAGGTGAAATGGCTTTCCTTGCACAGAAAGGTATTTGATTTGCCTCCATATCCCCTTGGCTTGTTTGCAAACAGACAATAGAGAGAATGGCAGGGCCACGGTGGTCCCGGAGCTGGGGCTGCACGGGTGGGTGCTGGGTGGGTGCTTCACGGTGCAAATTTAATGTTTTGGTCCAAATCTACATTAGAGGTGGACATTACCTGCACACCTTTCTTGAGCAGCTTATCAACTCAACATTGAGATGGTTAACAGTATTAATAGAACAGTTTTATAGAGTATTACAGAAAAAAAAAGGTTTTTCTTTCGATTTTTGAGTTAGCCTATAGAATTGAGTGCAGAACAGGTAAAAATAAGCCTGAAGGATATTTTTTTCCTCTTATTTTTAGTATTTAATGAAATTACGCTGTGAAATATCAGTAGCGGCTATCTTTTATGACAAAAATTCTGGGACTTTTTTTGCTTCAGGAGAGGGTGAGATATATACAAATTTAGAAGGAAAATACTTAGAAAATATTTAGAAAAATTTAGGAAAATATTTAGAAAAAGCTCTACCTTTATAGCCACCTTTAATAATGCATTTAGGAACGGTTAATAAAAGATAAGTCATACAACAAGCAGGTTACAGATGCCTGCATTATAGATAACAATATCAGATTCACTAATAGTGATCCAGATGTTTAGAAACATCTGATAGGACTCAAGACAACCCCTTAGTGATGAGCAATTGTTTATAAAGATACCTGCTAATTGTTTAATAATAAATGCGATGACACAATTGATGTGAAACATTCCCTATGTCATTAAAAGTGTGTGGAGTAAAAGCCTTGCTGAGAGATACAGGCTGTTGCAGCATTGAACTGTAAATATTTTTACTTCCATTTCTCTTTCCCTATTCATGGTGTCTTTGATTAATTGTTTCAAAGTGTGATATTTAATATTGACTTTAGGATGGGGTGTTTGCGAAAGTGGTTGGCCTTGCTTTGCTGAGAGGTGTGCCTGGCCTGGGAGAAGTTATAAACAACTTGTCTTCATGGCTAGTTTGGCAAATGTCATTTTTTATTGCTTTCCTGTGGCACAGGGTGTGTCCAAGATGGGTTTTTGGTTTGTTTTCTGCTTTTTGTGTGAGCGGGTTCCTCGCTGCCGGCCGGATCGGCAGCTCCAATTGGCGCTGTGGGTCCCCACAATGTTGGGGAGTTACTGAAAACCTTCCACCCTTCTTTTCGCTTATTTTTGGTTTGATTTTTATTTTATTTTATTTTTTTAGGTCTATTTGGGTTTTTGTTTTTCCAGCCAGGTTGGGAGGACACGAAGCCAAGAGAACAAAATGGCCACACTCGGCCATTTTGTGCCAACGCCGCCGTTCCAGGGAGCCGGGGCTGGTTCTGCCCCAGCTCCAGGAGGCTGAAAATCCTCTTGGACACTCAGGGTCCTGATTTCCCACTGAGAAGCCCTCCCTGTCCCTGGCACGTTTCGGCACCGACACAAAGGCTGAAAGTGGTGTCAGCTTTTAAAGCAGAGACTTTGTTGTTTTCTGGTTTCCTCCTCCCCCCTCCTCCATTTCATTCAGTGCTCCTTAATGAACCAGATCAGCTCCTCAAGGCTTCAGAGGCTTTCCAGCTCCTCTCCGAGGTGAGCTCCTTTTAAATGCAGACACTTGGCCATACTCAGCAATCTCTGGTGCAAAGATGTTTCAAAATTTGGGGGACAGCATCTTGGGTTTTCTGCTGGGGTCATCTCAAGCCACCCTGAACCCTGATAAACGAGGAGCAGTTTAGGTCACTTCTTGATCCCAAAAACAAGTCTGAAAGCTGGACTGGAAATGCCATTTTTATTGCAGCCTGGAGGATCTTGCTGTGAAAAAATACCCTTTACCTCCCAATTTTCCTCACCCCTCCAAGCACCCGTAGGCAGTGGGACCATGTAGTGACACACTGTGCACAGGGACCTTCGTGCAGTGGCTTGCAGAAACCAATGAAGTTTTTCACAGAAATCAGATTTGATCAATTTTGAGGGATTCCTATGAATCTGGAAAATGGAAATTACAGGGCCACTGCCTTAAGGCCTGCACAGAAAGTGGTGTTTTTTTGAAGAGGTTTGTGGCAACCAGGGATCCAAAAATCTTTCAAAACTGGGTTTAATCGGAGAAGGCAGTGAGAAGCTTTGGTGTGGGTCTCTGACCCCTACAGACCCTGTTGGCTGTTTTATCCAGAATTTTGCATAGCTGCATCACATCCAGGAGGCAAATTTGGGCACATCTCCTTCCTTCCTTGTATTTTGTCTTGATGGTTTAGACCTCGGGCCATGAGGAGAGGGAATTCCTGTCATTGCAATTTGTGTAGGACAAACAAGTGTGACAGTGATACTAAGGGTAGGATGCTCTTAGTCATCCTTACTGGGCATAAAACATTCCCCCTGTTTGATCCATAAATCCTCCTGTTTGACTCCTTTCTTCACAGATCCTGCTAAAATCAGGATTCCAGAGTCAGCAGCTGGGTATTCCCAAAACCTATACTCATTAAGACAATTATTATAATTAAGTCTTCTGTTTTCAGGTTTACTTATAGAAGTCAGAAGGGATTTTTTTTTCTCTCTCCGTGTATAATTACATCTATGTGAGCTCGGAGTTATTTAATGTAATTTTCCACCAACAGTTTGAGATTGGCCCAAATGCCTGTTGTCTGCAATGGTATCAAGAGTGACCTTTGAAATGCCTGCCTGATACATCTGGCTTATGTGGTTAAAGTAACAAAAACCACCAGATTGGGAACTATGCAAAATTATTCCTCCAGGGAAGTTGCTAAAAGTCTCCTTGGAGAAGACAAGCGTCCTCTGCCTCCATGCATCACCCAGGAACCATCTAGACCACCCACCCTCCCAGTCCCTGACCAGTGCAGCATCTGGTGGTTTCCTTGCCACCCTTCTGCTTGATGCTTGTGGCAGCAGCTTAATTTTTGGGAAGCTGAAACATTTTGGTTTAAACTAACCCTTCTGTCCCCAAGGAGGTGAGCAGTGACAGACCTGATGGACCCCAAAGCCTGGCTGTCACCTCACCTCAGCTCTGGCTGGTTGAGGAGGGATGTGCAACCCCTGTGCATCACTTTCTGTGCTGATATATCCAGGAGAAACAGCATTTCCCATCAGGAGGCTGTTTGGGATGCACTTGGCACCAGGGATGGGCCGGGCACTCCAGTGCTGCAGGATCCAGTTCTGCCACGCTGGGTTTTGATGTTGTTCATGCCCTGTTACACCAGGAGAGGCCTGGGCCAGATGGTCCAGCACAGTGGGTCACTCCCTGTCAAGGACCAGTTTGGCAAAGGAAATGAAGAGAATTACCTGGACTGTGCTGAATGCCAGTGAGGAGAGCCTGTGGAGAGCTCTGGAAGAGGGCACTTCCCAACCCTGCTGCAGAGACACCCTTGCACCTGAGGCCATCCTAAACTCTCCCAAGGATTCCAGCTACAGTAGTTGACCAAAGCTTTGGGATTATTTAGGCTGTTGCCTGGTAGCTGTGGAAGCACAAAGCATTAGGCAGCTTTTATCCCTTTGGAAACTTCTCCCTGAGCCCCCTCCTCTCCCACCACAGCGCTCAGCAGATGCTTGTGGAGGCTGGGGACATCTCCTGCTGAGCTCCCATGGGAAGTTATCCTTTGGGGCTGTGCAGGGCTGCACATGCAGCCTGCTTGGCGTGGCTCCCTCGTTGTTAGGGCCTCTTTCATCTCCAAGGGGAATTCTTTCTTCTCCTTGCAAAAGAGCCTCACACGATCCTTTCAAACTCCCAGATTAATACCTCGCCTGTGTATTTGGGTGTACAGAGAGTGAAGAAGCCTCAGAAGGTGAGCCAAGGGCTTGGGGGGAAGCCAGTCTGTCTCAGATCCATGCTAATACTGCTTGGCTGGGCTGCAGCATTAGAGGGACAGCACGGCTGCATGTTGCACTCATTTGTTTAGGAAATAAGATCTGCCTTGATGTACTCGATACCATTACATTTGCAGCCTAAAAGCTTCCTTGTACTTAGTTATTTCTAATCTGCTCAATTCCCTGGAGTGCACAGCAGCTAAATTGATGGATTCTCTTATCTGGTCTGGCAGGTTTGTTCTAGATATGCTGTGTGTTCAGGAGGTGAGGTCAGCCTGGCTGGGTGTGCTTGGCGCTGCTGCAGCTTCCCGAGAGCTCTGCTATTTCCATGTGCAGCCCCAGGTTCCAAGGGCAGGGCTGCTGCTTTTCTGCACCCTTGGGTGCAGGAAGTCTGCAGCTGGTGTGATTGCCAAACACAAGGTATAGTCCAAGTGGGCTGAAGGAGGTTTGAAGAAGGAGAAGGAGCTCCAGGACAAGGCTCGGTATGAGTCCTTTCCCCTGCCATCAAGAATTCTGATTTTTCATGCGTTCCTTCTTGCAGGACCTGTGGAGCAGCCAATGCCTGGATAAGGCTCTTCTCAGTGCCTGGATAAGAATCATCTCAGTGCCTAGCTAAAGATCATCTCATAGCCTGGATAAGGATAATCTCAGTGCCTGGATAAGAATCATCTCAGTGTCTGAATAAGAATCATCTCAGTGCATGGATAAAAATCATCTCAGTGCCTGGATAAGAATCATCTCATAGCCTGGATAAAGATCATCTCAGTGCCTTAGGCTGCCACGGTTCCAAGCTGTCCTTGAGGCTGAGGTAGTAGATTGAATAGTTGTGGAGTCTGGTCCTCCCTCTGAGCTAACTATACAATCTACTGTCTTTCCTAAGGAGACAGTCAGGTCTTCAGCTCTGCTCGTCCACTTCTACACCAGGTGTGGGGCAGGTGGTGCCAGTAAAGCACATCCGTGCCCGTGACCCATCTGTTCTGCTCTGTGGAGGTGAGGTAGTAGGTTGTATAGTTTGGTGGGAGGGATTTGATCCCATTTCAGGTGATAACTATACAGTCTATTGCCTTCCTTAAAGAGCAGCAAAACCACGGAGGAGCTCCTGAGGCATCGCTGCTTTTGTTGAGGATCCAAAAAAGCAGCATGGCATTGTTAATCAACTCAGTGGGTGTTTCTTTTACAGCATCCAGAATTGCATTCTTCCAGGAATTGCTTCATGCCTCAGGCACTGGAGCATGGAGCCACCTGCTTCCAGGGAACCCACCTCTCTGTAAGATTCCAGAGAACCAGGGAAATGAGTTTGCACAGCAGCTCCCAGTGTTCAATTCTATTCCTTTTTTTTTTTTTGCAGGAGATGGATTCAAGTTGTAAAGTGTTTAAATGTGTTGATCTTTTCTGTTCTCTCCTCAGGTCTGGAGGGGAACAGATACTTTTGTATAAATGGGACTGATCTGAGCTCATGATTTAATTTTTTTGTGCCCAGTTCTGAAGTTTGGGTTCAGAACCAGACCCAGGGGCAAGCTCAGCCTGTGGACTCAGAGCCCTGGGAGCTGATCAGATTTGGCTGCTTGGCCCCTGCTCAGGAAGTGCATTTTGTTTTGGACAAGTTCCCAGCCTGTCCCATGGAACAGAGTTAGAGGGTGGTTCTTTCTGATCTGATAATCCCTTATCAACTGAACTCCCTCACATGCAAACCCTGTCAGGGAATTTTGGGGCTCTTGGGTATTTACATAGGATGAACCAATGATTCCAACTAAAATCTTGTCCTAAAGTGGAGACAGGTAAGGAAGAGACATGAGGCAGAAGGAGCAGTTCTAATCCTTCTGGGTTCTCCCAGGCAGTCCCCTGACAACAGACATGAGAGAAGTCATCAGGCCTCAGAGCTCTGGCCCTTGGCAAGGGACAGGGAACTGTTAATTCTTCTGTTTCTTAGGAGCAGATGGGACGATCCCTCTGCCGTTTTCCAGAGTGAGTAGGATCAAGACCTGGAGTGGAGCTGTAACACGATCAGGGCTGCACCAGGAAGGACATTTCAGGCCATTATCACGACCATCTTACTGCCAGGGAGACTGTGAGACCCGAGACTCCGGGGAGCGAGGGCAAGCAGAGGACACCTTCTCAGATGAAGTGGGAGGGAGAGAGCACAGAGAAATTGGAGCCCTCCAATTACACCCTGAGCAGAGGCACAGGGAGAGCCAGAGCTGGCTGCTGGGATCCCCAGAATGAAGCAGAATTTCAGGCCCCTCTGCTGGGACAGGGCGGAGCTGCAGCGGGGCTGGGACGCAGCTGCTGGGTGGGGATGCTGCAGCTCCAAGCAGAGAAGGAATGCAGCCCTCTCTCCATAAATCTGGCTTTTCAGCAGTCCTGGCGACTTGCTGCGCAAAACTACAGCTTGGTCCTCTGAGCTGCATTATTATCCTCCAGCTGCTTGCTCAGGGGCAGGGCTCCTGCCCACAGATTGCCTGGAAGGTACCAAAATAGCAGCACAAGGATGGGAACAGGGCAGCATATCCACTTCATCTGGAGAGGTGTCCCCTGGAAAGAGCTAATCCCACATGTCCCAGATGGAATCCCTTCAGTCCCCCTCCATGGCATTGATATTAACTCAGAGAATCTCAAACAGTGGAACTGTGTGAGCTGGAAGCCATGAATAAAATATTACTGGAGATATTCCCTCATGAAAATAAACTTGGTTTGACTTTTTTAAAAACAGAGTCTTTTTATTGCCCTGAAGTGAGCTTGGCTGGTGAGCTGGGACCTCTTGAGGGGCGATCACTGTTCCTGACTGACCAAAATCCTGGGTGTGAAAGGGAAGCCACAGGATGAGGATGTGGGGCAGACTGACACCATGTGTGTTGGCTGTCAGCAGGTGCTTTCCTAACACAAATTTTCAGCACAACTCTTACACAAAGCCTGACCTGCTTCCTCACCTTCAGTCAGATCAAGAGTTGCAGGTTGGGCTTCCCTCTGCCCTGGATAGCCCTTGCTATAAACACATTTATAATGTGTATACCAGCAAGAGGAGAACACAGGGTTCACTAACCCAAATAAATCCCATCAAGGGCTAAGAAACCAGCCCAGGTAATGTTTAATTGCTCCAATGGATCCTGGCACAAAGGAAAGGGCAGCTTTGCCCAGGAGGAGGGTGACCAGCCTGGCTGAGCTTACACCTATGGATCTGTGTGACACAAACCTGACCCACCAGCCAGGATCCCACAGCACATGGCACTGGGGCAGCCACATCATCCCTGACCACAATGGCAGGCAGGAATGGGCACCTCCTTTTAGCAAAAAGCAGCCAGGAGGCAAGATCAGGAAAGGTGGGTTGTCCCCAGAACCTCTCAAGTCACTGTGGGATGAGAGAGAGCATTTTCAGCCCAAACACTCTGAGGGAATACTTGGAAGCTGGATGGAACTGCCAGGAGCATAACCCCAAATACCCAGCAGGGTGTAGGTGCTCACCCCAGCCTTTCAGACCCACTGCATTCATGGAAGATTCAGCAGCTGAAGCAGAGGAAGCTCCTCTCGCTCAAACAGCAGCAAAAACCTCCCTGCTGGAAAATGGCCCAGGGATGGAGGGAACCAAGCAGGTGAGGTTGATAAAGAAGCCAGGCCTCACAAACACCACAAATCCGAGCATTTCATCCCAGGCAGCACAGCTGATGGGTAATACCTTCTCCTCCTCCCAGAAAAAAGGGCCATAAGGCTGTAAGAACCTGGCAGAATCTTTGCCAGGGTCACCCCAGTGCCA
>JAWMRF010000109.1:2482639-2494686 GCA_035221435.1 Sphenopsis melanotis | reverse complement strand
TGGAGAGGTGGCACTGTCACCCTCCAATCCACTGTCACTCTTAGAAAACTATAAATGTTGGAGTCAGAAAATAAACTTCCCTTTTTTCTTCACCTTAAGAACAGCAGTGTGAGCTTGTGTTCTTTGTGTCCTATAGCGACACTCTGGGGATGGAGGGGAGGGCAGGGATGGGGCTGTAGAGGGTCCTGTGTGACAACCTGCAGCCAGAGCTGGTGGGGACACACCAGGACAGGCTGTGCAGCACTGTGGGGTTGTTACAGCACAGCCCAGAGACCCCTGACTCACAAAGGGGGGTTGGGGGCGGCCCACCTCCATCTGCGCCGTGACCAAGCGCTGCACCTCCCTCTCGCTGGCATCCAGCACTCGCTGCAGCTCCTCGCCCTGCTGGCGGCTCCGGGCCATGCTCTGGGTGGCACAAGGACACTGACACCCTCTGACCCCCCGGCAGCTGCCCAGGGGTTCGGGGTGCTGGATCCCCCCGGCAGGGACAGCAGGGGGACAGGAGGAGCTGGGCACTCACCTGCTGCTGCAGCCGCTGCTGCTCCTGCTGGATCTGCTGCTCCAGGAGCTCGCAGAGCTGCTGCACGTCCTTGTCGTGCTCGGCCACACGCCTGTGGTGACAGCAGGGACGGGCAGGGGGGTGAGACCCCGCTCCAGCACCCCACAGTGCCCTCGGAGCCTCGGGATGCCGGGCTGGGTCTGCCCGAGGGTGTCCCCCAGCACGGAGTGTCCGGCAGTCCGTCCGGCCCTTTTGCCATCGCTTCCGTGACTGTAGAGGGAGCCCGACCCCAAACATTGGCAAAACCTCTGCTCCGGCTGCTGGTGGAGATGCTGAAGGCACGCAGGTTCCTCCACACGCCTGGGGTGGCCCTCCAGAGCCCCATCCCTCGTGTCCCACCCCTGTGCACTGTCCTGGGGTGACTCACTTGTTCAGAGTCAGCTCCAAAGCCTCCTTCTCGTTCCTGGCTTCCCGGATGCGCTGCCTCATCTTGGCCAGGAATCCCTCCAGGGCCCCATTCCTGTCCCCATCCCTCCTGTCCCATCCCTGTGCACTACCCTGGGGTGACTCACTTGTTCAGAGTCAGCTCCAAAGCCTCCTTCTCACTCCTGGCTTCTTGGATGCGCAGCCTCATCTTGGCCAGGAACCCCTCCAGGTTGTCCAGCAGCTGGGGCTCGTCCTGCCGGAGCTTCACCCAGAGCTGCCACGCCTCCTGTCTGCAGGGACAGGGGTGTTTTGGGGTGAGCACCCCCTCAGAACCCCCAAAGCCAGGCCAGCTGAGTCACTGAACTCACACTGTTTGAGGTGTGTGAGCTCTGGTTTTGCTGTGACCCTGCTCCTGTGCTCAGGCCCAAGGCATCTCCACAGCATTTCTGAGCTCCCTGCCCCAAGCTTTCCCCCTCTGTCCATCGTGCAGGACACCCACGGGTGCCAAGCAGGGCACTCACTCTTCAGAGAGGTTGTGTGTGCCCAGCTGCTCCATGAAGGCTCTGAAGTGCCTGCTCTCCTCGCTGTCCCCCCGTTCCAGGGCCGGGCTGGGCAGCACCAGCCGCACCCTCCGTGACGTTGTCTTCCTCCTCCGGTGCTCCCTGGCAGCGTTTTGGGAGCTCAGGAACTGCCCTGCTGACAGATACCCCAAATCCTCAATGCCCAGCAACAGCAAAGCCCAAACCCCAACATTTTCCTTTCCATGGCTTCAACAAAGCGGTTCAGCACAGCAGGACCCCGCTCCAGGTGAGCCAAGGGCTGAGAGCTGGCCGTGGGGGCGACTCATCCTGTGCCACACAGCAAAGGCAGCACCTCACATCCCCCAGGAGAGCCCCAGGACTGTGTCCAGGACCAGTCCAGGCTGCACTTACGGAGCCCAGCCGTGAACTCCTCTGTGCCCAAGTGCCCGGTGCCAGCAGCATCCAGCCCATCGAACACCAGCTCCAGCTCCTCCCTGCTGCAGGGCAAACCTTCCTCCTGCAGCTTCTAAAACCAAAGCAAATCAGGGTAAAACCCACCTGTCACAGCATCTCCAGTGACCATGGCAGTGCTGGAGCCCCGGGCACAGCCCCATCCTCACCTGCATGTCCGAGCGGGTGACGACTCCCGCCTGCTCCGTGTCCCTGGTGCTGAGCAGCTGCTGCACCCTCTGCACTATTTCAGATGCCCATGGTGGCTCCTCACTGGGGCCGGGTGCTGGTGCTGGTGCCTGCCCAGGGCCCTCCTGCAGCTGCTTGCGCCGGCTGGAGCCCAAGCGCCGGCCCTTGGCGCCCGCCCGGCGCTCGGACATGGCCTGGCTGGCCTGGAGGGGACACTGGGCCAGCCCTGCCCTCACTGGGCACCTCTGCTCCAGCCTGGTGGGAGACAGCAGAGAGGGACCGAGCTGGAAATTCATTTTGCTGCTGTCAAGGGCCCAAGGGCTGATTGCTGAGGAGGGTTTGGCAAGAGGAAGGGAAGGGAAGGCCTTATCTCTGATTGCACGGCTATATGGAGCCTGGATCTGCAGCAGCCACAGCTGCTCCTGCCAGCCCTCCCAGGGGCTCCCAGCCCAGCTCCCACCTGCTGAACACTGCTCCTGCCACCAGCCAAGCACCCATCCCAAATCTCCCCAAACCTTTCCCATGGAAATCTCTTCCCTGGCTGTGGAGGATGCACAGGGCACCAGCAAGGGCCACCCAGGAGGTGACACAGCCAGGAAGTGACACCAGGAAAGGAGCAGCCAAGGTGATGCTGGAGGTCTGAGCAAGACGTGCTGGTTCCACCTGCCTTCTCAGAGCTCAGCAGCAGCTTTTGAAATCCTCCCCCAGTTTTCACAGCCGTGAGTCACCTCCGGGCAGAGCGCAGGAGCCCTCGGCAGGTTTCCACCACGCTGCTGCTCGCCCAGGCTTGTGGAGCCTCAGCTGGGGACCCCCGGTGCCCTGTCCCCAGCCTGGGTGGGGGGTTGTGTCACCAACAGCCACCATGCCAGCCCCAAGAGGGGCTGTCCTTTGTGTGGCAAAGCTGAAGCTGTGAGGGAAGGAAACTGCAGCCGTGGGGAGCGCTGACGCAGAGCTGGGGCCGTGCTGGGTCTGGCTGAGCCCAGCTCTCCACTCCCAGCCTGGGGGCACAGCAGCTCCTCCAGCCCTCTGCCCCCTCCCTTTGCCATGAGAAACAGATCCTGCTACATCCCAGTGTGCATCAGGAATGGGAACAGGGCCCAAAACCAGCCCCAACCCCTTAAAGCAAGAAGAGGGTCTTGTGGAGTCCCACAGGACCAGAAACAGCCTCGTGGTGGTCCCAGCCTCTAAGGCAGCAGAAGTGGGAGCTCTGGGGGGCAGGGGAGTTGTTTAAGGCATAGAGAAGCCCCTGGTTCCTGTTCCAGCTCCAGGGCAGGTGAGCTGAGCCCACAGCATGATGGAGGCACTGAACGAGCAGGGGGATGGATGGGATGGGATGGGATGGGATGGGATGGGATGGGATGGGATGGGAATTGTGACCCCCCCCAGCCCAGCAGAGCCCCCCATGTCATCCCCAGCTCCATGTCCTGCCTCCCTCCACAGCACCCTGCACTGCTCCCAGCCCTCAGAAAGGAGCCCCCAGCCCCAGTCCCTCACAGGCAGCAGGAAAAAGCCCCCTTGGATCACAACAGCAAGAAAAACCCCTTATTTCCCTCACTTTTCTCTTCCTGAAGGTGATGCCCAAGCCATCCCCAGAGCAGCAGGACTTACCCTCCCCACGAGGGATGCTCAGAGTGGGGCACAGGGGCCCAGGGCTCCCCAGCTCAGAGGGACGGAGCTGGCCCCGCTCTCATCTCTTACTCAAGGCACCTTCCGTTCTCAGTGACACCAACTGCCGTCGCTCACACGTTTCCTGTTTGCTGCCTTGCAAGTGGGGTGAGGAAAGGAGCCATCCAGAGGGTCACAGTGCCCCCAGAGTGCCCAGGTCCCAAGGCAGCTCTGCAAAGGCACTGCCAGTGCCATCAGGAAGGACAGCAAAGTCTCCATCCTTTCCTGGTTTGCAATGTCTGGGGCTAGGGGGGGTTTGGAGTGGGGGAAGAACAGCAACAAACAGCAAATGTTATTTTAAGGCTCTAAATAATCCAAAATACCAGATTATTTATAGCCCCCGGATTATAACATCATACCAAAGAAAGAACAACCTGAAAATCCCCCCTGTGGAGGCTCTTTGCCCCCAGAATTTGAAGATATCCCCCCTGTGCTGTTCTCTGATGATTTTTTTAAGGCTCCTGCCTGAATTATAAACTTGGCTTTAAACCCACTGGCTGCCCATGGGCTGCAGCCACTCTGCTTCACAAGGGACAGGGGATCAGATGGACCACAGGCATTTTTCCTGCTCTTTAACTGCAAAACATGAAGTCAGGCCGGAGGAAACTCTGTTATCTCTAGGGCATAACTCAAACATCCCCTGGCTCAGATCTGAGCCCAGGCTCCCAGGGCAGGAGCTGTGGGCTGGGAGCTGATGCCTGTCTTGGTTTGGAAAGCCAGGAGTCTGCTAAGGAAAGCAGGAGCCTCCCCTGAAATGGAGAATGTAAACCCTCCCCACCCCTCCAAATTGCTATAAATTTTAAATTAAGGGCTCACAGGCAAAAATATGGGAACAGGAATAACAGTTCTTTATTAAGGAAGAAAAAAAAAAAGGATAAAATAAACAATGCAGTAAACTAAAACAACACTGACAGAGTCAGAACCCAACCTGACACCCTGTTGGTCAGGGTGTTGGCAGCAGTCCCATTGGAATTGTGGCTGCAGCCCTCCTGCAGTGTCACGTGTGGTTCTGTTGGAGCAGGGATCCTGTAGAAAGGTGCAGTCTCTTCCTCTGAAGATCCAGGGGAGGAGGCAGCTGCTGTTCCTCTGGGAAATCCAGTGGAGAAGCCGTGTTGGTGTTCCAGAATCTCCAGATTATATCCAGGTAGGAATGCTTGGCTCCTCCCTCTGGGCTCACATCTCCCAATGGGATGCTGTAGTTCTTATCAGTCACGCAGTGACATTCAATGGCCTGTTATCAGCAATGTCCCCTCCCTAGGGAGGTGTGAATGTGGTCACTCAGAGAGAGAGATAAGGCAAACTGCCCACTTGACAAAAGACAACTGCCATACAGATGGCGATAGAATACGTCTTGGAATCTGGAACAGGGACAAGTACAGTTCTGTCTCTGTGTAGGAATATCTGTGTTGGGGTTGCCTGCTTGGCCATGAGCAAGCACTGCTGAGAGCCAATGGAGAGGCCAATTTAGTTTTGTTGGAGGAAGCTCTCAGTAATTCTCACACCTGTGATCTGGATCAAGTGTGGAGCAGGACAAATGGACAGTGTCGCATCTCACTGTGACATCCTGACCCACATGTCTGTGACCAGAAACACTGGATTTTTCTGATTGTACCATAAGAGGGAGGTCAGGGCAGTGCAGACAGGACCCTCTTTCATGGCACCATGGGCATGAGAAACCTTCCAGATATCACCTGCTAGTCTGACACCATCCTCCTTCCCTACCACAAGAACTTCCAGCCTGAGGGTTTAAACCCTCATGAAGCCTTGACAAATTCAGCCCGCAGGGTGAAATCACAGACCAAGTCAGCACTCAGCTGCTGCAGAGCTGATTTGGTTTTCAGCATGAAAAACAGCATGAAAAAAATGCAGATGTTTCTGGCTTGTGATTTTTTCTTTTCCCATTCCCAGCCTCTTCTCTCAAGAAAAGCTTTACATTATTCCCACGTACAAGGAAAGCCCAGGGAGCAGAAATGTTTCTGCCCAGGCAGCTAAGTGAAGTGTTGAAGGTCTGAGGAAAAAAACTTTCTGGTCCAGCAGGTCAGCTAACAGCATCTCTCACAGAGAGACAAACTGAGGGGAATTCAACTTCTTTCATTTCTTTCTGACAGAAATGTGGTTGAGAGCACAGAGTGCCTGTCAGAGCACATATCTGATTCCAGCCCTCCCTGACAACATCTGGGACCACCAACAAGGTGGAACTGAGCTTAACACCAGGACAGCAGGCTCAGAGGTGCTACCAAGCAGCCCTGCAGGTGTTCATAGCTGGGGGCAGAGAAGAACACAAGCATTTTGGATTTTCTGCTGTGATTGCATCTCCTGACCATCACACTCACTCTACACAATCCATGACTAAATAGCTCATGGACATGAGGAGAGCTGAGGTGTTTCAGAGTAAAAATGTGATGCAGGAAGAAAATGAAGGTAGCAGAGGGTAGGCAAGAAACTTTTGGAGAATGAAGTTTATAGAGGACTGGACAGTAAATGGGGCTGACTGTGGAAGAGAGAATGTGAGGCCAATGGCACCAAACTGCAAGGAATCAGACTTCCTTATTCAGAATAATTGTCCCTGAAGAGATCATGATTGCTGTTATATTTCCCTAGAAATTCAAGAACAAATAACCCATGGGACAATTTTTCTCATGGTATTTTCTTTTCCTACCTACAGGATAACACTTGTGTTCATCTCTTGCAATACAAACTTTTCAACTTTTTCCTTTCTTGATGTATGAGACAATGGCCATGTTTTGGTTTCAAAACCTGTGCTAGAAAGTGCTCTAAGCGTGTTTGGAATCCTCTGTCCTCAAAAGTGAGACGTGACAACCTTGCCAGCGTGCCTGGCAGCCTGATGGAAGGGACATCAAGCAACCTAACACTGAGTCTGGTGCCTTTCATCCCACTGCTTCCAGGAAAGGTTCCCAGCTCAGGCTCCATGGATTCATCATCCCCACAGGCAGAGGGACTCAGCAGAGGAGCATCACAGGAGACAACCACAGCTGAAGCAGAGCAGGAGCTGGAGATGTGGTGCAAGAGGGTCACAAAGGAGGAGGAGACAGGCTGTGACAATGAGACTCCATAACCTCAGTGGAGAGGGGCAGATAAAACTGGAGAATGGTGCAAAACATTTTTGGGAGCTAATTAGCCTTCCAGTACCTAAAGGAGGCTTGCAAGAAGGCAGGAGAGGGACTTTTCACAGCAGCATGGGGTGACTGGACAAGAGGGAATGGTTTTAACTGAAGAAGAGTAGATTTAGATATGAGGAAGAAGGTTCTTTGCTAAGAGGGTGGGGAGCCCCTGGCACAGGATGCCCAGAGAAGCTGTGGCTGCCACACCCCTGGATGTGTTCAAGGCCAGGTTGGATGGGGCTTGGAGCAACCTGGGATAGTGGAAGGTGTCTCTGCCATGGAATGAGATGACTTTTCGGGTCCCTTCCAACCAAACCATTCCATGATTCTGTGATTCTGTAAATTAGCACCCCTTTGACCACAGAGTGATCTACACTTGACTGTGACTGTGCTTGTTTAGCCTGTCCTGGTCATCTGAGAGAAGTTAGCCAGCAGCAGCCATGGCTGAAACCCGGGTAGTGCAACCCTTCCTCCTCTCACCCTAATTAGCAAGGCTGATGGGACAAGCTGTTTAATTACTGCTGGAACGCTGCTGCTTCCACTCCTGGGCCATGGTCCTTCTCCTGTTCAACTAGAAGGATCCAAAATTCACCCCTGCCAAGCCCTGGTTGAGCAATATTAACACAGCATCTGCCAGGCTGTTTTGAATAGCTGCTAAACATCTATGCTGCTTTAAGAGGGAAGAAAAGGCTTTTCAAGTGCTGCATACATTACCCATAGCAGTGGGGAAGGATGTTAATAATTCATTCATGCTCTCAGACTCTGGAGTGTGCTAGATCTTTCAACTCACAACAATAGACATCACCCTGCAGGCTGTCATGTCCCCCTTTTAACAAAGGGAAAGAAAAGAGAAGCGATGAAAAGGAGGAAGATTTCCTGGGTGGAAAATCTGAAGCCTGATGAAGAATTAAAGCCTGTTAAATGTCTACTTGAGCCAGCCATTGAGCAATAAAGCCTATTTGCAACCAGTTGCTGGAAGAAAGAGCTGCATGCGCAGGAAAAAGCATTTGTTGGGAAGATGCTGGCATTGCTTTCCAGAGGCTGTGGAATACATCAACCCCCTGGGGTGCCTGTTCAGCAAGTTTTCCTTATTCAAACCAGAGCAGAGACAGAAGAGGAAGGAGTCACCCTGAGAGAACATATGTGTGGAATTATTTTCATGTGACTGGACCATCCTTTGAGTACCTGATTTGCCTTCAGCTATACCCGACCCCCACAGGATGTTCCCAGTGGCTGTGATAGAATCCCATATGTGTATTTCCAGCTCCAACAGAAATGAAGGCAACCAGAAGTGACAAGAGGACTTGTTTAGGATGAAGTAGGTAGGAAAGCAGCCAGTGCTGAAGGCACAGCCAGGACTTTTGGGCTGGTGACCATTGCTGAAATGTGGCCACCTGCAGTAACAATCATCATGCCCGTGGCAAGGAGAGAAGCCACCCATTTATTTAGGATTCATCCTAGTATTCTGTGTTCCTGCTTTCATCTCCTCCTCCTACTTCCCTGAGTGGAAGAGCCTGTCCTGTCCTTGCTCCTTCACTTCCAAGATGGTAAAGTCTTGCCTGTCATGTTGAGAAACCCCACACCAGTCTGAGAGTAAAGGAGTGTCCTGGTCATGGGGGAATTGCATTTTAAAAGAGAAAGATTGAGGTCTTTTACGTCCAGAAGTAACAGGAAGGTCCTTCCAGTAAAGAGTGGACCACATGAATGAGCAAGAGGTGACAGAACCAAAATGTTTCCTTTCTGGGGAGGCAGGAGATAAATAAATGTAATTTAATCCTTCTGAAATCCAACCAGCCTTCTTATTTCTGTAGCCCTGTCAACAGTTTTGAGCCCATTTACAATTCCTCATGTGACTCCCCTCATTCTGATTCAGAATTATCCCAAATTGGTTGACAAACAGAAAAGAGGGCTCAAGTCCCACCACATCTAATGTCTTGATGAAAATTCTGGTTTTCATGACATAGGCTGGCCCATTGAATTCAGTATTGTGCTCCCCAGAGTTCACTTACTGCTATTTTCCATGGAAAACTCCCTATGGACATTTTTGGGAGAAGAAAAGCAGTGCTTTAATTCTTCCCTTGCACAAGTCTGCACATCAACCACAGAACAGTTTTCCTACATGTCAGGATGGGTTCCTTCAAAGCAGAATTTGAATTTGAATTGACTTTTTGAGCAGAATTTTTGAGCACTGCTGCATGAAAGAACAAATTGGAGATTCCAGGCTTGCTTCACCCAGTTGCATTCAAAGCTCAATGCAGGCAGACACTGCTGGAAGGATATATTGAACTTTGTCAGCCAGCTCCACCAAACCCCCTAAAAAATCCAGGGCAAAGATCTTCTGAGGTAGAGGCAATCCCTATGCCTCTCTGAGCCCAAAGCAGGGTCACTTTATCTCCTGAGGGCATTCTAGGGAGCAAGCGTTGTAGCCAGTGTGAGGAGCTGACCTGCTCTTTCACTACCCTCAGCTGTGGGGGGCTTATTAAAGGCTTTCCACAGTTCATCCTCACCCCCCAGCTCAGGCATGGAGATCACAGAACCTGGGTGATCCCTTGTGTCGGAACTCAGTACATCCCTCCGGGTGTCCAGAGTTGCTGAGGACCCCGCCAGGGGGCTCGGAGACCCTGGCACGCAGCCCAAAACACCTGGGGATTTGGTTTTGACCCTTGGAGCAAGTTGCCAACTTTGTATGAGGACATGAAAGTCACAGAGGTTTGAATAGTGTAATAACAAAATAATCACAGGGTGAAAATGTAGATTTTAGGATTTTTGGTATGGGGGTTACGGGGACAAGATGGAGGAATCTGGGTGTGTCCAGCCTTTCTCCTTCTTCTTCTTGTTCTCCATTTTCTGCAGTGATGTTGGCATTTTGGGATTGGTTTAGAGTAGAAGTGCACTGTCTAACATAGGTGATAGGTATTGGGAATTAAGTGTAAATATGTTACACGTAGTTTGTAGTGTAAAAAGACAACACCGCCTCGGGGGCGGTCAGAGTGCCTGTGGCTGCCCTGCAGAGCAGATCTCGGCTGGGCAGAAAGAAAATTTTATAGATAAGGATTAATAAATAACTTCAAGACCGAAAACTGAAGAGCTCTGACTCGTTCTTCAGACACGCAGGCCAAAGCAGAGACACCCTGCACATCTTGGGGCTGCAATTAACAACCCAAAACCCGAGAAAAGTTCTCGATGGGATTAAAGAGCTTTGCTCCATTAGTCAGGGATGACCCTCTGGAATGAAAAGCCCAGAAAATCGGGAAGGCCCTTGGCAGGGGGAGCTCTGCAATCCTCCCTTCCTTCCCCACAGTGCTCAGAGGGGGCTCTGCCCACTCCGGTTTGGAATGTCCTGGGCAATACCCACTGTCCCACCCCGGGGAGGGCTCAGGAGCCTTTCCCAGCCTCGAGTGGGAGAGGTTTTCCAACCCCCAGCCCACATTTTCAGTATTGCTTAATTCCACCCCATTATTTCTGATGAAACACTTGATGGAAGGAGTACAATTGCTCCCTAGCCTGGATTTTCATGTTGTAATGGTGCTTAATTATTCCAGGAGAAACTTTTATTTTTCCTTTTCCTCCACCTCACTTCTGCACTGGATGCTTTCTCCTGGAGTTTAATTAGCACATTTCAGAATGGAATATTGAGATTAAATCACTGCTGGGCGAGCTCTGCTCCACGATTGATGATCCTTGGGCACAGCTTTTGTTGGAGCTGCCAGCTCAGGCCATGGATTTATGGATCAGAGGGCTCTTTGGGCCGGGAGTGGTGCTGCAGTGGCCTGGGGACATGGGCCAGGCTGCCGGCCTTGTCCTCCTGCAGCCACAGAAAGGCTGGTTGAGGGTGCTGGGGGTGATGTCAGGGTGGTGAGGCCCTGACATAGAGCAGTTGTGGCTGTCCCAGCCCTGGCAGTGCCCCAGGCCAGGCTGGAGCACCCTGGGACAGTGGAAGGTGTCCCCAGGGCAGGGGTGGATCCCTTTGAAGGGGTGGCACTGGATCCCTCTGAAGGGTGGCACTGGATCCCTTTGAAGAGTGGCACTGGATCCCTTTGAAGGGTGGCACTGGATCCCTTTGAAGGGGTGGCACTGGATCCCTCTGAAGGGTGGCACTGGATCCCTTTGAAGGGTGGCACTGGATCCCTCTGAAGTGCCTCCCAGCCCAGAGCACCCCGGGTTGCTCCTGGGCAGAGGGGACACCCTGCAGCCCTGCAGGCCCGAGCAGGGCAGGCACAGCCCACAGCAGGGCTGGCACAGCAGCACCTCAGCCCCACCATCTGTGGGATCCATGGCAGCCTCTCCCAGAGCCTGGGGCTGGCTGCAAACATCAGATGTAGGCACAGCTTTGGCACCAGGCCAGCCCCTTTCCTGCTGCCTCAAATGCCAGCATTTTGATTCAAGCTCATCTGCAAATGCTAAAAAAGCTGCAGCTTTGCAACAGAGTCCACCCTGATGGAGCTCATTGAACAGAGACTTTGAGGGAGGGGGAAGATCCCAAACCTTTAATTGTGTTATCTCACCCAGCTGAAGGCACAGACACCCACAGAGATCTTCCCCCAGATAGACTCCAAACACCTGTGGCTTTCTTGGGGCCAGGAACCCTCTGTGGACAGGAATTTTTGCTTACAGCCCTTGCAGGAAGGCTCCTCATCCCAGGAGCTCCTGTGAGGGGGTTATCCCAAAAACTACCAGCAATGCCCATGTGGGAGAGAAGAGGTGAGAAGAACACCTCCAGTTCGTGCTGCTGGGCAGGCTAGCTTTGCTCTGGTCACTCAGAGCAGCTCTGGCACAGAGTGCAGCAGAAATGGGTGAGGTTTCACCCTTCAGAGCCCACAGACTGAGCCCCAGCCCCAAAACCAGCAGGAATTTCAGCAGCCAGGGCTGGGGGGGCTCTCCGGGGTTTGTTTTGCTCTTCGAAAGATAGCCCTGTAATTTAGTGACTCATCCATTCTCCAGCCTTTGTTGCTTTTCATTTTCAACATCTTTAAGCTGTTTGTGGAGAATGTGCTTATTTTTAGACTTCCCATCAGGGAGAGGCATCTGAGCTGAGGGAAGAGCTCCATTGAGGCTTTGGTGTCTGGGGTGTTAATGGGCAAATTTCCTGCTGGGGAGAGATCTTCCTTCCTTCCTTCCTTCCTTCCTTCCTTCCTTCCTTCCTTCCTTCCTTCCTTCCTTCCTTCCTTCCTTCCT
>JAWMRF010000109.1:2469227-2482539 GCA_035221435.1 Sphenopsis melanotis | reverse complement strand
CTCACATCTCCCAATGGGATGCTGTAGTTCTTATCAGCCATGCAGTGACATTCAATAGCTGTTATCAGCAGATGTCCAGGGAGGTGTGATTGTGGTCACTCAAAGAGAGAGATAAGGCAAACTGCCCACTTGACAAAAGATAGTCTTCCATACAGATGGTAATGGAATACACCTTGCCTTGCAATCTGGAACAATGCCCCAACCCTCTCTGGCCATCTGAACAGGTGAAATCCCTCACTGGGAACCAGCCACACCCTGCTCATTTGCAGTTTAACCTAACAGAGCAGCAGCCAGCTCGGGTCCATCTGCTCCATCAGGGCCAGCTAAAGCTCAGCTGGTTCTTCTCCACGCTCTGGGCAAAGCTGCTGCTGCTCACCCCAAACTGAAGCATCCCCTCGGGCAGGCTGGGGGCTCAGTGTCCCCTCACCCTCCAACCCTCTGCAATGTTTGTTGTTGCACAGAGAAGGCTGGATTTTGGCTTCCCCCAAGGATTTGAGGAGAAAATTTTCCCTTTTGGAGGGAAAACTCTAAATATCCCTGGGAGAGCTTGATTTGTGCTCTCTGCCCAGCAAGGCTCTGGCATCGTGCTCCCAGAGGATCAGCAGTGGTCACCAGAGGGCACAGCCCGGGAGGGAGGGCACGATCCAACCCCAAGGAGGTGCTGGAAGGTGCCAGTGGAAGGGGATTGAATGTGGACAAGGGAAGGGAAGCACCTGAGCCTCCCCCTGTGGGGGTTTGACCCTCAGCATCCCTGCTCTGTGCTGGGCTGGGAGCAGCAAACACAGCCTGGGCTGAGGGTGGGAGGTTTCCATCCTTTCCCCAGCTGCCATCACTGCTTTGTGTCCCAAAGCTGGGGGGACAACAGTCCTGGAGTGTCCTGGGGACTCAGAGCTCAACCCTGCAGAGCCCAACCTGGCTGTCCCCAGAGCCACAAACACAGACAAGGGGGGTTCACTGGTTTATTTCTCATTTCTTTCATTGCTCCTGCTCCTGGCAAACGGGAGGTGACAGCAGAGGGGAGCTCCTGGCAGCAGCCAGGGGGGTTTGGAAGGACTGATGTAAGGGGAAAGATTACAGGGGCTAAATCTGTAGGGTTTGACTCAGCAGCAGCTCAAAGGCTGAGTGTGTGTCAAGGGCCATGGGCCTGCAAGGATGTCACCCCTTACTCCAGGGACAGGCAGAGGCTTTAGGGATCCTCAGCTGAACAATGACATGAGGTTGTCATTGCCATCAGCTTTCTTTTCATCTGGATCCTCTGCAAATCTGGGCATTTCTCACATTAACCAGAACTTGAGTCTGCATCCAAGCTTTACCCAGTCCTCCAAGGAAGCAACCAGTGGTAGAGACATCCCTGACTCCCCTGGGATCTCAGTGCCACCCAGGAAATGCCACTGCACATTTCCACCAGCAGTGTCACCACATGCTCTTGTCCCCACCCCACAGCGTGGGTCACCCTTGTGGGCCCCCAGCACCCTTTAAAGGCACAGGGAGGGGAGCAGCTTGCCCACGGCTAATGGCCACATGCTGAGGGTTAGGGGGAACAGGGTCACAGTGGGGCAGGGGGAATGATGGGGGCAACAGAGGAGCCACAGGGAGCCTGCAGGGACATCCCACACCGGTGGCACTGGTTTCTGCTGGGGACATGGTGACAGCACCAGACCACTGTCCTCAGGGAATGGGGTCAAGCACAGAGGTTGTGGCAAAGTTTTGTCCCTCTCAGCCCTCACAAAGGCAAATCCCAGCTCAGAGCTGCACCTCCAGAGGGATCCCCAGGCCCTGGAACACCTCCCTCTCCCAGCCAGGCCCTGCTCCCATCACCCACATTAACCCAGAATGCCTTTGCACAGGTGTTTATTCAGAGTTAACACTTACAGACAAACAGGTATTTCCCCTCTCCCCACATAACTTCATAGCATTATTTTAAATATAAATAAACATTTAGTGCTGGGAGCTTGGCAGCTTCACCGACAGCAAAGTGCATGGTGGTGCAAGGTGGGAGATCAACCCTGTCCCTTTTCTTCCTGGGACCATCTTGCACCAGTTTCCCGAGTCCAAATCCAGCAGAGCAGCAGATGAACTCCATGAAAGTGCCAAGATCTGACAGTGTTGAGTCCCTCAGGGACTCATCCTTCAGTGCTGGAACTGAGCAGCCTCTGCTCCAGGCCATCCTTGGTCCCAGAGCAGAGCCAGGTGAGGGTCCTCTCCCCGCCAGCCCCTAAAGGGAAACAGTCCAGGAGAACAAGCTACAATTCCTTATTTCAGCATCATCCCTGCTGCTGAGCAGGACTTCTTCCTAGAGGAGCCCAGCAGAGCCAGAGCAGGGGCTCCCCAGCCTGGTGTCAGCGCTGAGGCAGGCAGGGGCACGGGGGAAGCAGCACCACTCAACAAGCCAACAACAAGGTGAGAAAGTGGGATTTGGGGCCAGCAGCGTGCAGGGGATCCCAAAGCCTCCCGGGGGCACTGTTGGTCCCCCGTGGCTGCTCCCAGGGAAGGTTTGTCCAGGGAACAGCTTCCTCTGCCCAGAGCCTGGGAAGGAGCAGCCTCCACACCACTCTGCTCCCACACACGGACAAGTGCTCAGTCCATCCTGCTGGGACAGAGGCCACCCCCCTGTCCCAGGGCTCCACAATCCACACCAGTGACATTTCTTAAAGATATCTGGTGCCACCAGGTGGTTGGGACACGAGTGTCCCCCAGGACCGCCCCCTAGGCAGGGGACAGACCACGGCAGGACAGCAGGACAGCACAAGGACGGTGTTTGGACCCACAGGCACAGGGCACAGGACATTTCTGCAGGCAGGGCAGTGCCTTCATCCCACCAGGTCCATCTCAGTCCTCCTTCAGCCCCACCGTGGGGCTCCTCCTCTACATTGCACACAGTGAAGGTCCCTCAGGACCCCAGAGCAACTCATAAATAGGGAACTACAGATCTACATGGCTACAGGAGAGCACAGCACAGCTCAGGGTGGGGAGCCACGCTCCTGGTGGCAGCGGCTGCCCCAGCAGGTCACGGCCGGGGCCGGGCAGGGACGATCCTCCTCTTGGCACTGTAGAAGTCTGGAAGGAAGAAGGAAAGGGTTGGAAAGTGGCTCCAGCCCCTGGGAACAGCAGGGCAGGAAGAGGGAGGTGTCCCCAGGGAGGCACCCCAAGCCCAGCTGGTTTCACCCTAAAACTCCCATGCAAAGCTGCTGGAGAGCAGAGCTGTAAATCTGCATCGTCTGTGCTGTTTGTCTCAGCTGCAGTTCTACTCCAGCGGCTGACCATGGAGCACAGGAAGAAATTTTTCACTGTGAGGGAGGTGAGACACTGGCACAGGTTGCCCAGGGAGATTCTGGATGCCCCAGCCCTGGAAGTGTTCAAAGCCAGGTTGGATAAAGGCTTTGAGCAACCTGGTCCTGCCCATGGGACCTTGAAGATATCTTTAGGGTCCATTCCAACCCCTTAACATTCTGTGATTCTATGGCTGGGTCAGGTCATTGGAACTGAAGGTGATGAACTTGGGGGCATCTTCAGCTCTAAAACCCACAGGCCCAATGCCAGTCCCCTGCACAAACCCCAGCAGCCAAAAGGCACCCAGCTGGTGGCCTTTTCCCTTTGGAAGATGGGCTCTGCTCCCCTAGGAGAGATCCAGGGAGGGTGGGACTCCTCCCCATGCACAAGAGCCAGGCAGGGCTCTGGCACCCATGTCCCCTCTGTCTGTCCCTGCCATGACAATGCCACCAAACCCCCAAGGAGTGACACCAAGCCCCAGAGCTCACCTTTGATCGTGGTCTGCCCACGTTTCAAGCCCTGCAGGGAACCAGCCCTGCAAACCTTTGAGCTCTGCTGAGCCTCCTCGGGGCAAATCCTGCCAACACGCTCCTTGGGGGGGACCCTGTGGGCCTGGGAGCTCCTGCTGTCACTGCTGATGACAGCCCTGACCAGGCTGTGAACCTCTTGGGGTGCCTGCTCAGCCACCAGCATCCTCTCCCACTTGAAGGGCCCTTCCAGGGGAGTCTCTGTCTCAAAGTTGAAGTTCCAGCGCTGCTGAGCTTCTTCCAGCTGCTGTTTCATCTTGTCCTCAAAGTCCTGCTGGAGCTGCTCGTGGTCCACGGGGCCAAAGAGGTTCCTGCAGGCCTTGCTGCTGCAGGGGCTCTGCCCAGCCCTGCTCTGGGACAGCGGCATCGTGGCGGCTGCGGGGAAAGCAGAGCGAGTTACGGGGCTGGGGTGACAGGAGCAAACACAGGGCAGTGCTGGCCACAGGGCAAAGCAAGGCAGCCAAGGTGGGACAAGCTGGGCTGGGTCTGCAGTGAGGCAGCCCAGAGGGGACTGACACATCTGGATTCTGACTTTGGAGATTTTAGCAAAGGCTTGAGCGTGGCTGAGGTCAGACAAAGCCCAACACGAGACAGGAGAGTGGGGAAGGTGCAGATTCAACATTCCCTACTCCCCCTCCAGAAGGCAAAGCCCTGCCAGGTCAGAGCATCCAGCACCTCACTGCTCCACCCACAACACCCCTCGGGGTGCCAGCCTCGGAGCCACAGCAGGATGATGCTCCCCTGGTCCCCAGACACTGCCCAACCTGCTCATCCCCACCTCCATGCAGGCAAGGGCAAGTTGGCACACGGGTAAGTGAAGTAACAGGATGTTTTTCTGGCCAGTTTCTTCATCTCAAGAACTCAGACCCAGTGGTAAGGAAACCTTCAAGCAGCTGCAAGAACATGCCACAAGCTTGACCACTTTGTTAACCACCCTCCTTATCTGCAAGGAGCTGTTGGGTAACCAGAAACAAGACCTTGTTTGTTTTTTTTCAAATCGGTGCCAAAAGCCTTGACCTTCCCAGAAAGTGACAAAGCCTTTCCATCCCAGCAGCCCTTCCCCTGACACACATGTGGGGATAATGGACCCCTCACTACACCTCACTTATGAGGAACCTCAACATAGAATCAGAATTGTTAAGGTTGGAAAACACCTACAAGATCATCGAGTCCAGCTGATAAGAGTCAGCACTGCTCTGGGATTTGAGTTTTCAGAGCTAAGGCTTGCCCCCACTGCAACAGCCACACTCACTAAATCAGCTTTAAAAAGGAAGATTCATAGCTCCCATTTCCCACCTAATCTGGGACTCTCAAAACCAGGCCACAAAAGATCCTCCCCATCCCCAAACTTCCCCAAGAAGTGACTTCTCAGCCTCCTGCAGGGAAGATTTCTCCCCAAACTCAGCACCTGCAGCCCCTTTAGATTGCCAGTGCCACACTGTCTTCCCTACATTCCACCCCTTGAAACGTGCAAGAGATGACTGAGTGCGGCACTCAGAGCCCTGGTCTAGCTGACAAGGTGAGGTCGGTCAGATTTTGGTCTCGAGGACCTTGGAGGTCTCTGCAAAAAGGTGAATTTTCCAGCCTTAATGATTCAATGATCCTATTACCAGGCATGTCACCAGCCCAGAGTGCCAGTGGGGAGCTGGGGAGTGCCCAGCCCGGGGCTGGGGGGCCACATTCAGCCCTGTGGTCACCCCCGTGGGCACCCTGCGCTCAGACTCAGCACCCCGAGTAAAAATAGAAATCCAGCTTCCTATCTCCGGGCAGTGTGAGCGCACAGACAGGGGTGACCTCACTGCCAGGCAAGTCCCAGCATGTCCAGGCAAGCCCGGGCAGGTGGCGGGAGGGGGACACGTTCGTCACCCTGGCCAGACACCCCCGGCCCTCCTCGCCTGCGTCACGGGCCGATGTCCCCATTCCCAGGTCACCGGCGCGACTCAGGTGCCACCCCGGAGCCTCAAGATAACGCCCTGGCCCTGACTCATGGCTGCAGATTGCCAAAGCCACCAACGAGGGAGGGACCGGCGCCGGGTCATCGTCCCCTCCCGTGGGGCTGGTGCCGCTTCCAGCGACCTCTGCCCAGCCGGAGCTCCGCGGCTCCCGGCACCGCAGGGAACCCCAAGATTCGGGCGAGGAAGCGGCAGGTGCACGGCCCCGTTAAAACCTCTGCCAGCCGAGCCGGGTGATGAGAGCAGCGCTGGGGGACACCCAGCGGGGCTCCACAGACACCTGCGACAGCCAGGACCAGTCCCACCAGTTTGGGGAAGGCTGGGCGAGCAGGAGGGGCTGGGGGCACCCGCATCCGGGAGTGGCTGCAGCCGCTGATCCCGCGCAGAGAACGCTCGGTTCGTGACACCGACGGGTCCGGGGGGCTGGCACGAGGGTGGTCGGTCCCCGCAGGATGCTCGGCGGTGGGACCGCGCCCGCACCGTACCCAGCACTGTACCCTGCACCGCACCCTGTACAAACAACACCGCACAGCACCGCGCCCCGCACGGCACCGCACAGCGCAGCACCGCGCCCCGCACGGCACAGCACAGCACCGCGCCCCGCACAGCAGCGCCGCCACCGGGGGGCGAGCGTGACCCAGCCCGGGGGCTCCGCATCCCCCAGGGGGCTCCGGGGGCTCCGCACCGCCACCCCCGGGCACCGCCAACCCCGGGCACCGGGCGCGGCCCCGCTCTCTCCCAGCGCTGGGGACGCGGCTCCAGGCGGAGCCGCCCCCGCTACGGCGTTTCCCCCGCTCCAGGCACCGGCGCTCCCCGGGGGAAAGCGGCGCTCGCCCTCCCTCCCCGGGCAGCGCAGGAGCGGAGCCGCCCGGCCCGGCCCCGCCCGCACTCACCGCCGGCTCCGCGCGTCTGCCGGTGCGCGGCGCGTCCCCCGCCCTTTATAGCGAGGATGGGGCGGGGCCGGGAGCCGGGCCCGGCGTCGCCCGGGATTTCCCTCCCGCCCCGCCCCGGACCGGCCCCGTTGTGCGTGTGCATCCTCACCCCCATCGCCCCTTCCTCTCCCATCCCCGTTCCCAGGAATGTGCGCCGTGCCAGGGGAGACCCGGCCATGCCAGGACCGTGGGCACCGGGACCCCCTTGCTAGGGACGGCGGGGTGCTGTGTCAGGGGATACCGCGACCGGTGGGTGCAGGGCCCCGGCATCAGGGACCAGAGGGAAACCTCGGGCAGGAGATAAAGGAAACCCCAGCCAGGAGATACAGGGCCCTCCTCCCTGGGAGGTGCAGGGATCTCCCCCATCAGGGAGTACAAGGGTCCCCCCCATGAGGAAATGCAGAGACGCCCTTCCTAGAGGGGTCAGGGGACAGGGAGATGCCCCTGAGGGAGGCAGAGATCTTGTTAAGGGTACCAGGAGCCCCCTGCAGTGGATCCAGGGGTGCCACATTCCAGCCAGGACATGCAGCAGCTCAGCCAGGCCCAACAGGGTCCTGCCCTACCAGGCTGTCCCACCCGCCCGGCACTGCAGGAAGGAGATTCATGGATGAAGGAGGGGGTGGCTCGGCTCCTCGGGGTGCCAACCTGAGAACCACACGGTGATGATTCTCCCCTGGCCCCCAGGCGCTGCCCAACCCATCCCGGGCCGCCCCCGGCCTCTCCAGCTGGATTGTCTGCCCCAGGCCTGGCTCTGCTCCACCAGCTGAGCCCCAGCACCCGCTGTGGGTGGAAAAAAGTGTTTGCAGCAGGATCTGCTGCTCTGAGTCCTGCAGATGTCCAGGCAGGGATGAGGAGGAGGAACAAGTCTGTGCATGTCCTGCAGGAACCTGTGGCAAGGATTCGAGGGGGTCTGTGGCTTAGCTGGAAAGTGCATCCAAGGGAAGGTGTGAAGACAGGTCAGCTCCTGCTGGGGTTACTCTGTGGGCCTGGAGGGAGCTGCCCTGAGCCTGGCTGGTGGCTCCATCCCTGCCTGGCAGCCCGAGGAGGGAAGGGAAGCCCTTAGAGCCAGCCCAGCAGGGCACAGGGGCCCTGTCCTGCAGCCCCCTCATGGCTGGGGCGCACAGAGACAAACACAACCTGCTCCCGTGGGCACAAGGAGGTGACAGCACAATTCCAAGTGACAAAGACCATGTTAAAGTGATCCCCTGGGAATGCCAGGTCTCCTCAAAAGCCCCTGGAGGCAGCAGGTACCGGGGTGCTGAGGAGGACCCTTGGTGTGCAGACCATTCCTGCTTTTTCCAGCGGGAGCAGCAGCTTCCCACTGGCCAGAGCAGCTGAAAACTGTGTTGGGGCATGTTTAGCTCCTGCCACAAGCTGCAGGAGTATTTCACAATCTCTTGTCCCTACTCTGCGGAGCTGTGCCAAGGTGCTGGAATTTGGTTCAGTGGTGGCTGTGCAGTCCCCCAGAGAGGCACAGCTGGATGGACAGAAAAGGTGAAAAGAAGATGGGGAGTGGGAAATCACAATTCCAAGTGACAAGGTGACAGTGTGGGAAGTGTGAGTCGGGTGTTGCCACTCTGCAGAGCTGTGCCAAGTTCAGTGGTGCCTGCCTGGTTCAATCTCTGTGGCTGCCTCCAGAGGGGCATAGTTGGATGGACAGGAAATGAGGATGAGAAATGCTAAATTCATGTTACAGCGCTGAAAACCCTGTCAAGATCCTGTAACAATGCAGCCTGAACTTAAACCCTCCAAAATTCATCCTGTTTTTTTGTTTGCAATAGGCAGGGAGAGGAGGGGGCAAGTTGGGACAGGGAAGCTGTCACTGGTTTTTCCACCTAGGAGTGATTTCTGCTCCTGAGTGGAAGGAGCAGCCTTCAGAGCCTCATGCAGAGGAAGTTTGCAGATCATTTCTTTGCCAAGCTCCAGCCCTGCTCCAGCTGCAGGTGTGGGTTTGCTCCCTCTGGATGTGGGGGATGCAATCAGCACCACCCCAGCCCAGGCATCCCCCAGGTCAATGCAGCTCCAGTGCACCTGGGACTCTGGGATGAAGCAGCATTTACCAGAGGATGCTCCCTGCTTAAAACACATCCCTTTTTTTCCATAGAAGACCCCCTCCCTCCTGCCCCCCAGTACACAGAAGGAAATGGGAACATCAAACCAGCAGCTTTTTGAAGTGGCAGAGGAAGGAGCTTGTGCAACCCAGAGTGGCCCCAGAGCCACTGGTGCAAGACTGAGGGATTCAAAAAGTGAGATAAGCCAACCAGCCTGGCTGCTGGGAACATCCCAGTTACTCCAGGGGTTCATCCCAGGACTAAACCAGCAAGAAAATCAATCAGATGTAGATTTTCCCTTAGGAAAGTAACTCGCTGTGATTTTTTGGTGAGGGTTCACTCCCCACACGCTGGGATGGAGGGCATGGGGAGGTTTCTGGCTCTTGCCAACTCCACTCTCGCTTCCCTTCCTCTGGGAGAGGGGAGCTCCAGCCACCAAGGGGGTAATTGGAAATGGGAAGTGGGAGAGGGATGGCGTCAGGGTCTGGGTCAGGAAGTCCATGGGCACATCTGCAGTGGCATTACCCGAGAAAAAAAAAAAGGGGTGGGGGGGTAGGAGGAGGAAGAGTGATTAAGAAGACGATACAGGAACTTTAAAAATAAATAGAAAATCCCAAAGGTGATTCATGGTGTTTGATCCCACAACATGGAGGAGAAGGAAGGCAGACACAGGATTGGGGACCAGGACCAGCACCGAGGGCTGATGGGCTGTTTCCTTCTCACCATTTATAGCCTCCGTGTGGGATCGGTCACCTCCCCTGTCCAGGGCTCGCTCTCCCCAGGGCTCCCAAACCCCCACGCGGGAGGAGGGTGTTCGCGGGAGAATCCGTGTTTATCATTTCCTTGAATAACCCGTCCCAATGCCTGGAAGCAAAAGGAATATATTAAATTACTGCATATTTCACAGCCTTCAAAGGAACCTCCTTCCCAGCACCGGGGGCACCCAAATACTGAGCAGCGGCCGCAGGGAGCCCTCGGGAGCGCTGAATTCCCAGGGGATCTCCCCAGGTGGGTCCCGCAGAAGCCGAGGGGAGTGGAAGCCTGAGCAGCCACGGAAGCAAACACATCACTCTGGGCAGGCAGAGCCGGCTGTGACTCAGCCCATCCTCACACAGCCAGGGATCTGACAGGGAACGTGCCCGGGCACAGCGCTCCTGACAGGCTCGTCCCTGCCCCGTGTCCTCCTCTGACTCGGGAAGCAGCACCCCAAAAAGCCACGGGGACAGGGTGGCAGTTCCAGCATGGAGCAGGGAATGGCTTGGGTCGGATGGAGGGATCAGGGTTGGAATGCTCCAGCCTTGGAAACTGGGGAAATGTGGCTTGGGGGAGCTGTGTTTACAGGGGAAACACACCGAGGTCCACCCTGCGCTCATCGGGACTGTTTTAAATGCACACAGATTCCTGTGTGGAAGGACTTTACACGGGTTTGAGATTTAGTGGTCAAAGGTCTTATGTGAAAAGGGTTTTTTGGGGCAGGGAAGTAATATTCCTGTTAGATCGACCAGCATAGAGGGGAAAACAGGAAAGGTTTGGGCAGATGAGCATCCCTCAGGTCTTTTGGGATGGAGATGGCAGAGATCGGGGCACACTTTTTCTTATGTTTATCTCACCTATTTCTCAAGGTGAGATAAACACAAACTCTGCAAAAAGGTGAATTTCTGCCCAGAGAAACACCCTGAAAATGGGGGGAACTAACACAGGACCTCTGCCCCAGCATGGACAGTGGGGAGATAGCACATGGGGTTGGGGTTCAGTCCTGCAGAACACCCATCCTGCACCCCATGTGTCCAGCCAGGCTGTGTCCCACTCCATGGGGCACAGGGGTGATTTTTTTTTCCCCCCTCTTCAAACAGCTTTTATTCGCCAGAACATCCCAGGCAGGTGGAAATTACTCAACTCAGGACAGCAGATTGCCAGTGACAAAGTCCTGAGTATTCCAGCACTAAAAAGCCTCTTCAGCAAGATTCAAATCACCAAGAGTTTTTTCTCTGTGGTTTTTTTTTTTTTTTTTTATTATCTCTGCTAACAAGCTTTTTTCTTTTAAGTGGGAAACGTGAAGGCTCTTAATGAAACCCTCACGCTCCAGCAGAAGTCTAAATGAGCCCAGTGTTCGGCTGGAGGGCGTTTGTATCCCAGCAAAGCCTGTTTTCCCATCAGCTCTTTGAAGTGCCCTATTAAGTGATTTTATACTAATAGGATTTTCCCAGGAAAGAAAGACAAGAATGACAAAACGCTGAATGCTTGATTAACTCTGCCCCTAAAAGAACTCGGATCGTGTTAATTGACTGTACCCCTGCCATATCCAGCCCTTGTTTGCCCCATTTATGAAGGCATTTTGATGAGACACCAGACCCAGCAGAGTGGAAATAGAGTCCCACCAAGCACAAATAGGGGATGAGACAGTCCTAAAACAAGGCCTTTGCTTACTGGAAATATTCCTGGATGCGAGAGCCAGGCCATGAATCGGTCGCTTCATTCGGCCCCTCACTCATTTTCATCCAAGATTGTTTTTAGCCCCATTCATAGTCATTAACGTAATTGCTTCACTGACTTTCCATGAGCAGCTTGGAAGCTTTGTGGGGTTTTTTTGCTGGCAGCAAAGGCCTCATTGTTCTGAGTACGGCCGGGCGGCCGCAGTACCTGGCTCCAGACCCTGCACCCGGCTGTCCCTTTATTCCCCTGCTGCTCCACCTCAGTGCCCACGGCCTGGAGCACGGCAGGACGGGGCAGACACCCACAGGAGGGGACACAGACACCCACAGGAGGGGACACGGACACCCACAGGAGGGGACACGGACACCCACAGGAGGGGACACGGACACCCACAGGAGGGGACACAGACACCCACTGGGAACCGGGGGCGAGCAGCTCCAGCCTCTTGCCGTGCTTCCAGCAGGGAATAAGCTCCATCCAAAATGCTCACTGAGGGTTATATAAACAGTTTCCCCACGGGCATCTCAGTGAGGGCAGGGGGAGGACAGCAGGACCTTACCCAGCAGGATAAGCGAGTGGAGGGAGCGTGGGGGAGGATTGCTCCTGTCCATGCAGCCCCAATGGAAGCTGTCAATGGATGTAACTTCTTCCCAATGCACAGCATGTGTGGCACGGTGCTGCTGCTGAGGGGTTTGCTGCTCTCCAAGCCATGGATGGTTTGAAGTCCACTGGGAGCTCGATCTGGCCCTTTATAGCCACGAGAAGGAGGTGAGGATGGGGAGCTCTGACTAAGAACTTGCTCACGATGTCACCTCTGAACCAACCCCAATTCCATGGGGCACCCTCTGCCTGGAGCACCCTGACACCAGGATGGGGCACCTCCACTCTCAGATGCTGAGGTTTGGGTTGTCCCACACAAACCTGGCTCTGGGACGTGCGCACTGACCTGCCTGCCCATCCCAACACCCGCTGGCTCAGCGTGTGTCACCATCTCCTGGGATCTCCAGTCACAGCTTTCGGGAATGCCCCAGTCCAGCACAGCCTCGTGATTCACTTTGTGCTGGGGGGCGAGGAGTGTGGCTGGGCGTGGGCACAGGGAGGGAAGGGGCAGAGCAGGGGCAGACAGACCCTGAACATCATGAAATGGGATCTGTAGGAGGGCAGGATCAGGACCCAGACCCTAGACAGACCCTGAACATGTCATGAAATGGGACCTGTAGGAGGGCAGGACCAGGACCCAGACAGACCCTGAACATGGCATGAAATGGATCTGCAGGAGGGCAGGACCAGGACCCAGACCCCAGACAGACAGATGGACAGACACAGCCCTGCCTTGTGCAGTGACTTGTGCACAGCCCAGAGCAGAGCAGAGGAAATGGGAGGAGACAGCTGAGATGGCAATAAAGGCAGGGGTAATGATATGGCAGCCACCACCTTGACACGGGGTAAGGGTCGATTGCACTTTTCCTCCTACCTGTCAGTCAGGCAGAGCAGGATTTCCAGGAGTGGGGATGGAGGAGCAGCTTTCACCCCACTGGTCCCCCAAGCTGGCCATGGGGGTGGACATGCTCCACACACCAGAGAGGCTCTGCCCAGTTTCACAGAGATTAAAGTTGGGAACTTCCAGGTGCCAAAATAAAACTTTCAGTTTCAGGAAAAAAAAAGAAAATTTGCTGGAACTTGGAGCTGTGGTCAGCAGTGCCACAGAGGATGGAAACTGGGTTTAAAATGTTCTGTACTTCACCCACCAGCAGCAATGCTGCACCAGAGCCCTTCCCACCTCTGCACAAACCTCAGCCTGGCAGAACACTGAGAGATTTATAGATTATCAATTGTAAATCCACAATGGGAGCAGGAGGGAGACAAAGGGAGAGGGATGTGGTAAAGCTGGGAGCTGCCCCTGCCCCTGTGCTGAGCACTGCTAAGGCCACACCTTGAGAACTGTGTTCAGTTTTGGGCCCCTCATGGCAAGAAAGACATTGAGGGGCTGGAGTGTGTCCAGAGAATGGAACAGAGCTGGGGAAGGGTCTGGAGCACCAGGAGGGGCTGAGGGAGCTGGGGGGACTCAACCTGAAGAAAAGGAGGCTCAGGGGGGACCTTGTGGCTCTGCACAACTCCCTGGCAGGAGGGGACAGCCAGGGGGGTCG
>JAWMRF010000109.1:2444873-2464204 GCA_035221435.1 Sphenopsis melanotis | reverse complement strand
TCATAAAATAATAAATCAAGCCTTCTGAAACATGGAGTCAGATCCCCGTCTCTTCCCTCATCCTAACACCCCTGTGAACACGGTCACACACCACCAGTGTTTATCATGAGGGATTTCATCTAAACCATGCAATTGAACCAATGGAGAAATCTGGGATTCAGGTCCAAGGGAGCCCTTGGGCAGTGTGGCAGCTTCACCTGCTCTCCAGCCATGCTGCATTTCTACAGGAAGGGAATCTGTGGTTTCCAGACTGAGATGGGATGAATACCTTAACTGCTGTTCCCCACCCACAGCTGGCATACAAAGCTCAAAGTGAACCTTTGCATCTCCAGCTGGTTTTCCAAGGAATCACTACAGGCCTCCCTGTCAGGCAAGGAGTCAGGTGGCATTAGCTACTGAGCACCCCAGCTGGACCTGTAAAACAGGATTAGACTGCCATGGTAGAGTGAGACTGCACCTCACCACGGACAGGTGAGCAGGTACAGCTGTGCTGGACACTTCACAGCTGTGTTACAGCCAGTGGGGTGACTGTCACAGTCAGGGACAAGTTAAATACTGAACAACGAGTTGTAACCAAAACTTTAATCCCAAGGATTTCACAAAAGACATTTTACAAGTGACATGAAAATTCTTGTACAGTAAAGAAATGTTTAATAACTAATGTTTACAATGTACCATTAGACATAACACATCCACTCCAGGTGTCAGTTCTGCTGTGGATTTGGTCTATTCAGAGCTTCTGGAATACATGGTCAATCAACAATCATCTAATTAAGGACTCTACTCATACCAAGTACAAAATTAACTGACCCTATAGCTACAAAGTTTTATTTCATGGAATATAAAGCAGCTCAGTCAGAACTGGAGCTGGATGAAGCTGCAGCCCCCAACCCTTACCCTCCCCCTGCCTCACTACTCTCTTTCCCAGACATGGGCTATGGAGCACCTGTGTCCTGCTCTGCTCCTGGCCTGATCCCACAAGGAACACTCCATCCCCGCACACTTCCTTGAGCTGAGCCCCAGCCACCCCCAGCTACACAACACAGACCATTTGCCATTCCACACATACACCCCTAATGTCTAATGGTGCATTGGAAAACCATTAATATTACAAATCATAGGATCTGCTCAGAACCATATACAGATTCACATCTTTACATTTGCCACCTGTTACAAGATACAAGGAACAAAGCAAGTTCAACAGCTAAAACATTTTAAAAATGCACCAAGCTTTATGAAGTCTCAAAACAAAACAATGTTCTGTACATACTCCTGGCCTCGGATCTCATGACTTCCTGTACACAGCTCCTTCCCACAGTCCTATTTCCTCTCATTTGACCTGGAGCGACTGAAGAACAACAGACAGGTAAGGTTAGGATCAGGTGTCAGGAACAGATTTTCCTTTAAGCCCCCCAGCCACAATCAGCAGGTGATATTTAAGCATTTTAAAAATACTGTTAATTTAATAAAACCGAGTATTTTGCTGTTTTAAGGTGAAGAATCTCCTGACACTAGAGGTGATTCTCCAACAAGGCACTAAGTTATTTTCACACTTACTCAGAAGACACAAACACTGAAGCTCTCCTTACCTGCGAGACCTGGAGAAGGAGCGAGAGGGCTTGTGGTTCCTCTCCCGTGAGAGTGATCTCTCTCTTCTTCTGTCTCTGGAGAGGGACCTGGGACAGACCACAACACCACACCATCAGAGCAAAGCTTCATCCAGCCAAGGAGGCTCCCTGAGGAGCTTCCCTTCAGGAGTGAAGGTTTCTAACTGTTCAACCAGGGGAAATCTGTTACCCATGCTGCCATTAACCTCTTCTTGAGGGAAGAATGATCAGCCTGAGCCAACAGCTTATAATGTACTATAAACCAGCATGTAGTACTTTGCCAAATTTTTTTTTGTGTGTGTGTTTTTTGTTTTTTTTTTTTTCCAGAATCCCACTCAAATCACATTCTGATTTATGCCTGGACTCAATCTTAATTGTCTTTTCCCACCTCAGGGTTCAATGATCCTATGCTCAAAGTATCTGTGACAGAGTAGCACATTAACACTTAAACTTTGGGGGAAACTGACAGAAGATGCCAGGCAGCTGCAGAAAGGAAATGACTTCTGTTCTCAGTATCCTTCCACTGCTATCCTTGGAATCTCAAACAGCTCAGTAATTCCAGGCAAGCAGTATGACAGAAGCAAATCTGTTTCTCTTTTACCAAACTACTGATTGTGCACAGCCCACACATGGAGCTGTTTTGGGCTGCTCTTTTCAGCCCCCAGGCTGGAGCAGTCCATGGGGTAGGGGAGGGATCCGTACCTGCTGCGGCTCCGGGAGAAGCTTCTCCTTCGCGGTGATCTAGAACCAGAAAACCAAATGTGAGGCACTTTATCCATTCTTTGAGCTTTAATGGGCTGAGGCATTTCCCAACTTGTCAAACTCACTGTTGGGCCCAGGGAACGTGCCAAGAATAACTGGCATCCATCATCCAGTAAAAGGCATGGAAAGATTAGGCAGTAAAACCAAGCTCAGTGTGAACAGCACGTTTCCAACCACGAATTCACTTAACTAAGAACGCGTCAGAGCAGAGTTGTCCAATGCAACACTTTCCATTTCAACTAAATACACTGCCCAGAACACCACACCAAAGTCCCACAGGTGGTTCCAAAAAAAAAAAAAATAGCACAGAGCAAATGTTTTGGAACCCATGCAAGCCAAAAAGGTCCGTAACAAGACATAAGAGATATCAAGTGGAAAAAAAAAAGTGAAAATGCGCTCAGTGTCAATATTGATAATGCCATTAAGTGCTACATTAGAACTGCATATTTGTGATTGTCATTTTTAATGCCATAGAGTGTGTTTAGACTATTTTCTTATAAAAAATAAAAAATTAAAAAATATAACCTTAGCTCGGCCCAGTTCATCCCAAAAAGTAATTGTTTTTAAGTTTTGAAAACTGTTAGTAAAACCATTTAAAGGTGATAGGATTTTTCTGGCAAGGAAAAGCTACATTTGTTAGAGCTTTATTAAAAATTTAGCTTGGCATCTCACATGCAAATATCCTGGTTTTTACATTATTCACAGTGTAAGAGCTTCCATATCACCCTTAAAAGTTTTCTCAAGCAACAAATGTACGTTACCACTCAATTATGCACAGCCAGCCTTTGATTGAGAAAAGTAATTACTTATAAGCCGCTTACTCCTTATTTTAACCAGCAGTAAACTGTATAAGCAGGAAAAACTTACAAGTCTTTGGTTTCAACAAGCTAGAAATGGTGAGGTGAGGCTGCCGGACTGACTGCCAAGAAGAATTTGCTGAAAAGGTTTTGCCAGATGTTGCGTTGTATTTAGTTGGTTGGCGAAGGGGGTGTTGTGGATTTTTCCTGCTTTTTTGTTAGCCGAAGGCTGCTGCTGTAGTTGTTGTGAAGACATTTGGTAAATAAACAGCTGAGCTGATTGGCCGGGAATGTGTGGGCGGTCGAGGTGGCTGCTGCCGATTTGGTTAAGGTTGGAGAGAAGGCTGAGAGAAAACAGCATGCTCGGGAACCAAAGGGCGGTGCAACCTGACGACTGGCCATGCCTGGGTCATGTGAAACGACACCAGCCAAGCTGCATGGGGCGCGCTGGTCACATGACGCTGAAAGGGCTAGTTGGCTGGCTAATGCAGACTCAGAGGGTGGTGAGAAGAGACATGATGGTGACTCTGTAACGGGTTCATTTTTATTAATAGATGGACCAAAAAAGCATAAAAAAAATGAAAAACAAGCCATCAGTACAACCATCTATTAGCTAACAAATACTCCTAATGTGTTATTTTTTTTTTTCAACAGCAAAAGGGTAAGCTTGAAACCCTGGCTCGGGAGGACTTCACTCACCTGCCACAGGTAAATTCAGTCCTGTAAAAACCACGGTGCACACTTAAACTGCCAGACAAACTAGTCTGGGTCCAAGAACGTGCCAGTTCCCAAAAATCCTGCTATATGCTAGAGCTGGGTTTGCAAACCTCAAGTGACAGGATCGTCACACGATGCTTTATTTCCACGCTAACACTAAAGTGTCAAGATTCCAGATGTTTAGAGCAACTGTTACTCAATCTATTATTAAACAGCTGCCTGCTTGGGAAGTATTTTAGTTCTGCAAACAAAGTGGAAAAACCCATCGGTATGGAAATGCTATACTGCTGTATGTCATGTTTTGCCAATATGGAGTAAAGGAAAGGAACAGCCTAAGTTGAAGTATGGGCAAGAAAGGCAAAGTGTGACTAGAAGATGAGCAGGTTTTAAGAGGAAGGAGAATAAGCCCAGGACAGAGGGCACTGACTACCAACTGCACAGTCACCTACGGACAAAAGCCAACAACATTCAACACAACTCAAGTTCACCTCGATTTTGTGGGGGGTTGGTTTGGGTTTTTTTTTTTAGCATCTGTCATTTCCGAATCATCATCAGATAGATGAATGCCATCCATCAACATGCCTTTAACAAGCCTGCTCCTAGGATGCTAGGTGGTAACTGTGCCAAGGGCTCTAGGAGTGTGCTGTGCCCAGGTACCTGCGCCGAGGAGGGGGACTCCTCCTGCGATAGTCATCCCGAGGGCGCCGGCCCCACGACGGAGGGGGACCGCGGTTTCGACTCCGCTTCTCCCCGTTGGAGAGCTCCACCCGGACGCGACACCCACACAGCGTTCTGGGGAGAGAGGGGCACTCTGGTTAGCACTGCCAGGGAGAAGGCAGTGTGGAAAAAAGGATACATGATCCACAAGGTGGAAAAACAATGCAAAAGGGAAAAATGTTCTGTCATCAAAGCACAGCGCCCAGAGTCAGCTCCAGCACTTCCCTTCCAGGGAAGTGTTCAAGGCCAGGTTGGCCGGGCTATCCAGTGGAAGGCATCCCTGCCCACACCAGAGGGTGGAACCGGATGGGCTTCCAGCCCAAACCATTCTGGGATTCTTTGGCAGACAAAAGGATTGGCTGCTTCTCAAAACTGCTGTGCCAGTAAAGCAGGCAGGGAAAGAGCAAAGGAGAGTCTCCACAATCAGTTTTACCTCTTTATAGTAACACCATCTGCAATTTAATTAACACACACAAAGAGATGCAAATAATTCCTAACTTGGGAGTTCAACTGAGAAATGCAAAATTAAACATTACAATGCTATTCATGAAGGAGAGCAGGGATAGATGGGATATGGGGAAGGAATTCTTCCCTGTGAGGGTGGGCAGGCCCTAGCACAGGGTGCCCAGAGCAGCTGTGGCTACTCCTGGATTCCTGAAAGTGCCCAAGACCAGGTTGAATGGGACTTGGAGCAGCCTGGGACAGTGGAAGGCGTGCCTGCCCATGGGGAGAGTGGGACTGAATGATCTTTGAGGTTCCTTCCAGCCCAAACCATTCTGGGATTCCACTGCTGCACCATAAGAACACCCTTATAGTACCATACAAAACAGTGCATAAGAAATGCGTCAAGACTTTAGTCCTGCAGTTTAAGTTTCATAATTTAAAACTCTATCACTTCTATAATGTCCCATATTTTGACCAGCCAAGCCAAGCACACAGGCACGCTTTACCTTCCATCTAGCTCTCTTACTGCATCAGCTGCATCTCGGGGATCTTCAAACTCCACAAAGGCAAACCCAGGAGGATTTCTCGCCACCCATACACTGCGCAGTGGTCCATAGTAGCCAAAAGCTCGCTCTAATTCTGTTTTGTTGCCATTGTTTCCAAGGTTACCCACATAGACCTTGCAGTCCAGCGGACAAGAGTCACGATGCATTGCTAGGACAAGAAAAAAAAGAAGTTCACATATATTTAACACAGCGCATGTGCTTTTTCACTTCCAAGGGAAGTCACTCTATTGGCTACTTCCCTCTGAAACTTAAGCAGTAATGCATTGTGATGGAGACACTGTTTGGAATGGGCGAGCGGGGAAAGAAAACTTAAAACCCAACAAGATAGCTGGTACGCCACAGTGTGATTAAAATTCATTATTTCGAGGAATTTGGGTTACTTTTACTGTTTAGATTTGTGGGGGGAGGTCCCTGCGCCTTTTTTCCTGCTTAGCGCAGGGGGGTCTGCAGAGGGCGCTGCGCGGGGGAGGCTCCATTGTTCTCGGATCGGGATTAGGATCAGGGCGATCCGCGCACCAAGGGGGTGGGCAGCGCCATCTCCCGCCGAGCGCCGCGGGCAATGCTCGGGGACTCGCTCCGGAGCTGCTCCTCGGCGCGCCGTGCGGGACCAGCGCTGCCACTGGCGGACGGGCCGCCGCCACACCGCCCCCGCGGCACTTCCCACCCCGCCTGGCCTCACACCCCGCGGGGAACAGGCCGAGAACGGGCTCCTCCCGGCAACCCGCCGCCTCCCCGCCCGGTTCCGCTCAGGGCCGCGGCAGCCGCCGCCCCAAGCCCGGCGTTACAAAATGGCGGCTGCTCTTTGTTTGCCGCCGCCGCTTCCATCCGCCCTGCCGGGCACCGAGACCGCGGCAGCCGCCTCCCCCCCGCCCTCCGGGGTGAAGATCCTCACCGGTGCTTAGAGGGAGGGCGCGCGAAGGGAGCTCGCGCTAAACTCAGCCGACTCGACCCTCAACGAGACCCCAGCTCCGCTTTTCCTCACTGGACAAAATGGCGGCTAGCAAGGACCCCGCCCGCGTTTATATAACGCCAGTCCTCTCCCACGTGATGCCATGAGATAGCGAATCAGAGGGCGCCGTTGCGCTGATTGACAGGTGGCGTCACGGCGCGCGCGGGCGCGGGCGGGCTCTTGGGGGCAATGGCGGGAGCGCTGAGGGGGCCCCGCCCGGGCCCTGGAATCAGGAGCGGTAACAGCCCCAGGACTGCTGATTTTCCGGCTAACGTGAAAAATAAAATTTCCTTGTGTCTCTAGCCCGATGAGGTCCCTCCAGGTAGGATTTACACCTCTGAACGCTTCAATTCTCTCAGACCCATTTCTCCCCCTGAGCTTTAAATCAGTGTGTTGAGCAAACTGCTGTAAGCCGGAGTTTTTGGTAAATTTTAAACTTTATGTCCGGGCATTGCTTACTGAGGCACAAAGAACGGAACTGATTTTTTTTTCTTTTTTTTTTTTTTTTAGCGCTTGAGTAAACGAGAGGATTTGAAGGCAGGAGTTTCAGTTACAGATACACAGTGCTGTTGATGTGCTTTGCCAAACTCTCATTCATACACAACATTTGTACATACAACATGGGGTTTTGACCTCTAATTAAACAATTAACTTGTTCCAAAGGGGTTGCCTTTGATAACAAACGTCCTGATTTCTGTTTTCAGGTAATATAAGAAATCCACCCAGGGTTGTTGCTGCAATAACCTCCGAAAAACCTCCCCTCACAGCCAGGCTGGGTTTAATCCAGACTTCAACTCTTTGCCATGGGCCAGAGAAGATAAATTTATCTGGTACAGGTATAATTAATAATACTTTTAATCATATCATACACAAAAAGGCATTTTGAGTACAAATTAATGCTCCTTGACTCTGCTTTCCAAACAGGAACTGTGCAGAGGATGGGACGTCCTTGTCTACCAGAATTCCAGAAACCCAACTGGAATTAAAAACAACCAGCTGATATAATTAATTGTAATTTTCAAAATCTTTTGCAGCATCCCCCGTTATTTTTAAGAGCTTTTTCTCAGCAAAATCCTCAAAGGGTGAAAACTGGCCAAGGGACAGAAACACGACAATGATTTTGAGGTAATGAATGCTCCAAAGTATTGTGTATACAGTTATCTGAGAGTTACCTGCCTTTAATTAAGGAAATCTAATCCATTGTAATCTAAATTAGCTGATGGCTAATTTCCTGAGGCAACACAAACAAAGGAAATAATTTGAAGGTTGGAGCTGTTCAGCCATTTCACTTTGTGACTTCTTTGAGAAGGTGACTTCCAGCACTCACCTCCCTTCTCCAAGGGGGTTTGCAGCATTCCTAGAACCCCTCACATCACATAATGTACATTTCAAACATGATTTAAGTTTTGCAATAATGGATATTTTAAAAAGAAACAGAACAAATATTAGAGAGCAACTTGGACAAGCTTGTAATCCTAACATAACTTTTAATTTCATACCAAAGTTACACATGATGTATGAAGATAATTCCAGGTGACAGACTTGGGAACAAAGGATTTATTCAGAAGTCAGCTCACCTGCTGCAAAGCAAACAGAGCACTCAGCACTCACCTAGGACATGTTACCTGCTCCATTCAAGCACTTCTTCCCTGGAGTTAAGCCTGTCACCACATTTTATAGATCACAGCTCACAAAAATCACATCATCCAAACATAATCTGTTTTCAGTTTGTTTTTGGTGTTATTCAGCAACTGAACATGGCCCATCACGGGGCACAAGGCAGAGCTCAGAGTGCTCAGCCAAATTCCCAGAGCTGGGGTTGGGATGTGCCAGCAATTCTTGTGTCATTCCAAAGGCAGTGCTTTGATTGTGACCCAAACCTGGTCCCCAAACCAGCCCTGTGCATGTCACATATGTGGGAGCTTTGTGCTACATCACTTCCCTCCTTCTTCCAAGTTTGTGAGTGTTTTGAAAATCCTGCTGTGTTTGGAAAATCCTGCACTGTTTGGAAAATCCTGCTGCATTGCACTCGCTGCTTTTACCACCTGTGTCCAATATCATTGGTTAAATGTTTTATAAACCCCCAGAGCAGGATCCAAGACCACACTGGTCTGCAGTAAGGTGTTCTAGTCAAGCTGTTGTTGTGGTTTCTGAGATTTCAGTCTCAGGGGAAAATGAACACATTCTATACGTTATGATTTCGAAGAAACCTCAGATTGTGAGCCAAATTTAAAGGATCACTGAATCACAGAATATCCTGAGCTGGAAAGGAACCACAAGAACCATCAAAAATCTACTCCTAGCCCTTCACAGGACACCCCAAAATCCCACCATGTGACTGAGAGCTTTGGACTCATTGTCCAAATGCTCATGGAGCTCTGGATACCTCAGGAGACAGGTAATATTTACTGGAGAACACTTCTATCTGCAAGAGGATCTCTTAGAGCTGCTCCTCAAGCAAAACCAGACACCAGCAAAACCAGTTATTTACTGGCACAGTTCTGCCCACAGAAAGGCCTTTTGTGGGAAATGTCACTGCTCAAACACAACAGGAACTGGTGGAGGGGATGCATCTTCAGTCAGAAACCAACTGCACAAGGGCACCTCTGAGCCTGCCGTCATGAGGTTCCTGTGGATTCACCCCATTTTCACATCCTGCCCATCAGCCGACCTTGGTGGAAGCTGTTTTCTGAAGAAACAGACTTACACAAGTCTGATCTTTTAGATATATTTCAGTGCATGAGCTTATTCCCACACACTCTTCTGTTTAAAGGGTACAAGTCCCTTATTTCCTCACTTTTAAAACATGTATTTTTACACAGTGAAAGCTTTTATCTCTACATCAGACTTCATGTAAAGAGAGAGTGAAACAACAGACTGTAATTTATATATCATAGACCTAGAATAAGACACAGCACCAAGCACAGCATGTCCCCAAGACTCAGCACTTGGGGATTAATCAGTGTGACATTTCTTTACTTGGATGACAATTTAATTGCTCATCCTTCATCCTCACCTTTCCAGATGTGAGGCTTCTGCCACTCTTGGGGTCTCATGTCTAAGCTATTGACAGCACAGTGACATTCTCTTGCAGGGGCAGATCCCAGAGAGTTCCTTGTCATGGAGACAGGGCCCATGGCACTGGGACACATCCCTCCTTTTTTTGTTTTGTTTTTACTCAGGTGAGATCTTCAGGAGAGTTCTGCAATGCTGTGGAACCTGGGATAAGCTCAGAGAGCCCAGTGGGTGTTACAGAAGCTGCAAAAGGGATCTGAAGCTTTGTCTCAGCTTCACCTGAATTTGTTTTGCACACATAAAATATTCCATCTGGAGACAATTTTGGGCAGAAAAGAGAACCAGCCCCAGGCTTGGCTTCAGGGTAGGTTTTGGAGGACAAAACACTCACCCTTGCTACCGTGTTCAGACAGAGCTGTGAGTCCCAGGAGCTTCTGTAGATCTGGCTTGGAAACAGAAAATGGAAAATGAAAACAGTGAGCCTGAGTCACTGCTGTTCGACTCTAATTTTAATTCCCTGGAAGATGGGAGTTTTCTCTGGAATGACGCAGTGCACAGGGGCCACGATTTCAAACTGCTCCTGGAACAGTTTGCCCCTTCCCAAATGAGACTGCTGGCACTTCTCCAGATGGCACAGGACTGTGTCCAGCGACAAGGAGGTGACACAGAAGAGCTAAAAGCACCCAGAAAGGAGGGGAAGCCTGGAACTCACTCCTGGGAGCTGAACTTCACCTCTTGAAATGGTGATGGAAGCCATGGGTCTGCTGGCTCCTTCCCCAAGGACAGAGAGCTGGTGATGCCCCTGGAGCACCGAGTGCAGGTGTGATGGTGCCAAAATCTTTGCTGTGAGGTGTCATTTCCTCCTGTCTCTGAGTGGGGGAGGCCAGGGAGGGCAAACAGCCCTTTGGCAGCTGCTGCTTCTCCAGCAGCTCTGTTTGCCCTGAGTGTGGTCAGAGCGTTTCCTCTCGGCAGGGCGTGCCTGGCTTTCCACTCACGGCACAGCAGCTCACAGGATTTCGGGTCTGTTGGGCTAAGAGAAGTAAGGGAAAAAAAAACACAACCCAAAAATAATGGTAATAAAAAAAGAGTTGATGTTTTCGTCAGGGAAGCAGGAAGACTTCTGGAGCCCACAGTCCTGTTACTGGTGAGTAACAGAGAACAGCAGATGGAAAAAATTCCTCAGATCTCTCAGCCCTCTCCCTACAGATAGAGGATCCCTTTGATGCAGCACAGTCTTTGTTTAATTAAGTTTTCAAATCCCAGGCCAGAGGATCCCCCTTACCCTAACGAGGCTATTTGCACATTTGCTTTGCTTTCTGTTCCCTCCCCCAGCTCCTTCTTCCCCCTCAGCTGGGCCTCCAGGCTTTCTCTTCCCTTTTTCTTTCATGCCCTGCAGCAGGCCATATTCCCTTCCTCCCCCACCTGGCTCCCCGGGGAAAGGGCTGGAAAGCAAAACAAAAGAATCACTCCCTGGGAAACTATAATTGGCACAACCCTCCTGCTCCAAAACTCCCGCTGAAGGTGAGGGAACAGCGAAAGGCCCTCCCAGGCAGGGAGCAGGAAAAGCTGGAGGGAGGGAGAGAAGGCTTTGAAGCCAAGGCTGAAACCTTTGATGGCTCCAAGAATGCTGTGGAGGATGCCCTGAGGGGACCAAGCTCTGGTCAGCCCGAATCCCTCCAGCAGAACAGGCTCCTGCTCCTCTCTGCCCTGCTCAGGCCTCTCACAGAGGTCAATTTATCCCAGCTAAAAATATCACCTGGGAGTGCTGGTGGTACCATTTCCCCCTGTGACATTAGCACTGACCCCATTACAGCTGGGAACATTTCCTCCTGGGTGAGTGCCTGCAGTGTGCAATGGACACATTTTATGTTTTCTTTAGAAATGTTCTATCTCTCATGGATATAGGGTAACCCTGGCACAGTCCGGCCTCAGGGAGATGTCACAAAGTGATGACTGTGGTTATTCTGACTTCTCCAGAGTCCTTGGTGGAAGGGCAAAGCCATGGCAGTGTGCTGTGACCACCAGAACACTCTCCAAGTGCCCCTGTCCTGATCCCACATCACCATCTCTGCTTGTGGTCACTCAATTGATGTTTTTCTGGTGGAGATGCCATAACTGCATCCAATGAAAACCCATTGTATGCTGGAGACTTGAAAAGTTCATGGATTAATTGTCCCAGATGTTTCTCACAGGACTTTGGCCAACGCTCATTAATCCTTGAAGATGTAACCAAGGGATCCACAGCAGATAATTTGGTGTAACAGTGTAAGTGCTAACGAATGTCAGCCTTAATTGGTGACACACTCTAATGAGTGACACTCTCCTTAATGATCAGGACTCAGGTAATGAAATCAGGAATGTTTATTGGGTGTCTCAGACAAGCTGCCTTGAGGAACACAATGAAAAGCAATTTGGTGTCCATGGAAGCTGGAGAACAGAGGCTGTGAAGCCTTACAAGGAGTCTGTCTGTGCAGGACAACGTGTCTGCAGCCACCTGAGCCTGGCTTTGTCAGGAACACAGCCCTGTGCCTATGGGAAAGGAATCCATGGCTTCAGAAAACATTGAGGCAATGATCTTTGCAGTCCTCCTAGGGAATTGCTCCTCAGAGGTGACAAATACATTCACTGACTTTCGCTTTGAGAAGCAGGAACTGGTCCTGTTAAGTGGTTCCAGCCTAATGATCCAGCCACATCCTGAGTATCCAAATTCTATTGACATTACCTGCTTAGAGGTCATACAGTGAATATAAAACCTTGTGTGGTGTCAGCTTGCAGAGTTTCAAAACATATCAGAATTTGGCTTTTTGCCTGTACTACCACTTGCACTTTTATTGTTTAGTGAGTTTCTCCCATTTTCCAAAATTTCAAATGATTTTTTTTTTACTGTACAATCAACAGATTTAAATTAAATTTGTACTGAACAATAAAATCCAGTGGGATTTTATTCTGGTTGCCCAGAGCAGCTGTGGCTGCCCCATCCCTGGAAGTGTCCAAGGCCAGGCTGGATGGGCTTGGAGCAACCTCAGATGGTGGAAGGTGTCCCTGCCATGGCAGGAGGTGGGATGGTGGACTTTAAGGTCCTTTCCAGTCTAACCATTCTGGGATTTTATTATTTACCACCTCCTGAGATTTGCTGTGAGTAACTTGAACTTGCTTGAACACGTCCAGAAGAGGGAAGCAAGGCTGGTGAAGGGCTTGGAACACAAGCTCTATGAAGAATAGCTGAGGGAGCTGGAGTTGTTCAGCCTGGAAAAAAGGAGACTCAGGGGTGACCTTATCACTCCCTACAGCTCCCTGAAAGGTGGCTGTGCTCAGGTGGGGTTGGGCTCTGCTCCCAGACAACCATGAACAGAACAAGAGGGCACAGCCTTAAGCTGTGCCAGAGGGAGTTTAGATTGCACATCAGAAAAAATTCTTACCTGAAATGAGTGATTGAGCACTGGAATCATCTGCTCAGGGAGGTGGTGGAGACGCTGTCCTGGATGTGATTACAAAAATCCTGGACGTGGCACTCAGTGCTGTGGTTTAGTTGATGAGGAGGTGTTCGGTCATAGCTTGGACTAGATATATATATAGATCTTAAAGGTCTTTTCCCACCTGGTTCATTCTGTGATTCTGTGATTCTGTAACCAGGCTTTTCTGACTGTACATTGCAAGTGTCACCAGTACTGTTAATTTAGATTCCTCTTACCCAACTCAGGGTCCACACCTGAGCCATAAGAACAGGAAAGGAGCAAAATCTATTTCCACACCAGAGACACTTTTCCTGATCAACCCTGAACAGTTGGATATCCCCTGTCCATCATCTTGGGGCACAGCAAAGCTGTGTTAAAATCAAAAGTTCTCACAAAACAGGAGAGACTGCAAAGGAAGAAGAAACTGCCTGCAAAGCTGTGATGTTGTCCTTAGTCAGAGCTGAATATTTTAAAATCCAAGATTTATTACTGCTGGAGCTGTCTCATTTCCCTGGCACAAGGTCTTAGTCACAGAGTGCTGTGGAGCCCATTCCCATTGTTCCTGAGCTCTCTGGGCTGCTATAAAAGGTGCTCAAGGGCACTCAGTGTCGCTGCACTGGAGCATCACCACGGGGCTGGCAGGAGATTCTGCAGGTCAGGACTTCCCTGGGATCCAAACACCACCAGTAAGTGGATAATGTTCCTTTTGTAACTGGGAGATGCTTTTAATTAATGTAGAGTTTAGTGTTGATCACAGTAGCAAAGTGTCATTTCTCTATTGTGTCTGAGCAGTTCTGCATTAGCATAACTTCAAATATCCCTCAGCATTTCATACACACATCTCTATGTATATTTATGTGCATGTATCTGCATTTAATACACATGTTTTTCATCAGAACTAATACCCACTTGTTATTTAACATCTAGTCTGATTTCAACATATTGCCCAAGAAAATTACTCACAGATTACTAGGGCAGGCTTATTAAGAACAAACTTGTTACAAGCAAATACAGAACTGATGTGTATTTATGTTCTATTAATGTATAATTTGCTTTATTATCCAGTCACTGACAATATTCAAGGTAAGTCTTTTGAGGGGATGCTGAGTTTTTTATAATCCCAAATTTCTTCTGCACAGAAAGAATTGTTCCTACAAAAACTTGTACAGGAACTTGTCTTTACTACTCTTACATAACAATTTAAATGCTTGAACTTTTGTTTTGTTGTCCCTCCAGGTTTTGATGTAACAATTAATACAGGAATAAAGGCTGGAGCCAATCCTAAAGCAGGGTACAGTCATTAGTACCAAAAATGCAGAAATTTTAGGGCTAGACTTGGCAATAAAGATGTGGTGGGGTTGAAGGGATGGGTAGGTATGGATGTACCAATGCCATGAGCAGATATAGAGCTGGATGAAATGACAACATAGATTAAAATAATCATTTATAATTGCACAATTACATCTTCTAATTGTCCTTTCCCTAAGCCAGAAATCCACTTCTTCACAGAAAAGAAATCCAGCATCAGTCTAATATAATCCTGGATATTTGGGTGTCAGCACTTGTCTTGCTCATGGAAAAGGTTGTGTTATTGAAGGCCCAAACCCCAGGGCTCTGAGCATGTTTTAACTTGATATTCCTGCTCCACCTTAAATACCTTTTGGGTTTCATGATTTTCATCAATCCTGATCTTTGTGTCAAATTGCTGCGAAGTTTTTTGATCAGGAGGGGGCTCTTCTAAGTCCTAAAATAATTTTCTGTGCTTGCAAATGCACAGGAGTTCCTAATGTTATATTGAGAGGCAACAGTGGGAAAGGAGATTTAGGACTCTAAGCAAGGAAATGCAGAAATATCCTGTGAATCCTGTCCATCCTTTCCTGTCTATGTTACAAATCCATGGGTCTGTGATGATTGGGAGGTTCTGGGATGTTTTACCACAGCACAGTGCTCCACTCTCACCCCTGCTTAAAGGCTGAAATTCATTTTGTCAGGTGAAAGCAAGAACAGAGGAAAAGATTTCTGATCACACCATCAGCTTCTGGTCCTGTGGAGCTGATTTAAAGAAGAGAGAAATGTTCCTACCCCAGAGATATCTGCTGACATTTACATTTTTGGCAATTCTTTTTTTTGCCTGTTCTGCAACGGGCCAAGACCTTGAAAAGTAAGCAACATTACCTTTTTACTTAATTTATATCATTAGAAAACTGCTCTCTTTTGATTTCATGGGCTGTGTTCTGCACTGCTCTAAGTTACTCCAGGCATGGCAGAAGAAAAATTCGATGTATTTGATACAGCACCATTTTACCTCACCCTCTCTGCAGTATAAAATTAGACCAATTGCATTTTTAGATGTGTAACATGGACCACATTTCAGCTGTCACTTTTAAACACAGCGTGGCAAATCACATAAGGATGTTCAGCAGAAGCCATGGAGATGGCACATGCTGAAATTCCATATTTAGGGTCCCATTCAGATCCAAATCTGCAGTAGGAGCCTATAGCTGCAGTGAGATCTTGTCTAAGCAGCCTGGAATGCTGAAATATTTGCATCTGAGATTTAGCCTGCCCTCCTCAGTCAACAGTTGACTTAAAAATTTTGGTGTATCTGAAGAAAATAGAAGTTTGGTTTTATTTCATGGACATCAATGATTTCAGGTAGATTACTCCTGAGTTACAACTCTGGAATGAAAGACAAAACCCAAGAGTTCTGTAACACTGAGGTGATGGAAAGGGAACTTTATTCTGCTATTGAAACCTCTGAAAAGATTCTAAATTTGGGAAAGACCAAATTGTCAGTCTCCCCAGTTCACCTTTCTTAAAAAAGAGGAAATTCAAGGCACACCTTTGGGAATAGCACAGCATTTCAGCTTTGCTGGAATCTGAAATGCAGGGAACTCTCAGAACTTTGGGCCTGCAAGCCAAAGCTTAGAATTAAACACAAGATTTGATCTGAGACTTTAGAAAAGGCTTCCAAACTTAGGTGCTAGAAGCAAGAATGTGGATTTATAGTTTAAAGCAGAGACATATTAAAGTAAGTAGAAAAAAGTTTAGAGTTTTAGAGTACAGTACTGTAGGTTTGTGTGTCATAGCATGATTGGCTAAGAAAGCTCAGAGTCCATAAGATGAAATATTTAAACATTAAGTAAAAAACTTAATCTTTATTAATAAATAAATTAATAAAACTTAATCTATATTAATAAATATCTTTGTTGACAGTGTTTTATTAGTTAATAAGTCATTAAAAAGTCTTATAACTAGAGGTCTTGAGACCTTCTGAGGCATGCAGTGAAGATGTGAGCAGAACTCACGCTTCCTGCCTATGTAGAACATAGTAAAAAAAAAATCACACAATCTAAAACAACTCAAAAATCCCATCTCTAAATGAATTTAAATTCCTTCCAAATCCCCACAAGCTTCCCATCTGCAGCAATCTTTAGGCTTCCTGACAGGCTGCTGGAGCCTGAGGCGCCTCCAGCGCTCCCTGCTCAGCGCAGAGAGGCGTCTGGGATGGATGGATGGATGCAAATCAGCATCTCCCGTCCCGGACCCCGCGTTCCTTCCCCCGCAGCAGGAGGGCACTGACCGAGCACCAGCTCCTGCACGACAAAGGGAGGGCGGTGCAAGGGCTGAAGCGGCTGCTGTGGCTGCAGCACGCCCTGGGTGCCGTGCACACCGCCAGCAGCAGGGACACCCCGCTCCCCAGTGCGAGCTGGGACACGCAGGAGAGCCAAGATCCCTCCGATTTCAACAGCAGCGATGGAGATGAGGCTTCCAGCCTGCTGAGGATTCCAGCTTCCAGCCAGCTGCTGGGACAGATGGAAGCTCAGGGGCTCCTCCCACTAAAGCAGCTGGATGGGAGGATCCCAGAGGGTAACTGGAACCCACAGCACCTTTTCAAGCTCCTTTGACTGCTCCCAGCAGTGTCAGCCCAGCGTCTGTCCCTGGCTTCACACGTGCACTGCTGGAGGGAACAGCTCCACAACAAAGGGGAACAGCAAAATGAAAACCTTTAAGGGCACTCACTCCTCCAGGTGTTCACAGAGACCCTCCCACAGAGGGTCAGGGTCCTCTTCCATCTGAGTGCTGTGACTGTGAGATCCAGAACTTCAGCAGGTCCTTTCTCTTCCCCTGCCAGGGCCCTCCATCCATCCCACCCATCCCATCCCATCCCATCCCATCCCATCCCATCCCATCCCATCCCATCCCATCCCATCCCATCCCATTCCACCCATCTCTCTGGGATGTCCTAGGGATGCTGCACTCAGCTGGAGCTCCTGGAGCTCACCCTAACAGGAAGTTTGGGTCATTAATCTGCACATTCCCAGCCCAATGTTTTGACCAAGAACTTTGCATACAGGCTCTCTTCCATTCACACCTGCCTGCAGTAATTTCACACTCTGCTCTAGTAATCACTTTTCTTATAGTTACAAAGGATTTTCCCTGCTCCTTCAGCATGCAGACTGTTTTAGGCATCTCAGACCCTCAGGTTTTCCTTCTTTTTTTCCGGTAGAAGTTGGCAGTGATCCCGATCCAGCCAAAGCCCCAGACACCCACCTTGCTCTCCTTGTTCTGCTGATGGAGGAGATGAGAATGAGCTCTCAGGGTTCCTCTTTGAGCTTTTGTTCCACACTTCCTTTTCTTTCCTCAAGTGAAATCCTCTCCAAGAACTCCCACAGCAGCAGGAAAACAGATTCATGAGGCCACTTGTGTTTCCTGAGAGGTACCACTGGATTTTGCTGTTCACCTTTGATAACAAACAAATCATCTCTGTCTAAGCAAAGCAAGGTCCAGTTTAACTGTAAAGTCAGTTTTTCAGAAGTTAAATCTGTCATGTGTGTTACAAATATATCAGCTTTTCCATTGTGTAGGGACATTGTTTTAAATCTTGAAAATTTTCCTCTGTTTCTGATAGACTTCAAGTGTGCTGAATGCAGTTCTCAGTGATTAAAATGTCAATAATAAAAACCCTTTTCACCCTCTTATATTGCACCTGTTTTTTTTATTTTTTCTTTGGTAGAAATGTAAATAAAACAAAGCACAATGACATTTTCCCAATATCTCCAAACATCTGGGATGAGTATGGGATCACATTTCTTTTGTTATGTCATTCCTTACAGCTCCCTGTTAGGTTCCCAAGGCCAGTCAAACCATTACTGAAGCTGATGGTTTCAGATATTTCAGATGAGCTGGGAGGGTTAGGGATGAACATGAGTTGTGCAGCCCAAGCTGTACAATGAGTTTGCTGAGCTGGGATGTGGGAGCTCTTCCTCATCAGAGTCAGAGGATGGAGCCCTGGGGACCCGAGTGTGACAGCTCAAAGCTCTGGGAAATGATTCTGTCCTGCCTAGCACGCTGTAAATCAGCCTCTCTATCCTTGCAGATGCAGTTTCCTCGAGGACTGAGGGGTTGTTTCCTTGATCCCTGAGGGGCAGAGGTGGCTTGGTGGCCTCTGTCCCCTGGGACACCTTGCTCCTGTGGCCATTGGGTGATTTATATCACCCCTATGGGGATGGGAAAAACCAACCTCCCCTCCAGGGTGAGCCCAGGCTGTGTGCTGGGAGGCTGCAGGTCACAGCACCATTGTGGGAAGGAGGGAAGTTGGAAAAGCAGCCAGGACAGGGCTTCCCATGCTGGGAGGAGCACCCAGGAGCATCCTAGAGGCACAGCAGTGTAGATACACAGTTTGTGGTAACTGGGAGAGGGGCTGCAGCCTCATCCCAAAGGCTACAGGTGTGCAGGTCAGGTGAGCAGAACTGAAGCCATGGAGTGCCCAGGTGTACTGACCAAACACAAAGGGAAGGAATCCATGGGGCAGACAGGATCTATGGGGCAGAAGGAATCTATGGGGCAGACAGGATCTATGGGGCACAGGGGATCTATAGGGCAGGATCTATGGGGCACACAAGTGAAGTGCACGTACGATAAGGCTGCAAAAGGTTGTGCTGAAGAACAAGAAAGGCCAGACTCTTGCAGCCTTCTGAAGTGACATGATGTTACTCTGTATGGGCTTGAAGCCTTCTGCTGTGGTATGGTGTTACTCTGTACTGGCGAATGCCTAAAGCCTTCTGAAACTTCACGGCGACACTCTGTGTATCGTGGACGTCTCAACTGTGCCATATGCTGGGACACCGCAGCAGGCCGGCGCCTCTGCCCGGACCGGGGGAGAGCAGGGGCTGATCCGGGTCCGCAGCAGCCCCGGACGCTCGGAGGCCCGCGCGGTTCGGAGCCCCGCGCGCGGGGCGCAGGCGCTGCGGGCGGGGGCGGGCGGGCGCGGGGCTCCGCCCGGGCGGGGCGGGCCGGGC
>JAWMRF010000109.1:2409019-2441885 GCA_035221435.1 Sphenopsis melanotis | reverse complement strand
CTTCTTTTTCTATTCTTAGCTAGCCTTCTGATGAAATCCTTTCTTCTATTCTTTTAGTATAGTTTTAATATAATATAGATCATAAAATAATAAATCAAACCTTCTGAAACATGGAGTCAGATCATCATCTCTTCCCTCATCCTCAGACCCCTGTGAACACGGTCACACCCCCCTCCCCTGCTGCTCACACTGGGGGATCAGCCCAGGGCTCAGTGGGGTCTGCACTGGGCATGTCCAGCTCTGTCTCACCAGCACCCCCAAATCCTTGTGCCAGGGCTGCTCCCAGTCCATTCTCTGGATTTTGCTGGGATTGGCCTGACCCATGTGCAGGATGTGCAGGAACACAATGCAGGGAGCAAGGAGGGGCTGCTGTGAGGAGTCACTCAGTGCTGGGACTGACCTGAACCTGGGGCACCTCTTTTAAGTCCAATCCAGCAATGGTCTGCACTGAGCTGTGTGGCTTAACTTTGGCTGGAACCCTCTAAGTTTGCTGAATATCCTCAACTGTAGCACTGGGACTTCTGCTGTTCTCCCAGCTTGCCATGGAGGCTATAACCAGAATTTGGAAAATGGTTCAGTGTTGGTTTGGCTTTGCTGCTTAACAAGCTCCCCAGGGAGCTCCCCAATGCCTGCTCACTGCAAGAGCTGCAGAAACGAGGAAGCAATTTAGAAATAAATACTAATGTGTAAAGATATTTGCTCCAAAGCTTCTGATGAGTAAAGAGAGACTCCAATTCTGTCCAATTCAGGCAGAAAATATCACTGATTTAATTAGTTTCTTTCTCCTCACACAACTCTCGCCTTTAAAATTTATTTACTTATTATGAGCACTGTTGTGTATTCCCAAAATCTCAATTTTTTTCTGTTTAGGATCAAGACCTTGTCTGAACAAAGAGACTGGACTTAATAAGTTACATGTGTTTTGTAGCAACATATGTCTGTGGGTGTGTAATTTGGAGTTTAAATGGTGTTGACACTGTACCCTGAAGTGCAGATTGACCCTGTTAGGGATATTTGGGGGAATTTCAGCATGGCTTTGGCATCACTCAGTCCTGCTGAGCTGTTTAATTCTGTGTAATTCAGACTTTGCTACTGGAGTTGCTGGTTTGTGTGGGCTGGGGTCACTGGGCAGAGCTCACTGGTACTTGAGCAAGGGCATTTTCATTGTGCCCGATTCTGAAATGATAACCCCAAATATTATCACATCACAACAGCTGCAGAGAGCCCCAGGAGACAGGAAGAGGATCTTGCAAAGAATGACTTGCAGAAAGAAGGAATTTTTTACTATATTTGTAATGTCCCAAACCACCAGGCCCTGTTCAGCCAGCTGTTAATATGACTGGCACTGGGAAAAAGTTCCAGAGGATAATCATTACAAATGTCCCCTGAAGTCATTCCCCTTCTGAAGTCTTGCTTCCTCCTTTCTTTTCTGCCAAATAATCCCTTTGTACTAAGACTGTAAATATTTCTGATTCTTTAAGGGGGAGAACATGTACAGACAAGTTTCCTCTTCCCAAATATTTTGAGTATTTCAGGGATTAGGAAATCTAAAATAACTTCTCTCATTTTGCATGTGAATAGTTTGAGATGCAGAGAAATTTTAAATGTTTTTGAATACCAATTCTTCCTGGAATAAGTGAAATTTTGGTGTTTAAATGCTTCTTATGGCTCTGGCCTGAAGTGACTAGCCCAGGTGTCAGAGAGAGATAAGAACAGAACCCAGATCTCTCAATTTGTATTTGTGTACAGCAAAAATGTACACTTGAATAACTTGTGGAACTCAAGGCAGGTTTAGTTTATTAAAACCAGAGAGGACAGGGTTGGAATTATAAAACTGCATAGTAGATTCTTCAAAATTAATTTCCTGTCTGAGTCTCTTGTACATCTTTACCCTCATAACTTGCTGGCACAGACCAGAGGTTGTGGATTTGTGCACCTTGTTAAGAAACAAAGTTAATGATTCAACCTGGGGTTTTTTCTAATTTAATTTAAAAAGCAAGGTTAATGATTCAACCTTTATTTTTCTAATTTGTCTCTGCTCTAGACAAAAGAAACTAGAACAAATGATGGAAGAAGAAGGCCTAAAAGACGAAGAGGTAATGAATATGGAAAAACTATCTTAATGGTTAAATACAAGAAATTTTCTTTTTCTAAATGGAGATCTGGGATCTTTCCTTGGAATTGCTGTGATCCCTGTAGAACCCACCTGCAGAGCTCTCACTGGGGTCTCTTAAACTCTAGAAAAGAATCAGGAGGTCGGCACACGCACAGAAGGAGACGGAGTTCCTTCGCCTGAAGAGAACCAGGCTTGGACTGGAGGACTTTGAGTCTCTCAAAGTAATAGGCAGAGGAGCATTTGGAGAGGTGAGTCCAGAAAAAAAATGGCTACACGTGTTTTTAACTGGCTCTGGTGTTTGTTAAAGACTTGCTCAGTTTATACAAGCAGAAGGAACAACTACAGATTGACTTTAGCTGAACAGTGACGTGCAGCTGTTTTTTTACCTAATAAATGCTGGTTCAGGACACGCTGTGCTTTAAAGGAAACAGAATGATGTTGAAAATGATCTGATGGACAGCTAAATACAGGTTTGCAGTGGGTTTTAAAGGTGAACTTCTGGGGCTGGACTTGCAAAGTCTCTTGTGGTGGCCTTCAGAGAAGGGGCTTTGGACCACCTGCTTTAGGTGTATATTTTTTTCTGATTTAGAGATGGGGTAATTGAGAGGTGTTTTAAAAACTTTTATTCTGTTTTTAGTCTCATGTGAAGAGTGAGACAATACAGGTATTATAATTTGTGCCATCACAATCAGAAGTTAACTATTTTTTAATTACAATATATAAGTGTTTCTTGGTCTGTCAGTTTTTGCTGCCCTATATTGTAAATGCTTTAAAGCTAGTTATCTAAAATTACTCTTGGTGGGCATTATATATATATAAAAAATATATATAAAAATGTATTTATATATTATGATAGAAATATTTATATAAGAATATATAAATACATTGTACATATATATTATATAAATATACAAAATATATTTATATATGTACAATGTATTTCTTTTAAAACTTGTTTCTAATTCTATTTTTCTCTCAACAATGTTTATCCTATTCCATAATATTTCTAAGTTAGTATTTCTTATCTTATCCTATTCCATAATATTTCTAAGTTAATATTTCTTGTTGCAAAGTTCACATACAAATGTATACTATGTGAACTTTCTATTAAACTTTTAAGAATTCTTTACAAATCTATTTCCTATGGGTGTGAATCACTTATGGTCCTCTGTTAAAATAACTGCAGCTCTTAGCATTAACAGGACTTTCTGCCATTGCTGTGCACTATGTAATTAATGCTTCTGGTGTTTTACAACCTGAGATGATTTAATGAAACGGAAGCCAAGGGCTTGATACCCAACTTTGTCAAGAGCTGTGCTGGGTTTGATCAATCTTTGTGTGCCCCCAGGTGCGCCTGGTGCAGAAGAAGGACACAGGGCACGTTTATGCCATGAAGATCCTACGCAAAGCTGATATGCTTGAGAAGGAGCAGGTGAGGAACACCCCGAGCAGGAGCTGTGCTGTGGATCACTCTGTGCTGTGTGCAGAGCAGGAATAGGATCCTGTGCTTCAGTAGCTCAAAATTCTGGGGTTTTTTGTGTCTTTTCTTATAGAAGAAATAAGTAAAAAAAATCTCTGAATTCTCAAGGACTTCCTTTCAACACAAAGTCCCGTGCAAGTGATTTAGTGCAGGCTTCAAGGCCAGTGTTTTACTGCACTTCTGACTTGCAGGATCAGATATAAATATCAGATACAACTGCAGGAGCTGTACCATGGATCACTCTGTGCTGTGTGCATCTGTGCTTCAGTAGCTAAAAATTCTGGGATATTTTTTATGTCTTTTCTTATAGAGGAAATAAGTCAGAAAAATCTCTGAATTCACAAGCACTTCTTTTCTAGTGGGCTCTTTAAACACAAAATCCTGTGCAAATGCAGGCTTCAAGGCCAGTGTTTTACTGCACTTCTGACATACAGGATTGGATATAAATATCAGAGATACAACTGCAGGAACTGTACCATGGATCACTCTGTGCTGTGTGCATCTGTGCTTCAGTAGCTACAAATTCTGGGGGTTTCTTGTGTCTTTTCTTATAGAGGAAATAAGTCAGAAAAGTCAGAAAAATCTCTGAATTCACAAGGACTTCTTTTCTAGTGGGCTCTTTCAACACAAAGTCCTGTGCAAATTATTCAGTGTTTTACTGCACTTCTGACTTGCAGGATCAGATATAAATATCAGAGATACAACTGCTGGAATTCAGACTCAGAGACATAAAGCAGCAGCATTTAACATATTTAAAGCTTTCCTTTGCTAGTACTTCTGGATATATAATGATCTGGGACAGTCACGTGTTCAGCACTGGGATGAAGCTCTTGTGTTTTCAAAAAGAGATCTAATGATTAGGTATATTTGTAAAGAATTGAGATTTTTGTATATAGGATTTATATAATGTACAGGTTTGCTATTTATAGAGTTAGATATAGGTGTCTATATAATAGGTATAAAATATATGTATATAATCAACCACATGTTGAATGTTCTGATAGTGTTTCTACCTTTGTGCAGAAATTTGACTTTTGTCTTCTCAATATTTGATGCTGTTCAAAATAATAATTGAATTGCCTGTGAAATGTATGAATTTAACAAAACTTACCCAATGCACTGTGTGTGTTCAGGTTGGCCACATCCGTGCAGAACGGGACATCCTGGTGGAGGCAGACAGCTTGTGGGTTGTGAAGATGTTCTACAGTTTCCAGGACAAGCTAAACCTCTACCTGATCATGGAGTTCCTGCCTGGAGGTAACTCTGAAATGCAAGGGCTGCTCTCCTTTTGTTTGGGGATTGCTAATTACTTCATTACAAATGCAGTCTGGGACTAGAGTGCATGTGGTGTTTGTACTGTACATCTGGAAGGGAAACAAGATTTCTGCTTTTTAGGGTACTGAGGTGTTTAGGCAAGCTTGAGGTTTCCTGTTTGGGTCTTCAAGCTGCAGGTATTTAAACTTGGCTTTAATATTCTTCTATTTAAATTTGCCTTTAATATTCTTCTAGTTCCTACCCTAGCTATGCCCTGGCTGTCTGTAGAGCCAGAGCATATCCAGGTTTGGCAACCTCCAGCCTGCTGGTTTTAGCTGAATGCAGCAGAAATAGCTTTTTTCTAGAAATGTCTTCAAACTCAGTGAGAGTGGAGGCTGTGTGTTCACCTCTGGGGGGTTTCCAGGTGACATGATGACATTGTTGATGAAGAAGGACACTCTGACAGAGGAGGAGACTCAGTTCTATATTGCTGAGACCGTGCTGGCCATTGACTCCATCCACCAGCTGGGATTCATCCATCGTGACATAAAACCAGACAACCTCCTCCTGGACAGCAAGGTATGGGCTGGCCACGAGCAAAGAGGCCTTGTGATTGCTCATATTGACCTGAAGGGATGTTGACAGTTGTGGAAGAAGATGGTGCTTCTTTATTTAGCCCTGTTCCTTCCAGCTTTTGAGGGGCAGATCTGCCAAATTGCCAGGGAAAATCCCCAAAAGGCAGGAAAGACCCCAGCTCCACTCAGACCTTGAGCTCTTCTGACAGCTGTTTAAACTATTTTTGGCTATTTCAGATGTAGTTTAAAGCACGTGGTTTCAGTTCCCTCTTAGGCAAAGCTGCTTCCCTTTTCTCTCACATCTGTTCCACTCCCACTTGCGAGCTCTGGTCGTACCAAATGTGAAGGACGTGGTTGTTCCAGTAGCCCAGCTGAGAGTGGAGAACCTCCCTCAGGATCAGGGTGTACCCCTGAGGGCTGCCCTGGCTACCTGGTTATTGCAGGCACTTTGCAGAAATCCCAGTTGTTTCAGTGTCCTCCTATTGCTCCAAGTTTGCCTAAAATTAAGATTTCTTGGAAAGAGTTTGCCAGCAGTAAATAATGAGTTTCCCACTGCTGTGTAATGCACTGTTGGAATTACTGCAGAATCCCAGGATGGTTTGGGTTGGAAGAGACCTTGAAACTCATCCTGTTCCACCCCCTGCCATGGCAGGGACACTTTCTGGTGTCCCAGGTTGCTCCAAGCCCCATCAAACCTGGCCTTGGAGACTTCCAGGGCTGGGGCAACCACAGCTTCTCCAAGCAGTGTGTCCAATTCAGAATGTTCACCTCTAGACATGCCTACATTTAGGACTTTGAAAAGGAGGTATATTTTATAGATACCTCTAAAAATTGCTTGTGGTCAGTGTGGTCATGTTATGCACCAGGGCAGATTCAATCACTGAATTGATGGTGATTTTTATGTCCTGGGGCCAATACACAACCCAGGGACTGCAGCTTCCTCTGGAGATGTTTCCTTTTGCCCTGAAGTGGTTGGGAACTTGCAGAGCAGAGGTTTCCTGAAGTAAATTGTCACTGGGCTTTCTCTGTGGAGTAGCAATGGGAGTATTGATGGTTTCATTCCCTGTACACATCCAGTGTTGGGTTAAAATAAGGAAAGCAAAGGACATTGAGGGGCTGGAGCATGTCCAGAGAAGGGAGTGGAGCTGGGGAAGAGTCTGGAGCACCAGGAGGGGCTGAGAGAGCTGAGGGGGCTCATCCTGGAGAAAAGGAGGCTCAGGGGGGACCTTCTTGCTCTCCCTGACAGGAAGGTGCAGCCAGGTGGGGGTCAGGGTCTTCTGCCATGTCTCAAGGGCAAGAATGAGAGGAACTGGCCTTAAGTTGTGCTGAGCAGGTTCAGATTAGATATTAGGTTTTTCTTTTTTCTCTGCAGGAATGGTCAGGCACTGCAATAAATTGCCCAGGGAGGTGGTGGAGTCACAGTCTCTGGAAATGTTCAAGAGGCATCTGGATGTAACACTTGGGGACATAATTTAGAGGTGTTGAGGGTGGCGTTGGGTTCTCTTCCAACCTTGCTGTGATTTACTATGATAATTTCTTCTATTGGGTGTTTGTTTTGTTTTTTTCTAGGGCCACGTGAAACTCTCAGATTTTGGTCTGTGTACTGGACTGAAAAAAGCCCACAGGACAGAATTTTACAGGAACTTGAATCACAGTCTTCCCAGTGATTTCAGTAAGTTCTTTGGCTCCAAAGGGTACCTGGTTGGTTGCTCTTGGGTCCTGACAAAACTCATTTCAGTGTGGGGAGTCTAATAATCAACTTTACATCTTGAGGTGGATTTTCATTTTCTGTAAAATCATTTCAGTTACTTTAAACCGATTTTTATTTCCAGAAGTTTGTCTCTGAAACAGACTCTGCTGTTGCCTTTTGCATGTGTAATAAAATGAGAACTCAGTGAGTTGGTAGCTGCTGGCTGGATCTCATTACTGAAATGAATAAACCAGCACAGTCTCTGAGTATCCAGGATTATTCTTGAGGGGAAGAACTTGGATCATGGAGTTACATCAACCCTGAGAGCATGGTTTGCTAATGAAAGGCTTAATTAGATATTGCCGATATTTCATAGGTTTGGAAGTTGCTGAGAGGTTTAGGTTTGAGGTATTGACACACATCTTAAATGAGATCTTTAGTGTAGTGGTAAATATATTTTGGGGGTAAAAATATATTGGGTGACCAGTAGGATTCAGTCACAGCTATTGAATCTCCTTCAGCTTTCCAGAACATGAATTCCAAGAGGAAAGCAGAGACTTGGAAGAGGAATCGCCGGCAGTTGGTGAGTAGGTTCCACCTGCTTGGAGATGTTCCTGCTGAAGTGTTGCATCCACATGGAACATGGATTTACATGAAAGTTTTTAATGCATCTGAGTTCTGGACAATCCTGAAAGGAAAAGATTCAGGCATTTTTTTTAAAAAGAAGAGGAATGACTCTAGTTTGTCCTTCATCCATCTGCTGAACAGCTGGTGACATATGTGCAGAGATAGCACTGCCATAATTATTTACATGGATATCTGAAGTCTCCCAGCCAAAACTATCAGTTCTTGCCACTTCCAATCTCACAAAGGGCTGCTGACCCATTCCAAGGTGACCCATTCCAGGACAGTGATACCCTCTCCTGTTTTCCTGGTGCTATTTTAAGACTCTTTCACGTGAAGATGTTAATTTTGTCTCTACGTATTTTGGAAGAAAGGCTTTAAACACCTTTGCTAAAGGATCTCAGAGACAATCTGGTGTCTTCTCAAAATAAGCACTGTTGTATAAGTTCCCATGTCCATGTCAGGCAGTTTTCCCTACAGGTGCATAACTGATGATGTTTGTTCCAGGCTTTTTCTACAGTGGGAACTCCAGATTACATTGCTCCCGAGGTCTTCATGCAGACTGGATACAACAAGCTGTGTGACTGGTGGTCCCTGGGGGTCATCATGTACGAGATGTTGATTGGTAAGGAACAGGCAGGGCAGGCTGGAGGTGGGAATGGTGGAGTAGGACATCAGCTGTATTCATAGAATCCCAGACTGGTTTGGATTGGAGGGGACCTTAAAGCTCATCCAGTGTCACCCCCTGCCATGGCAGTGACACCTTCACTATCCCATGTTGTTCCAAGCTCCATCCAACTTGGCCTTGGACACTTCCAGGGCTGGGGCAGTCACAGCTGCTCTGGGTAGCCAATTTCTGTGCTTGGGGTCAAATTCTCACAGCATCCACTCCTTGTCTGGTCTCTGTGGTGTGTTTTGGCTTCAGCAATTAATTTTGCTTGATCCAAGATGATATTTTTGTTTCTTTTCAGGTTATCCACCATTCTGTTCTGAGACTCCTCAAGAGACATATAAGAAAGTGATGAACTGGAAGGAGACCCTGACATTTCCTCCAGAGGTTCCAATCTCTGATAAAGCAAAGGATCTTATTTTAAGGTGCCAACCCCATGGTTTGCCAGTTAATACCGCACTAATTTTCTTGTCTTGTCTCTGTATTCTGTGCCTCTCATGGCTTGTTTCACATGGAAAACCCTGATGCTACAAACTGTTACACACATGCATCAAATGCTGAACTCCCTTGTCAAATATTTTTGTCTCTCAGGCCATTTAGTGGTTCCCTGACTAAACTGTGCTAAAAAGGAGTTCCCATGGAAGTGCTACTACTCTGGCAAAATGTTTCTGCTCCTTATTTTGCCTGCAGCCTTCTCATGGAAGGACACAAGTTCAATCCTTTTGACAGAGCTGACTTCTTGCAACAGCAATGATTTTGCCTTTGTATGCACTGGAGCATACAAATGTGTCCCAGTGCTTGCTGACTCATTTGTACTTCAGTATCTATTCTCAGGACAGAAATATAAATGTCTGTTTTTTTAGGCTTTATATGTTCTTCTCCTCTACTCTGGTCCTGAAATAGAAAGGTCACATTATCCTGTTGTGAAGGAGTGGCACATCTTAACTGTGGCATTGGGCATGACATTCCTATACATAATTTTGTGTGTTGGTTTTGCTGTGGAAGTTCTTAGTCTGCTCCATTTATATGTTAAGAAACTGCAGCAGTATCAGTTCAGAAAGCTGTTCCATTTCTGGATGGAATGCTTTCGTTTTCATTCTCCCTTCATTTTCATTCTTCCTTCCATCCCAGATTTTGCTGTGAATGGGAGCACAGAATTGGTGCATCTGGTGTGGAGGAAATAAAGAGTAACCCATTCTTTGAAGGGGTTGATTGGGAGCACATCAGGTAAGATGCTTTGCAGAAAAGCAACTGCTCTTCTCTAGGGACTGCTCAGGCCAGCCCTGGTCTGCAGCAGGGAGCAGCTGACTGGCATTTATCACATCCAGCTGTGGGTGAGAGCATTTTGTTCTCTACCTGATGCTTGCTGAGGTTTAGGTACCTTCAGTCTTGATTCTGTTTAGAAATGCAAGGTGGCTGAACCCTTCTTTGTCTGCCTTTGCAATCTCAATGCTTCATCTGCTCTTCTTGGCAGAGAGAGACCTGCTGCGATTTCAATAGAAATTAAAAGCATTGATGATACCTCAAACTTTGATGAATTTCCAGAATCTGATATCCTTAAACCAACAGGTAAATGATTGTTTCATTCCCCGTGTAAACCTTCCTCTTCTCCTGTAAAATAATCCTTCTGTTAGTCAGATCTTACTAGATACTGATTAATTTTTACCATGACCAAATAGCTTGGAAGCTTTGTGGTGCAGGGGGTGCAAGTTGGAATTTGGAGGAGATGCAGGCTTGTAAATGATGTGGGAGTTGCCTGAGAAAGGGCAGCTCTCAGAGGCAGCAGAGCTTCCAGAAAATTCAGATCTCAGCAGGCCTGAGAGCCCAGTGCTGCCAGTTCCCCTCAGTGCTGATTCCTGCTGGCACTTGGAGTAGGGGTGGGGAAGGGTGGAACTCATGGGGATGTTTTGCTGTGAATCTCTGAAGGATCACAGCATAGCCACACATTTGCTCCATGAGTTTAAAAACAGAATCCCAGACTAGTTTGGGTTGGAAGGGACCTTAAAGCTCATCCTACTCCACTCCCTGCCATGGCAGGGATACCTTCACTATCCCAGGTTGCTCCAAGCCCCGTCCAACCTGGCCTGGAACACTTCCAGGGATTGGGGCATCCACCACCTCTCTAGGCAACCTGTGCCAGTGTTTCATAGCTCACACTGTAAAAAATTTCTTCTTTCTGTCATCTGAATCTAGCCCTCTTCTAGCTTACAATGCTTGTGTCATGTCCTGTGTCCCAGCAGTTCTTTCCTGGGGTTGAAGCACGAAGCTGCATCTGTGTTTAGGATATTTTTTTTCCTTTAGAAACATTCATCCAGTGTTTTGTATGAAAATAAACTTTGCAGCTCCAAAGGATAATTAATTCTGTTTCTTCTATGTCTTCCCAGTGGCAACAAGCAACCACCCAGAGACAGACTACAAAAACAAAGACTGGGTTTTCATCAATTACACCTACAAGCGTTTCGAGGGCCTGACAGCCCGAGGAGCAATTCCATCCTATATGAAAGGAGGGAAGTAACACAGCTTTACCTGGGGCTTCTGAGCCGTGGAATTCTGTTGCTGTACTTCGGGTTTATACCCATAAAAGAACTAGTTCTCTTTTTTTAAAGAAAACTTGAGGGCTATCAACTCTTGGAGAAGACTTCAGGACCCTGTTTTGTTACACACCTGGTTGTTATTAAGGATTTTTTTTCCCTGCGCCATTGAAAAATTCCACGTTTGCATCATCTCTGCTGCCAGCACCTTTTGCTGCTTCAGGAGCAAGAGTTTTTTTATATTCTTTGCCAGACTGTCCAGTCCATTGGGAGATGACAGCAAGCTTTCCCTTTGGCATTGCAAACCATGGGATTCCATAGGACTGCATCCAGTCCTGCATTAAGTGACAAACTCACTCTGCCAATTCTGCCAGCACTGTTTGCCCAGCAGTTGAGGACTCCAGGACAGAGGAAACAAAGCAATAATTGAAGCTTGAGACAGACAACTCTCCAGGAAACTGTCTAGTAGAAGGACAAAACTCGGATTGCCTTAACCTTACTTTGTAGTGCTGTTTTTATAATGCTCCCTGGAAGCCTCCTCAATAGCATTTCTCAGCTCTGTCACTGTGGCTCCCAGTTCAGGTGCAGTTTACTTTTGGTACTAAGTGACCCTCAAGCCATTCAATATTTTTTCTAAATTAAATAATTTTGCAACACTTTTTTTTTCCTAAATAGAGGAGAAATAGGCCATTTCCTCCACTGAGTGACGAGTTTTTGGTTACTGTATGTCAGGATGGATCCATAAGCAATGCAGATAAACTACAGCTGGTCACATAAGTGGGTCTGGAATTAGAGCAGAGGGAGGGAATTCCAGGAACCTGATCCTTGATGGGCAAGTTGTGCACAGCTGGGCCAGCCCTGAGGCTCCCCAGGCTGGCTGCTGCTGTTTCTCAGCCACCTCAGAGCTCTGCTGCATCTTCAGTGGTTTAAAGGCCAAAACTCAACTTCTGTGGCCTTTTTTGCTGTTGGTTTTGAGCAGAACAGGATCAGAATGTTGCTGATGGAGGCTGCCTGGTGTTCCCTCACAGAGCTGCTCTTGCTGTCCTGGCTGTACCATCTGTACCCAGAGTGTTCCATGGATGGTGCTCACGGGGTCACTTTTGGGGCACTGGAAGCCACCATGTCCACTCATTGATTGTTGCCTACTCTGTTTATAAAAGTACATTCAGTTCTGATCCAGGAGAGCCCCAAAGTGCCTTTCCTTGCCTAAGCCTCTCTCAGAACACAACAGCATTTTGAGAGGGAGGATTCTGCCTCAGCTGAGCTTTTCCTGATTTGTTTTTCTAACCACAAGCTCCACGTTGTGCCAGTTTGTAGTTCACTCTGCACTGCCAGGGGCAGGTGGCATTAACCCATGAGCCTACATGGTTCCAGTCTGGAATTTACAATCAGATATTAAAAATACAATTCAGTGAGTTTTCTAAAAGCGTGTCTCAATTCAAATTGTCTTGGATTCCTGCAAACTTCTCTTGGTGCTGAACACTAACTCTGGAGTACAGACAAGACAAAGCTCCAGTGATGTCTCACAGGAAAAAAAAGAAAAAAAGGCTTCCAGGTCTGTTTAGTCCTGACTTTCTTGATTAGAAAATGAAACAAAATGGATTTGTAGTGTAACTTTTTTTTTTATAAATAGGTGCTTTTAGGGAATGTTTACCTAGATGTCTCTTGACTCGAGTGCCATCCCCAAGGACTGGTGGGGGACTGCCAGTACTGTACAGAACTCATCAGGGTCCTCCCCTCACCACCCCTGTGCTTTTTGTACATGTCCTATGAGTTTATGACTTGCCATAAACAGTTCAGACAGCAGTTGGATCCTAGCAAGCTGAAATGCAAAACCAGCCTTAACTGGAAGTCCCAGGATCTCTGTAGTCAGAAGGGCTCACTCGGATGGATAAGGGCTAATGGAAGGAATGACTTTACAGGATCAGGCTTTCATCAACTCCTCCCTACATCACATTCTGCTCCCTTTTGACTTTGCATGAAGGACTGATTCCAGCTTCTCAAACTGTTCCATCCTCATCCTGCAGTGTCTTCTAGCCATTTGAAAATGTTGCCTTATAAACCATTGGAATTAATGTAAGACCATTTTTCTCTCAATTCTTAACAGCTTAGTTACTGCCTTAAAATAAAAACAAGAATCAAAATCTTTTGAAGCTGCTGTGGATTAGGAACAAATGATTTTGAGATAATAGCTGCATTCTTAGCCCTTTACTGAAAGGGACCAGCATTTTTATTTATAAATACCAAAGATGAAGAAGCTAAAAATTTTAAGTTGTGATAAGTTGCTGTGAAAAACCAACTCTCTAGTACTGTGTATTGTGCATTTTTAGTGCTGTGTTTGAAGTGGGACCCCTCAGGTGTGTCACTGGAGTCCAAGGTGAAGTTTTCAAAGGCACAAGGAGCAGTTGGGTACCTCATTCCTGTCATCTTCCAGCAAAAGTTGGATGTCTTTGAATCCAGTCCTGCTGGACACACCTTTGCAGTGGGAGGTTCTCTATCCCAGGTGCACTGTAAGCCTGCATCCTGTTCCAGTTTTATACCAACATTAGGGAAAAAAGTGTCTCCTACAGTATCTCCTTCCCAGGATCCATACTTCACTGCTAACAGTAAGGATTTTGTATGCCTGTTACATCTCCCATGGTAGCCAAACATTTTTACATTTTTTTGTGTTTTGAGGTTCTTAGTATCTTTTACCTCTTTTTTTTTTTTTTAAGCTGCAGTTGCTGGATTTGTAGAAGTAATTCCAATCTGAATTTCCAATGGATCTGAATACCTTATGCTGCCAGTTCATCTCTGTATCATGCCTAGCACAAAGCTGCACTAAGTGTTTCTTATCACTGTGCCCTGACTCTGCCTTAACCTCGAAGTTGAAAAAGTGTTCTGTAAATATTTAAAAGCTGTTACAAAATTGCACTGTACAATTTGGCAGGTGTAGTCAACTTTTTATGGAGCGATCTCATTGTGTTGTGTAAATAAAATCCTCTTAGTAAACACACTCTTGTTGGTATGTTGTGTTTTACAAACAGGAATCAGGGAATCCTGGAATGGTTTGGGTTGGAAGGATTTAAAGCTCATCCATTCCAGCCCCTGCCATGGCAGGGACACTTTGCTCTGTCCCAGGGTGCTCCAAGCCCCATCCTGGCCTTGGACACTTCCAGGGATGGAGCAGCCACAGCTGCTCTGGGCACTCTGTGCCAGGGCCTGCCCACCCTCCCAGGGAACAATTCCTTCCCAATATCCCATCCATCCCTGCCCTCTGGCAGGTGGGAAGCCATTCCCCTTGTCCAGCTCCTGATGAAGAGTCCTCCTCTTTTCTTGTAGCCCCTCCAGGTAGTGGAAGATGCTGTGAGGTCTTTGCACAAGTCCCACCTTGTTCAAACTGTTAGTGCCCTTCCCAACCTTCATCAGGAGAAGCCTGGAAGTACATCCAAGGCTGAAGATGGAAATCAAAGCCAGATCTGCTCCAAAGCTGTTTTTTTTTCTGAAGACAAGTAGGTAGAAGTGGAGAGCACTTTTCACAGCACTGAACAAAAACACTGGGGCTTGTTAGAGATGCTGCAGTTTGTGGGTCAAGGAGTGTTGTCTGTGCTGCCTTTAGAATGTAACTGCAATGATGTGTAGGGATGCAGTAAACTTTGCGGTCCTCTCAGCACAAATGGTGGGAACATCTCCCTGCAAACCAGGCTCTGATGCCAAACTACTCCTAAGACTTTGGAATCACAACCCACACTTATTTAATGAAGCAAAGAAACAAAACCTTGTAGCTCTCTATGCCCTGCCTGTTTTACTCCACATTTAAAACAATTTTTAAAGGAGCCAAACAAGTCACATATAATTTATACTTTAATACAGAAAAGAAACCATACATCTGGGGTCCATACACAGCACAGGAGCACTTCAGTACATCCAGAGTAAGACAAAAGTTGACCTTGTACTTGAAGTAGGTGACCGTGCGAGGAGGAAAAGCAAACACTTTTAAAATTTGGTTCAGTGTTCCAATGGAACTCACTCTACTAATTTTAAAATTTAAAATCCAGAATGAATAATTACTTGGGAAAGCCAATAAACTACAGTGGGTAAGTGGTAAAATCTGCATGGAAATATGGGAGCTGGATAATGTGCATCCCACGCTGAAGGTCCAGTTGATTGCACAGGGAACCACAAACTCCTACAGGCACTGACAGTCTGTAACTCCCAAGAGGGCCTGGTGCAGTTTAATGAACTGCCTGAATCCTTCCAGAGGCTGAGCTGCCCCTGGACTCAGGGACACACTGGGTGGGATTTGGTTTGGCTGGATATGGTCCTTTAGCTGTCAGATCCCAAAAGGTGCTGCTGAGGTGCAATTCTCAGCACCTGATGCCTTGACACAGTCCTGAAACAACAGCCACGCTTCAGTCCTTAGAGCAGAACATGTGGAACCTCCAAATCCAGCTCAGCTGGGCAATACCAACACTCACTTACTTAAACCTGACACTGCTGGGGAAAAAAATCCACACTGGAAAACAATCACAGAGCCTGGGGGCCATCACTGCTGGGCACTCAGGGCCCAGGGACAAGTTCCACCACTGCTGGGCTCACCAGTGCTTCTGTTGTCCTGAGGAACAGCCCATACCAAGGCAAGGACCGGGGTTGGTCTGGCCCCTGGTGGAGATTCATGGTCCATGCGTCTTCCTTTCTCTACCACATAAATAACAATTCATCTGGGGCAATAATGGAGTGTCTGCACATCACCCCAGCTCTGTGCAGACACCAAAGGACACTTCTCACTACTGACCCAATGACACACAGGGAGGAGTTTTCTAAAGTAGTCAAGAGAAATTTAGGCATCTGAACACCTAGGACTCTTGAAATCTTCCCGTAGGCACTTCTTTTTAGAAGAAATCTATTTGCTGCACTTGGGAAAGAAGCTAAGAATGGAAACACTGAGAGAATGGAACTTGTATCCATACTAATGGAAACTAAAATGTGCCTTGGCAGAGATTTGTTACTTGCAACTAAAAATTTCTGCTTGATCTTGTTATGTTACTTGCACTGAAAACCACAAACACCTTGGCAGCAACTAGCAGCAAATTTCACTGCTCAATTCACCATGCACTTGGCAGTCAGAAGGAGAACAATACAAACTTGCTTGATGTTGCAGCCTGGCAAAAAAAGATTAAACTTTCTAGGGTCAGACTGATACCTACATCTCAGTTTTGCCAAGTCTGACCAGATAACACTCATGAAATGCAGGTTTCAACACCTTTGCCAGAGCAGCATTGACCTGCCCAGCTTTGTGAGGAGCTCTGTCCTTCTCCTTCTTGAATGGTTTCAGCTTTTCTTTGCACCAGGACCATGTTTTAAAACTCTGGTTTGGGTACATAGAGCCTTTACACAGCCTCAGAAGGGATGGCTCTGGGAGGCAGCCCAGTTCTGGGTGCCCTCAGCTGAGCTAGGGCACTGCAGAACTCACTGTGTGCTCATTAGGGGTTAAACCAGCTCCCACAGGGAACTCCCACAGGGAACTCAGTGCTGCAGGAGCAGGACCAGTGAGGCTCCAATCCACCTGAGCTAAACCAGCCTGGAGTGTGCCTGTTCTTACAGTCACAGCTTTGCTGGGCCTGAACCCAAATTCCCAGAGCCTTACATAGATCAGGGTAACACACTCAGAGCAGCAAAGGAGTTGTTTCCAGCTATGTGCATTTTTCTCTTCTTAGAGCTGGTTTGCTATTGGTATTTCTTACCTGCCTGACAAAAATGGTCAGTCAGTTCCAAACTGGGAAGAAAAGCTGGCTTTTTAAAGCTGCTGCAGCAGCTCCTTGGAGAGTCTACAGCAATTCTGACTAAGGTTGATGAGACCAAGGATTTTACTCAGGCAGTAAACTGGGAGCTCCTCCACTGGCTTTGTTTGTCTTAGCAGGGGGATGGAGAAGACAACACAAAGTCTTCAGTATACACAGTCACCTCTAGAAAGCTTCTTACATCTATGTGGCTATTAACAGATTTATTTTATTGGTAAAATATCAGCTACAGTCTTTTTTGGATTTTCCTTCAGCATGATCTACTCATTTTACTGAACTTAACATAAAACATCCTTAAAAACAATAATTCCATCTCACAGAGAAGTACAGATGGGGAATTCCTGTGAATATGCTTCCTATGGAACTGGTTCCTCCTTCCTAGGGCAGCAGTACACCACACTGGATCCAAAGCCAGGTGGCAGTGCAAACAGATTCCTCCATGCTCAGGGTTTGCTGTCACACTGTGCTACATTTCTGCTGGTTGATATAGAATATCGTCTGTCCTGCTTTGATGTTCACTCCTCTGTAACTCACAAAAACAAAGCTGTGCCTAATGGCAAAGGAAAGCTTTGTCTTGACAGGCCCAGAATTTCCTCTCTCATGTCCCACAAGACATTTCCACACTTGTGCTCTTCTTTCAGAAGTTTAGATAAAGTATTCAGCGCCAACAATCCGAAAGCCTTTGTAGTAGAAACAACAGGTCATTTCTTTTTGTCTGAGCAGTCGTTGCTTTTGATTGCACAATTAAGACTATGGAGTGTGGCTCTTTATTAACATGCTTGAAATATGACAACGTAGTAAGAGCATGAACGAGGATAAAGCACCTGGCAGGAGTCAGTGTCCCATCACCTGGGATGAAACCGTGGTGAGAATCTCCCACCTCCAGCAGGATTCTCCACCCTGAGCCACACTAATCCGGTAGATCATTAACAACCATTTGGGAGAAGGGGGCGTTCAGCCTGTCCAGTTCATCCACCTGTGGGGGGTGATGCATGATAACCTCGTGGTCCTCTGAGACATCATCCCCCACCGTGACCAGGTTTGTCAGGGATTTGCTGCGAACACACTGGAAATCCACGTGGCGGCTCTTGCCCTCCTCCTTCTCCCAGGACATCTGGATGAAGGGTCGCTGCACGTAGTTGTAGATCACCTCAGAGCGGCCACCAGGCCTCCTCTTCACCTTCTCCTTGCACGTGGGGTACCCTGGAAACACAGAGCGCCACTCAGTTCCACTGCACCTCTCTGACTCACAAAGGGACAACAGGATTCCAGAACATCCAGGTAGGAGTGACTGTGGGGTCAGGGTGGGACACATGCACAACTCAGCTCAGATTCCACATTTAGCATAACTGGTTTGCAAAAGACTGTTCTCCTTTCCCCTGAAAAGGAGTCCTGGAAGGCTGGGCATCCTTCAAGAAGGAAAACTTAAAGCTCCAGAAGCAGGTCATCCCCATGTGTCAAAAGATAAGCCAGTGAGGATGAGAAGGAAAAAGGGCCAGATAAATCAAGAGGACTATGAGGACGTCGTGAGGTTATGTGGGGAGAACTAAGGAGTTAAAGCTGAACAAGAGCTCAGGTGGGCAACAAAGCCATGGGCAGCTGGGCTGTAGCAGCCATGGTCCCTTCAGCAGGCCCAGGGTCGTGACTGTCCCCGTGCTGGGCACTGCTGAGGCACCTTGAGTACTGTGTTCAATTTTGGGCCCCTCACAAGACAGACATTGAGGGGCTGGAGCGTGTCCAGAGAAGGGAACGGAGCTGGGGAAGGGTCTGGAGCACCAGGAATGGCTGAGGGAGCTGGGAGGACTCAGCCTGGAGAAAAGGAGGCTCAGGCGGGACCTTCTGGCTCTGCACAACTCCTGACAGGAGGGGACAGTTGAGGGGGTTGGGCTGTGCTGCCAGGGAACAGGGACAGGAGGAGAGGGAACAGCCTCAAGCTGTGCTGAAGGGGTTTAAATTGGATATTATAGAAAATTTCTTCACCAGGGTTGTCCAGCCCTGGCACAGGCTGTCCAGGGCAGTGGTGGAGTCACCATTCATGAAGGGATTTAAAAAACATGTGGATGTGGCACTCGGGGATGTGGTAGGCTTAGCAGTGCTGGGTTAATGGTTGGACTCAATCATCTTAGAGGGTTTTTTCAACCTAAACAATTCCATGATTCTCTGACAAGAGGGTGCAGCTCTGTCTGTAGTCAGCCTGCAGGTGCTGCACAGCACCAGCCATTCTGTGAGCAAACACAGCTACTAAAAAAATAAGTCTCCCAGGACAGAGCCCAACATTCTCTAAGCTCCCTAAGGGAAAGCTTGGATCAGCAGGTGGAAACATTTGACTCCTGTTTCCTGTTTACTCATTTCTAAGGAGACAAGTCTTTCTCCTACATGTTGTGTACCTTTCACTTTCCTTTAACTTTTAAGCCCCTTGGCCAATTTCAGCGGAATACGGTAAAGGAAAAACATGCTGAGTTTTAACTGGATTTGTAAAAATAAATGTAAAACACAGAGTAAACAAGAAAATGCCTGGAGTCCAGAAGAAATCAGGCTTTGCTGACTGTGGAGTCACCTGAACATGCATTTCCCCTGCTGAAGCAGCACGTTACCTTCGATGCCAATGCGAATGTTCTTCAGGCCCCGTTCCTTCAACACAGCTTTTGCCACGTCCCGGTTCTCAATGTACTTGAAGAATCTGTACAGCTTGGAACTGTAAAGGACTTGAGAAATAAAAGGGGTGATTAGAATCAACAAAGAGGAACCTCCTCCCTGCTTCTGGCATGTCCTGCTGTGCCAAAAGCCAGGTGTGGATTCCAAGGATTATTTCAGGTGTCTGTTTTCCTCACTGGGATTAATTGCACTTCCTTTTGGGAGGGCAGAGATGCAAATCACAGTCTCGATAGACTGGGTGGTGATGGGAGTGTAAAGCAAAGAATATTCCCTCATTAAGGAGCCTGAAAAAGGCTAAGGGGAGGCAGAAACAGGAGGAAAAGTACAGTGAGTGCTGGGATCAGTTTTAACTAGCCAGGCATCCTGCCTCCAACAGCACCAGCTCATACAGAGCACACAAATCAGGGCTCCATGTGCCAGCATCTCCTCCTGGAGGAAGCCAGATTGGGAATGTGTCCTTTCCTTACGGCTGGGTGTGTGTGGAACAGAGTGCAGAGCCCTTACTTTGTGAATACTCCTCTCCCATGGGAGGTGGATGATCCTCATCCCAGTCCACGGTGTCCTCATCGGTCAGCACGACGATGTGACACTCCCGCTCGCCCTTCCGCGCGCTGTCCACCATGATGGGCAGGATCAGCTCCTCCAGGTAGCTGTCAAACTGCTTGTGAGCCCCATCGTTGGACAGCTCGTGTAACAGAGCACCTGAGGAGACACAGAGCACAGCAGCTCTGCTGCAGCATGAAAATATCTCAGCTCTGCACTTCTCAGATCCATCCAAGAGCACAGCCAGAGTTCTTCTTCAGACAAAATGCTCAACATATGTTCAGACACATCAACAGCCTCCAGATCCAGAACTGGCGAAGTCAGAAGTGCAGACTGCATTTCAAATGGGATGCAAATTGCACTGCAAAACCATTCCATTCCCATTAAAAACCCACCAAGCTCCAATCAATACAGTGAAACAGTAATAGACTGAATAATTAATTCATTATGATACTTAACTTGAATTTCCAGCAACAACCTCTGCCCTTGAAAGTACATTTTACTGCCTTCTCTGTGATCACTCACCAGAGAACAGGGCAGGAAATTCCACCCACAGCCTATGTTATGATACCACACACCCCATTTCAGTAAAGTGCCTTTCACAGACCTGCCTGTGTTAAAATTACTTCTTTTTGTCAGCATGCCCACCAAAAAGCTGCTCCCAATCAAATCCCTTCATGACCAGGAATTCTACTGCTCTCCAGATTTGGTATCCTTGGTTCCTGCTCTGCCCATCAGCCTTTAGCTTGAATTATTCATGATTCTCTGGTACATTTTGGATAGGGGTTATAATCCTGCTTTTAGCCTTCATTTTGTTGGCAGTAACAGCCTCTGTTAGAAAGGGAGACTAAAATGTTTATAATTTGCTTTTGGAGCAAAGTGCCTGTGTTCTGAAGGATTTGGTCACTTCACTTTGGATTGAAGCAGCCAAAAGGAAGCTGTTTAAATGCAGCTTGAGCCCCAGTGAAATCCACGTGCTCATGCCTAAACTAAAGCTTAAGAACTGCACTGAATCAGGATCAGAGTGCTCAACGCCTTGCAGATGATCTCCTAAGAGCTGATTTCTCTCCATACTTACTTAAATCTTGACATTTGATTGTGTTGAAATCAAAGTTTATGCAGAGGTAATCACATGTGTCTCGAAGGTCTGGGATGGAAATCCCATCAGGACAGTTAATGATTCCGGTTTTGTAATAATCCTGTGAATAAAAGAACAGTTTGTGGAGAGAAAAATTATGAACATCTTGGACTATGATAATTCCTAATTAGCTCTTTATTTTGTTTACTCATATTGGAGAGATACTGAAACTATTTATAAAACAGCCCTGCTTGTCCAAGAATCTCCATCTTTTTGCAGATCCTCTAGGGTCTGATAAATGATGAGCTCCAGTTAAAACCTTTCCACGGTACAGGGTTTCATAACATCTCATATGCAATATGTATTTATATACAACCACAAGGTCAGGATACAGCTCAGGAATTACAACAGCAGGACACAGAAAAGGTTAAAGGCAACATGAGCAAATATCTGAAATGTGGACTTCTACCAAAGCCTGCTATATTTTTTCTTTAGAAATCACAATGCAAAACCTAAAACCAGAATGTTCCAGGGAGTGCCTGGAGATGGCTCAGCTGTGTGACAAACAGATTGTTTGTTTCTTTTCTCCCCACCTGCAGAGCTGCCCTTACCAGCACAGTGCGGAACACGGCTGAGCTGATCCCTTCTGCAATCTCGTACTCGCCCTTCTCGTTTGGCCGGGTGAAATTGTATTCTCTGCCTGGCCCAAACATTCTGAAAGAGGTAAAGAACTGTGTAAGTGCACAAGGACATCAAAATGCATTTATTTCAGAGACAAAGAGGTGCACTGGGGTTAGAAAATTCTTCCCTGTGTGGGCAAGGAGGGCCTGGCAGAGGCTGCCCAGAGCAGCTGTGGCTGCCCCAGCCCTGGAAGTGCCCAAGGCCAGGCTGGATGGGGCTTGGAGTAACCTGGGCTAGTGGAAGGTGTCCCTGCCCATGGCAGGTGAAATGAACTGAGCTTCAAGGTCCCTTGCAGCTGAGGCCATTCCATGATTCTGTGATGAAGCCCAGCAGTGACACAGAGATACAGCAACTTAAACCTTCACTCCAATCTCTTCCTTAGTAAATAAGGACAAGGCTTGGCTCAGAGAGGCCTCTGTTGCTATGGTTACTGCACTCTAAGGAACAAGCCAAAGGAACAGAGCATTCAGTCCTGGGGCAGAAAATCCCCTGGCAATAAAGCCCTTGCACTGACCTACACCAGATAACTCCACATGACTTTAGATGCCTTGTTTTACACAATAACCCATGCAAGGGTCAGTGACCCACCAGAACCCTCTGGCCAGAGAGGTGGAACTGCTGGCAACACAGCTCATGAGGATTTCTTGGTGCAGCAACAGGTTCCAACCTCTGAGAAGGAGCTGAGTAACTTCTCTTTTGGGAGAGTATCAAGAGGTGGCAGCAGGAAGAGATGGAGCATTATCATATTTCCCATTCAGGAGGAAGGTTATCAGCTGGGGACAGATGTACAGCTGACACATGAGGCAAACACTTGGGGAGAGGAAAAGGAGATCACCTTTGGCTAAAAGCGTGCATGTTTTGATGGACATGGAGACTTATCTAGAGAACTATCAACTCTCCATCTGGTCAGGTCTTCTGGGCCTCACTCACAGCCAAATTCTGACTGAGGTCACCGTGTGTACAGATGAGATCACAAACAAACATTACATGTTTATTCCATTAAAAAAAATTTTAGATTGTCTTGAGGTACCTTGAAGGCAATAGAAGTGACCCACCTTCCCAGCATGGTGTCAGGGTGAGCAGTGAAGATCTGGGGATTCACTGCAAAGCGGGTGCCATCCACCACCAGGGTCACTTTCTCTGGAGCTACTGTCTGGGAACTGCTGCTTGAAGACAATGCACAGCACCCATGGCGTTCCTGGGTATTAAAATATTCCAGCTGTCTCTTATTTCCATCTGGGATATGGCAGTTGTGAGGTTCTTCAGGAGCAGACAGCATGCTACAGATCTGGGGATTTACTGGGCAAGTGTTGTGTCGGCATTCAGAATCCAAACCTGAGGGACACAAACAAACATTGCAAGGGGAGAAGAAAATTTATTGAAAAACATCATCTCATAGTAACACTTCCTACTGAAATGAGAAAACTGAGTCATGCAATAATTAAGGATGCCATAACTGTCAGGGTGATGTTGTATGACATAAAACTATGCTGCTATTGAACTGAACCAGCAGCTGGATGTTTTGGTGAGCCATGGTGCTTAATGCTCCTTGTCAAAGCAAGATGGATTCAGCTGAAAAAGGCAGGAGCACAGGAATTAAACAAGGCCAGAAATACAGACCCAGCCTGCTGGCAGGACTCCCACAGGAAGCTGAGCAGCAGCACACACCTCAGCAGAGTGCTGTAAGGCAGCAGTGCCCAGTGCCAGCCCGTGGTGGGCACACAGGACTGCCCAGATACCTGCAGTGAATCTGTTCAGGGCCAGCTCCAGGCTGGCCAGGGCACTCCTGTGGGATGCTCCTGCCAAGATGCTGAACTCTGCTGTGAACTTCTGACCTTTGGAGCAACCTGGCACAGGCAGGGCACATACTGCCCAGTGCAAACTGCCCTGTGATACTGGAACATTTTCCAAAACATTACACCCCTTAAAGCCCAAAAAATAATCTCCCTCAAAGATTACAACGTTGAGGGCATTATCCTTACCCTCAGTCCTGGGAACCGCAGGGCTGTGACCTCCTAACACCACAGAACTTTCTTCTGACTCATGGGCTGCTACAGTTCTGTTTTCCACAGGACAACTGGACTCCTGATTTCTCAACCAGTCTGTGCCCCCAGCACAGTTCCCATTCATGCTGGGCCTCCGTGCTGTGAGGAGTTGGTGGCGTTTCCTAAGAGAAGAGCTGGAGAGAGAATCCAGAGGTTGTTAGTTTAGGAAGAAAATCCCAAGCAAGGAAATACAAATCTCTGTATCTGGTACCACAAACAAGGTCCCTCAGGCTCAAAAGGCATTTCTTCAGGTATTTAACTGTGTTTCAGAGGCTTATGGGGCTAGTTATGCCCCTAGCCTCACCTGGGAAGAGGGGGAAAAAAGATTTTAAAGTAATCAGGGGTCTATTAAATCTATTTAATTTATAGACCTTCACTTTTTTAAAGCTAAGTCTAAAGCCACTGATGTATTTAGATCACATGTGTATTCCTGCAAACACCTTCCTGGCAACTCCTCCTTTAAAAATGTTTATATTCTTGACTCTCAGTCCTGGCCAAATGAGCTCTATAACATGGTTACAGCCTGAAATGTAACATTTTCCCAGTTAACAGCTCAGGCATTGCCTCTTAACCACTCTGAGGTGACCAGGAGGTCCCCTGCTCCCAGTCATTGCTTGGTTTTGGTTCTTTCTTCCTGATTTATGCCATGCTGTCACACAGTGCTCCCCCCAGTATTTAACCCACTACAGTCCCACAACAAACACTTGGATGGTGCAGAGCAGCCCCACACACGATGCTTTAACCACTGCCACTCACATCTGGAATGCTCTCCCAGCATATGCAGAGACACAGATGCCTTTTTTTTCCAAGTAAAATTCCTTTTTCCTTCTATCTTTAAGACCCACTTCACCCCTTTCTATCTCCGAACAGATCAGATCTCTTTGCTGTCTTTTTCCCTCACTCTCTCTGGCATTTGCTTTGCTCTGGACAAGAACCAGCTCTCCTTTCTTGGCTTCAAGTGTTTTCCTTTTACTCTCTCAAACATAAAACACCAATTTCCTCATTAATGAATTTTTCCAATTTCCCCCCTGCAGAACAATTGTCCTGTGTCTTTCCCTTGGCTGAATGATGACTGCAGGGCCTGTGGGTGCCATCTCTGACGCCTGGCAGAGACAAAGCAGATAAAACACAGCACTAATAAAACAGCAAAATGCCAAGTCAGAGTTGCTGAGTTTTCTGGCCAGCACCTGCTGAGGGTGAAGGCCTTAATGAGCAGTTCAGTGGTGGGTTTCAAGCTCATTGTTACAGGCAGTCTGAATTAAGCACTTTATTCCTAATGAGAATTTTAAAGAGGAGTAACAATTCACTCCTTTTGTTCTGTAAACCCAATTCTAAGTTGCCAGCATTATTATATCTGTGTATTTTTAGAAAATCTGCTGCTTACACATCATGTGATGGTCATCCAAAGGAAGGTTTTTGGCAACAACAAAACCATTTCTTTTTTTAAAGGCTCTGGCTGGCAGCACAGTGACACAAGGAGCCCCCAAGGGTCACCTCAGTCCCAGCAACCTGAACAGCACCCAGAGCACTGCCTTGCCCTCTGCTCTCACCAAAATATCCAGTGTGGGGAAAACTCCCTCTCCCCACACCTTCCAGGCTGCTTTCCTGTCCTGGCTGCCTGGACCCTGGAGAAACCCCTCAGGAGTCCCACCAGAAACCCCTGTGAATCCTGCCTTGTACCAGGGAATAGACTCCTGGAATATCTTGAGCTGGAGGAGAACATCAGTATGTGAGTCCACCTCCCTGCTGCTTGCAGGGCCAACCACAACTGAAATGTGTGACCAAGCACCCTCCAGGGAGAATAATGGAATATCCTGGGCTGGAAGGGACCCACAGGGATCATCCAGTCCAGCTCCTGGCCCTGCACAGACAGCCCAACAATCCCTGGAGCTCAGGCAGCTTTGGGCCCATTCCCTGGGGAGCCTGGTCAGTGCCCAGCACCTTCTGGGGGAAGAACCTTTCCTAACATCTTAAGTGGGATGGCTGTGGTCACACATGAAGAAATCTTTTACCTGATCAAAAGTAACACAAACTCCATGTGAACAACCTGAGCAACCCTCTGCCCTTTTCTCTCATGTGCCAGAGCAGCAAAGGGGGGGGAGAATGTCCAGCAGTGCCAGGCAGTGGGACACAGGGGTGTGGAGGGAAATTTAAATATGAAAAGCCACATACTCTAAAACACCCTGGAGGGAAAAAAAGCCCACCCCTACCTCTTCCCCCCCAAAAGCCTTTAAATCAATTCCAGAATTGACAATGGCCAGTGGAACAAAAAGTCAACTATCCCCCTGTTTCACAGTACTGTAATTATTGTGAGGAAATGGAATTTTTTAAGACTGCAAATGTTAAAGTATTTATACAACTAATAATGTGACTTCAAACACATTCACTGAATTATTATATTGTATGTTTTGACCCTGAGATAGCTCAGTTATCAGCTCATGATGCTGATAACACCAAGGTTGTACATTCAATCCCTGCATGGGCCATTCACTGAAGATTTGGACTTAATGATCCTTGTGGGTCCCTTTCAACTCAGAACATTCTGCAATCTGTAATCTGAACCAAAATGCTTTAAAATTTGCTAACTGTACTGAAAGCCAAAACCTATTTTTTAAAATGCAGTTTGATTTAGTTAGGGAAAAGCATTTTGAGATGGGGAAAAGAATATCCTTGTTGAGCAGATATGTAATCATAACTGTCATGATTTGAGAGGAAGTAAGTTTTCTGGGATATGCTAAGGGAAAACCCTTAAAGGGAGTCATTCTGGGGCTGTCAGGAGGAACCCCAGGATGTTCTGGGCTGGAGGGACCTTAAAGCATCTCAAGGGACATGTTCCACTAGCCCAGGTGGCTCAGAGGAACAGACACCACACTGGGCTGTGCTCAGGAATTCTTTTCCCCCAGCATTAACTTTCCTACACTGAAACAATATCCCTGACAAAGCTGATGCTACCCCACTCACCAGGGAACAGGATTTGCTCTGTGAGCTGACAAGAACTCCATTAAGAAAACAAGATAAGTATAAAATTTACTTCTTGGTCCTCTTTCTTCCAGGAGTGATGAATTGCTGCAGCTCTGCCAACAACCTCCCCTTGTGGTGCCTGAACAATCTCTTGACTATTTAATGCATTACTCAGCAGAGAGAAGAAATTAGGCAGGAAATCAGATCAATAACAGAGTATATGAAGGCAAAGAGCAGAGTTATTCAGGGACACTTAAGACTCCATAACTTCCCCAGAGCTCTGCCTTACAAGCCCCATTTAAGTGATGTCAAACAGCACGAAACACCAACTGAATTTCACAACAACAAAACTGGGTTGAGTCAATGTTGAAATCTTTGCTCATCACCTCAAGTTCTGAATTAAATGCAGAGACCCTGCACACCCTTCAGCGAAGTCCTTAACTAGAGCAGCTCAGAAATTATTTACAGAACTACCACCAGTTACTCAGGAACTACAATACACCAATTTGCCCTTGTCATTCCTCCTCTTCTGCTGCTTCATCTGCTAAGCAGGATTGTCAGGGAAAAAATGGCCCAGCTGTTTGACATCTTCCTCCTCCTTCTTTTCTGTTTTCTTCAACAAAGTTGAGCACCAGCAAAACCTGCTGAAAACAGCTGCTCTTTGCAATGTGGTGGCTCTCCCAAGCAGAAGATCTGACTTTCCCCTTTCCTGGAAGTGGAACATCCAGTCCTGCTGATCATCCAACCCAGCTCAGGCTGATGGCATTTCCCTGTCTCCTGGCATGCCAAAATCCTGCAGCTCGTGTGTCAGCAGAATTGAAGGAAATGAGTAAAGATCTTTTGGCACATCTGGCTGGTACAATAAATCCCCAAACTGGTCATTTAATGTGACAAATATATTACAAACACACCCAGAACCCAGTGGGGAAACAAGTACACAAAGACTTCAAGGCCAAACTCCTGCCTGACCAGCTTACAAATGTCCTGGTTTCCTTTCATGCCCAGGATCAAGGAGAACTACCCGTGGTGAGAATGAATGCCTATAAATAATAATTAGCACCATTCAGCTTCAAAGCTTTTTACAAATATTAACTGCTCATTGCTCCTAAGAGCCCTGGGAAGCACTGCAGGGAAGTGTTTTATGAGAGAAAACAGGGACACAGAGGCAGAGATCTAATCCTCAGGCTCAGAGCAGCAGCTCTCTGCCTGCTCAGGTGTTACTGACTTGGAGCACGTTCACTCCTCAGCTCCCAGCCCTGCACCAGCAGTTCCCCTGTGCTAGCAGGACAAAAACACTGCCAGGTCAGCACCCTCCTTAGAGGGCTCCTTCCATGCACGTTTCCACCCTCTGGGAAGTGTCAATTGACTGGTAGCACAGTGAACAGGTACCCTGATGTGTTTCCTCACTTCTCAGGGACTTGTTTGCATGCTCAGATCCTGAAGGAGCAGGTAAGGACCAGTCCACAGAGGAGCTGAAGCCTCACAGCTGGATTGTGGAGCTGGGCACTCAGGAGCAGCAAAAGCCCCATGTCATATTCAGCACTGAAGATCAGAGAAAGGTTGGGATTTTAATTGTTTAAAATGGAATCAGTATCAGAATCAAAAAACAAAATTCCCATCTGGCTTTGGCCATAGATGGAGCATGTGGCCACTCCTTCCTCTGGAACACAACAATGTCAAGAATGAGCTGTGCAACTGCACAAACATCTCTGCTCTCCAGACCCTGTGCTGGTGGTCCCACTGAAATCATCTCTATTTGAACTTGTCTAGAGCCTTGTCTTTTGTTGAGAGAAAAACATGGAAGTCATATTTAAGTTGTTTTTAATCACAAAGCGGAAACACTTTAATTTTGCAATGCGCCATTGGTACAAACAATTCATGCTGCAAATGTTTTGCAGAGATAAAGAGGCTGATCCCCGTTCTTTGCAATCCTTAAGGAAGTGTTGTGGAATGTAAAGAGCCTGAGACATCTTCAGTGCATTATCCTTCCCCACCCTAAGGGATCTAAAGCACATCCAAAGCTACTTCCCAATGCAGGCAGCTCTCACCCCATTACTGGAAGAGCTGAATGGCTTCACTTGCACAGAGCACCATGAGCAAGGTGAAAAGAAACTCAAATACTGCAACGTGGCCAGCAGAGAAAACCCATTTAGATACCACAGTTATTAAGCAAGAAAAAATAAGAGCATCACTACAAATGTGCTGGTTTCTACTTTTTATTTATTGTATTACATAAATACAATATTTTACTATATTTATAAAGATATACTCATTGGAATTTTTTAAGAGCCATGACAGAGTATTTTAGGTATGAAGAACTTCACAGAAGCTTCAAAGAAAAATCATGAAAAGCCTAGCTGCCAAAATCCATTGAGGAGTAAAGCCCTGACAGCTTATACAGGGTCTCACTGTCATCTGCCATGGCAGGAGAGAAGGTGTAAGAGAGTAAGAACAGTAGAAATGAGTGGCTTCACTTCACCATTTGGTTTGCAAACGGTGAGGAAGCACCAGCAGCGAGTGAATCAGCCGGTGAACAATCCTCCCCTCTTCCTCAACCACAGCCTAACCATCACGACAGAAATAAAACTCCAAACAACTCATTTTTAAGGTGACAACACTCCTTTAAGTCTACAAAAACATTCCCATGTACAATTATTCTCAGAAATATGAGCAAGCAGGAAACACGCGCACGCAGGGTGTGCCTGACCTAATTCCACAGCCCTGCTCTGAGAACAAGATGGATTTCTAATGGAGCTGCACGTCCTTCCACACTGGCTAAAGCCTGGCTTTAATTTGTGTCCTGGTTTAACCCCAGCTGGCAACTGAGCCCCAAACAGCCACGTGCTCACTGCTCCCTGGTGGGATGGGGAGAGAACTGGAAGAACTCGTGGGTTGAGAGCCAGACATTTTCTAGGTAAAGGAAAAGAGAAGGTTGTGTGGAGACCTCACGGCACCTTCCAGGATCTGAAGGGGCTCCAAGGAAGCCAGAGAGGGACTGCTCATAATGAACTGGAGTGACAGAACACAGGGAATGGTTTCCCATTGTCAGAGAGCAGGGATGGATGGGATACTGGCAAGGAATTCTTTCCTGTGAGGGTGGGCAGGCCCTGGCACAGGGTGCCCAGAGCAGCTGTGGCTGCCACTGGATCCCTGGAAGTGTCCAAGGCCAGGCTGGACAGGGCTTGGAGCAACCTGGGGCAGTGGAAAGTGTCCCTGCCATGGCAGGGGGTGGAATATGATGAATTTTAACGTTCCTTCTATCCCAAGGCAATCTGGCATTCTATGACTCAATAAAAGCTGTGCATGCAAGTAAAGCAAAAAAGGAATTCATTCCCCACTTTCCATGGGCAGGAAGGTGTTCAGCCATGCCCAGGAGAGCAGGGCTCCATCACCTGGGAAGAAAAACATCACCACTCCTAACATCCCCCCTGTTCCTTCTTCCCCCAGCTCTGCATGATGCCACAAGGAGTGGAATATCCATCCCTGGGTCTGCTGGCCTGGCTGTGTCCCCCAGCTCCTGAGCATCCCCAGCCCACTGGTGGGTGGGCAGCAAAAATGGCCTTGGTTCTCTGTGAGCCCTGCTCAGCAATAAATAAAACACCCCTGTGCTATCAACCTCTTTTTTCCAGCAAAAAATTCCAAACCACAGCCCCCTATAAGCTACTAGGAAGAAAACTAACTTTATATCAGACAAAACCAGCATAAATTCTTAAAAGGTCTCCTTAGAATACTCCAAAAGTTTCTGTAAACATCAAAGCAGAGAAATAAATTAGCAATGATTGGCTTTCTACTTTGGAGAGGAAAAGGGCAATCTCATGGGTTTAAGATAAATAAGGAGAAGTGTTTCCTGTGCATAAGGATTAGGGGAATCACTGTAAGGTATAAACCACAGCAGGGAATGGAGCACGGAGATAATGGATCTCCCCTGGGCTGGGTAACATTGGTTAAATAAAAAAGCAGCCATCAAACTTGATCTGAAAAATTCTAATATTGCCAAGTAGGCAGCAATCCAACTTCTAATTTTCATAACAACTACTTGCTTCTGATCATCAGATGAAGATTTTCCCAGAGAAAGAGAAAAAACAAATGATTCTGCCTGTCAGCTCAGTTCACCTGCAATAAAAACTTCCCAGTGGCAGGGAGGCATTCCAGAGGGCTGTGCAGAGTGACAGGAACTCATCCAGTAGAAAGAAAGGCAAAAAGTGAAATGTTCTCCTCTATAAAAAATTAGACCTGACCTGATGGTTCATTCTGTAACTAAGAAGGATCTTAAAGTCCCCTCAGTGCCACCCCCTGGCATGGGCAGGGACACCTTCCACTGTCCCAGGGTGCTCCAAGCCTCGGACACTTCCAGGGATGGGGCAGCCCCAGCTGCTCTGGGCACCTGTGCCAGGGCCTGCCCACCCTGCCAGGGAACAATTCCTTCCCAATATCCCATCCATCCCTGCCCTCCTGCTGTTTTGGGGCAGAATGTTTATTCCTGCAGCAGCCAGAGGGGGTTTCACCCCCAAACCCTCTGTGCATCTCCTGTGCACAAATCCACAGGGATGTGGAAATCAAAGCAAACCCTCCTCCTCCTCCCTTGTTAAACCTGGAGGTTGAACAGCCCTGGGAAGGTGGGTAAAGCCTGGATTTGTGTTCTCATCCCAAAGGCAGCCCCTTGGGAACTCCGGCTCTCTCCCGTGTCCCTGCCCAGTGGCAGTGGGCTCTGATGGGACTGGGCAGGGCTCCCCCCAGCAGGCAGAGGCTCCCAGGCACTCAGGGGGAGATTTTCCATAAGATGAGCACTGGTGCCTTTGAAGTCATCAGCTGCCGGCCTGAAAAATCCAACCCGGAGCTCAGAGCAGCTCTGGGAGAGATGGCAGAGCCTGGGCCTCGTTATCTCACTGCGCCTGGTGGGTTTGTGCAGCTGACAAGGGGAGCTTGGTGTGTGGAACAGCACAGAACACCCAGCCGAGCTGGGACTGCAGGAATTCACCCACAGCTGGGGGAGAGCCAGCCACTCCTGCAGGGAAAACCATCCTGAGCCCTGTCCTGGGCTCTGCTCAGCCAGAGCAGAGCAATTCCGAGGGGTTTGGGGGAGTTCTGGGGGAACTGGGAAACTCTGGGCTGTCCCCGGTGGAGACTGAGATCAGGAGGAAAATGCTGAGGTCTCCCCATCCATCCACTGCCAGGGTGAGAGGAAACGGCCTCAAGATGCACCAGGGAGAATTTGGTTGGACATTGGGAAAATACCCAACCATTTCTTCGTGGGAAGGGCAGGAGTCCCCATCTCTGGAGGGATTTAAAGCCACATGGATGTGGCACCTGGGGGCAGGAGTATCTCCATGGCCTCCTCCATGACTCCAGCAGCTCCTTGTGGTGCTGGTGTTGTACCCCAGAGCTGAAGCAACTCTGCAGGCCGGGCCAAAGGGGCCAAAGGAATCAATCCCCTCCATACCCGGAGCTGAAGCAACTCTGCAGGCCGGGCCAAAGGGATCAATCCTCTCCATACCCTGGAGCTGGGCATTCCAGGATTCCCTGCTGCCCAGGGATCTGCCTCTCCAGGGGTTTATTTGCTCTCTGGGATATTTGCTGCCTCTCCAGGTGTTTATTTACTCTCCGGGGATATTTGCATCCTGTGCTGGGATATCTCAGTCCTTCGGGAGCTGTTTGCTTTGCTGTGACCTTTGGATCTGTGGGAGAGCCTGGGGACAAGGTCAGCCCCAATAGCAGCAGCCTTGCCCATCGATCCAGCACGGCCCAGCCCCGCTGCTGGCACACACCGTGCTGTGCTCCCTCTGTCACGGCCCCACCGTGTGACACCCCGGCCCCAGCAGTGGGTGGCACTGCCACCGCTGCCAGACCAGGAACTTTCCGCACCTCTTGCTCCGTTCCAAAGCAATCCTTCCCTCAAACGAGGCAAAGCTCTGGCCTGGCTGCTCTCCCGTGACTCACCAGGGAAATATTTCAGGGATCGATCGATATCCTGAAATCCTGGTGGCTGAGCTAACGGGGCCATGCAGGGCCTGGCTGGGCTAACGGGGCCGTGCAGGGCCTGGTTGGGCTAACAGGGCCTGGCTGGGCCTGGCTGGGCTAACGGGGCCTGGCTGGGCTAACAGGGCCATGCAGGGCCTGGTTGGGCTAACAGGGCCTGGCTGGGCCTGGCTGGGCTAACGGGGCCTGGCTGGGCTAACAGGGCCA
>JAWMRF010000109.1:2374598-2384850 GCA_035221435.1 Sphenopsis melanotis | reverse complement strand
ACTATCATTCTACTTAATTTGTCATGGCTTGCAGATCTTCATCTAAGGTTGGTAACTTGCTCCATGGGTCATAATCAGAACCACAGGGGCATCTTGGGCTCTGTGCCAGGGTCTCTGAGCCCCCTGGCAGGGTTCTTGGCTGCTCAGGACAACCAGAGGGATGTCCTGGGTCCTGACAGGTTGGTGGGAGATGCCAGCCTGGTGGTTAAAATGGGACTTTCTCACCCTGTGGAAAGCAAACCATGAAGCCAGTCTGGGGTAGGGACCCACAATGCCCCAAACCTCCTCAAATGTCCCATGTGTGGCCCTGCTGCACACAGACCTAGAGCAAGACTTGTTGCCCTGGGTTTTTTGCTCAACACCCCACAATCCTTTTCTCCTTCCAGAACCGGATGAACATGACCTATGAGAAGATGTCACGAGCTCTCAGACACTACTACAAACTCAACATCATCAAGAAGGAGCCAGGGCAGAAGCTGTTGTTCAGGTGAGGTGAAGCAGAGCAGAGAAATGGCATGGATGGGGCATGGGAAGGTGATGAGCTCCAGATGTTGGCAGCTGCTTCATCCAGCAACATCCTCCCCTGCACACACCCCAGTGGGTTTGTGTCCAGGCTCTGTCCTGTGCCAGCTGGGGCCTCAGGGCTTCCTGGGATGCTCAGCAAAGCCCAGGGATGGCAAATCCCCTCTGAGCTCCAGAGCCCGGCTGATCACAGACTCATGGAAGGGTTTGGGTTGAAGGGACCTTAAAGCTCATCTCATTCCATCCCCTGCCATGGGCAGGGACACTTTCCACTCTCCCAGGTTGCTCCAAGCCCCATCCAGCCTGGCCTTGTTGAGGACAAAGGCTCCGGCATTTACAGCCAGGTTTGGGGCTGAGTTTGGACATGCCCTTAAAGTCACCATAAAAATGTATTTCAGGTTTTTGAAGACTCCTGGGGAGGCTGTCCATGAGAAATCCAGCACACTGGAGCAGCTGGAGAATGAGGACCATGAAGATTTGAAGGAAGACCCACCAGAGGTTTCACCACAGTAAATCCTTGGAGGCCTCACTTCATCACAGGGACCCTTGTGCTTTGCTGGGCAGTGCTGGTGTCTCTTGCCTCTCCTGCACAGAAGGCCACAGAGCTGGCCTGGATTTCAAAGCCTGCTGTGAGCCAAAGCTGAGCCATCTCTGGGGCTTTGTTAGCAAAGCACACCCAGAAGGTGTCCCCCAGCCCCAAGGCACAGGGGGATGTGTGGGCTGCTCTTCCTCTGGTTCCTCTCCTGCCCCGTGGGAGGAAATGTGATATTTTTGCTCTGAAATTTTGATGCTTGTCTTTAAGGTCTAAAACTGTGGAAAAGATCTCTCTGTTCTTGCAGGGAGATGAGCAGAGCAGGAGTTCTGGGCTGAGCATCTGCTGCTGTGCCTGGGCAGTGGGAGCTGTCCCCAGCTGTGAGCCAGGGCACATTGCAAACCTGGTGCATGCTGCAATCCCTGCTCCTCTGAGGTTGCTCCTGGGGTTAAGGTTAGGAGTGTGCTGAAATACCTGCCTGGATCAGGCCTGGCTGAAGCTCCATGGCTGCCCATGGCTGGTATTCACTTTAACTCCTTTTACTCCAGGTAATGGCTTTTGTAATTAATTTTGTGATTAAATAATGTGAAAAGAAACAAAGCCAGTAACAAATATGACCCCACCCATGGTCAGATATGTGGTTATTCGTTTTGAGTTTGAAGCAGGAATACCTGAAGTGAGCAGAGTGTCTGTGTGTGTGTGTGAAAACAGAAAATACCCACTACTGTTTTCACTTTGCTTTCCGCAGAGGAAATAAAATGCTGTGACTGTAAGATTGAAAATCTCACTTCTTGCTGTTTGAATGTCTGAAACTGGGAAATCCAAGCTTTCCTCATTTAAAACCAGCTCCCGTGGGCACCCAGATCTCCTCCCCAACATCTTTTGGCAGCTGCTAAGGCAGAGGCCACCAGACTGAGCTGCTCAGCAGCTGATGGGTGAGCACAGCACAAACACAGCACAAACACGTGGTTCCACCATGAGGTTTCCACCAAAACTGGTTACTGCCAACCTGAAAGTGCAGTCCCTTTGGCTGTAACTGGTCTTGGTCCCGCAAAACTACTTCACACCTGCAGCCTGAGATGGTAGGTGGGCAGTAGCCAGTAAGAGACGGTGTTGGGATGGGTGGTGGCTGGATGGCAAAGCTACAGCAGGGCAACAGCTCTGAAAATATTTCACTTCCAGAAAAAATCACCAGCTCAGTGGCAGAGCAGAGGTGCTTGAGAATTTGAGTGGTGGAGGAGAAGGAAATGAGGAGCTCTAGTGGGGCAAACGAGTGTGAGGTCACAGCCTGGGGGAGATCCTGGCTGGGAAGCGAGGCCACAGCCCCTGCTGGGAGAGGGGGCTGAAGGTTTCCAGCACCCAGCCAGCTGCAGCCTGGGGATGCTCCACAGCAGGAAAGGGCAGTGAAGCACCCAAACCTCGTCCTTCCCTCCCCAAAGGATGCTTTTTGTCCCAGGGAAGACAAAAAATCCAAACCAAATCTTTCTCGGGCTGAAATCCTTCAGCTTTGGTGGGAGAGCAGATCTCCTTCCTCGGGAGCTGCAGCATCCAGGCCCTGTGCCACTCCTGGGATAGGCACCCATGGGCGCCTTTCTCCTCATCTCCTCTTTCCACTCCACTTTCTTGCAACAGAACCAGCCCTGATGGCTCCTGAGATCCTACTGCTTCTTCCACCTGTGTGTTTGGTTTGCTGGGGTGACAGTTGGTGGCCCTGGCTCTTGTGCTGTGCTCGCAGGGAGTGTGAGGGGTGACCTCTCTTCACCTGCTTTTCCCATGATGACTAAAGATCACTCTGGGCTTGGCTGGGGATTTCCTTTCCTGGCTGGGAAGCTGCCAAAAGCCCTCAACCCCCCCTTGTGCCTCCCTGAGCAGCTCCAGAAGGGTTTTGGGGGGTGACCATCCAAGGGCACCTTTGCAGGGATGGGCTGGAATGATGGACAGTGGGAAAGCTCCTAGGAAGCTTTTGTGTACCTCCTGGAGCAATACCTGTCTTTCCCTGTGCCAAGCAGAGGCAGGAGGGCTGTGAACCTGCAGCTTCCCTGGAACAGGAACCCATCCCTGTCAGTAAACAACGAAATAACCCTGCTGTGCCAGGGAGTTTGGTGTGGGGGTGTGGGGAGGGACAGCACACGGTTGTTGGTAACTTCTGGGGTTCAGGGGCTGTGAAACACAGACAGGTGCCCCATGTGGGCTTTCCCAGAGGTTTGCAGGGGCTTCATTCCCTGGAGAACATCAGCCACCCTTCAGCAGCCCCACATCTGCTGGTGTTTGGGGCAGGGCATTGCACATTGCTCATCTGCTGGTGGAAGCAGCTAAAACCACACCCAGGGCTGGAGGAAAAGAGGATTTGCTTTGGGGGCTGGTGCCCACCACCCTCTTGGATCTGAGGAACTGCAGAACTGGACTGAGAGATTTCCACTGAGGCCATGTGTTGGCTGGGGCAGGGAGCAGTGGCTGCCCTCAACACCCCACCATGGTCCAGGTGTTCCCTTCCACACCCCACCATGGTCCAGGTGTTCCCCTCCACACCCTGCCATGGTCCAGGTCTCCCCCAACACCCTGCCATGGTCCAGGGGTTCCCCTCCACACCACCACCATGGATGAGATCTGCAGCTGCTGTGTTTTTGTGCCCAGGTGCCTGGTTGATGGCTGGTGGCTGGGTGATGGCTCATGTTTGGCTGTTGGCTCAAAGGGATCTTTGTGGTCACCATAAAGCACAGTGGCCTCCTACACCAGCTTAGGCTGGCTGTGGCTTTGGCTGGCCAAGCCTAGAAGCCCCCAAGGGAGCCTCCAACCCCTCCAGACATCCAGTTGAGATTGTCCCAGCCTCCTGCACAGGAGAGCTTTCCTGATGTCCAATCTCAGCCTGCGTCTTCCCGAGGAATTCAGGTGCTTTGAGCCCTGCCTTCTGAACCTGTTGTTGCCCTCTGCACCTTGCAGCTCCATGTGGGGAATTCCTCTCCCTTGGTTTTTTTCTGTTTTCTGAAGCAATTTCCGGCACAGAAGCCGCTTCTCCCCTGCTGTGTTCCCATGGCTTCAGTTCTGCTTTTCCCCCAGTGTCAGAGGCCAAGCCCAGCTCGGGTGCTCCCCCCTCACAGCAGCATTTCCTGCCAGCTTCCTCCTTCTCTCCCAGCACTGATAAGAAAAGTGGATGAAAAGTTTGGGTGCAGATCTCTTGCCCCCACTCTGGTAATGGGATTTTGGTTTACCTCAGCCTCCTGCATCTTTTTCTTGTGCCTCTCTTCCATTAAGTTTGAACATATCCCAAATCCCAGGAGGGATCTGAGCTTGGATAAAGGTCTCAGTCCTGAATCTCATTTCAGGTGAAGATTTTTCCTGGAGTTTGGCTCTCCCGTCTTCTGGCTGTGTCTGGAAGAAGCCGTACATCAATTCTGATTCCCAGTGCAATCATGAGCAGGGATGGTGTTTGGACTCAGCCTTGGGGAATCTCCAGAAGAAAGATCTCCAAACTGGAGATGGCCAAACTGACCCCCATGGCCAGAGTGGATGTGGCTTTTTGTTTTATGGAACAAAATAAGTTATGAAACTCCTCCTCACCCCCTGGAATCCACCTGCTTGTGGAAGGATGTGGACCAGAGCTGGGAAGCAGCCTGGAAGCTCCTCACCCATTTATCAGTCGATGGGGGCGCTGAAAACTGAGCCAGGTAATTCCTGATCAATAGCAGACTCTGATTCAGCCCTGTGGGCTCAGGAGAAATGAAGGGACGTGGTCTGGATCTCTCCCAGTCACAGGAAATTACAGCACAGAGAGTTTATAGAAAGAGAAATAAAACAGTCCTGATTGCAAGCTGAACTCTGTATCAGGAAAAGAAAATTTTTATCCAGGAGACACCTTGGCTGAACATCAATTCCAGCTGACAATAGCGCTGCTCCGGTGGAAATCTTCCCCAGGGGTTTTCCAAACAGGGGATTTCCAAAGCCGGCGTGTCTGCCGCCCCATCCCTGAGAGCTGCAGTGCGGAATTTTGCCATCAGATGGCAAAGCAGCGATGGGGAATAGTGGGAAGCACCTGCCGGAGGATCCACAACCACGGGAGGGGGCACTGGGGTGGCCAAACGGAGCTTTGGTGTCAGATTTGCTCGGTCCGGGTGCAGTTTGTGGGTGCTGGGCTGGGCAGATCTGCCTGGTGGGAGATTTCCCATCCCTGGGTGAGGCTGAGTGGGAGCCACGGGAGTGGGGAGGATTTGGGGCAAGAGCTGGTTCGTGTTTTAGGGTGGAAGCACGGGCTGTCTGAACCCAGGGTGGGTTTCAGGGATGTTTCAGCCCAGCTGCGCCCAGGGTTGTGCAAGAGCCTGACATTGCCATGTCCCAGTGTCTGTGCCCCCCCAGGAGCCCCCTGGGAGCTCCAGGGATGTGAGCAGGGCACTCTGCTTCCTGCACTGAAACCCTGCTCATCCGAGAAAGTTGTGACTTCCCCTCACAGACACAACCCAGAGGAGCTCATTTCGGGCATCACACCCAGTACAAAACAGCAAACCAAACCAAACCCAAAGGCAAACAGCTGCCTGAGATAGCTGGTCTCAAAGGGCAGTGCTTACACCAGGTGACAGGTGATTTTATGTTGTTTTGCTGCTACTTGTCATAAGGAAATTGCTTTCTCCTCCAGTGAAACTCACGCCCGCTGATCTGCACCACGAGGGCGGTGATAGCGGGGAGCCCAGGAGGAAGCTTTGGCTGCTCTCCTACCTGAATGGCTGCTAAAAATAGGACTGAACTCACCACCAGGGTATAAAAAGGCACCTCCCAGGAGAGCCTGGGATCCCTCAGCACCCGTGGCCCAGGAGCTCGTCTTGAGCTGTGTCCAAAGGAGCAGAAATAATGATGGAAAGGTAAAAAACCAAACCAGCAAATAACCAATGTTGTGGTCAAGGTATTGGAATCAATCAAAGCAGGATGGGGGTTGTGGCTTTGCCTTGATTAAATTTAGTGGGATAGTTTTTTATTGAGGGTTTGGTGGGCTTTGGTGCTGGTTTGGATGAAGGGAACTGATTTTCTGATCCCAAAGCAGGCTGAGGTGGAGTGGGTGGGTGTGCTGTGTGTTGTGATGATGATCTTTGGGTCTGAGCAGAGGCTGATTCCCAACTCCAGGGTGCTTTGTACAGCCAAGTGTGCCAGACTTCAGTGCTGGTTCCCTGTCTGCTGTTCAGGGGTGGAGAAGTCTGGTTTGGGTCTGGTTCTTTGAAGGGTAAAATTGGTTATGGAGGTAAAACCAGCATGAGGCACCATCCTGGCTCTCTGGTTTTCCAATAGCAGCGTCTTTGGTTGTATTTTGCTTATAAATGTAGAGAAAAAGGGTGGTGGGAAAGGCAGGGATTGGTGCTCTGAGCTCTGTTCTCAACCTCGTGCCAGTGGGAGCTCACAGAAGGGCTGTGTCATCACCAGGTGACCAAGGCCACTTGCAGGAGCCCACATCCCTTGGCCTCTCCAGGGGCTGGAATGATTTTTATCAGCCAATACTTTAAAGGGAAATAGTCTAAATTCTGGGTTCTGTGGCTCACTGGGTGCTCCTGGGGTGTGGTTTTTCATGTCAGTGTGGGAACATGTTGCCATGGGATAATGGGAGGTGGTGTCTGGGTGATGTCCTTGCTCGATAAAACCCCCCTGGGTGATGACCAGGCTCCTCCTCTAGGATATGCCCAGCCCGTCTCCTCCCTCTGCACAGTTTCGGTTCCTTTACCAATGAGTCTTGTGTTTATAAAACCCCATGTGGGCCATCTGCATCAGGAGCACTCAGATAATGACCATAAAACTGACTGATCATTAACCAGGAGCGTTAACGACCCCAGACACCCACAGCACCCTGCGTGCCAGCATGGGGGAGGTTTCCATCCAGCCCAGCCCGACTGGGGAAGGCAAAAACCAGACTGAAAATGTTGTTTTTCTCCACAGCAACACTCAGGCTCCGGCTGAGGAGATGCCCCAGTGGGATGTGGGGGAGCAGCCATTGGGCAAGATCCTCTCTCTGGACAGGAGAGAGGCCAAGAAAGTGCTGGAGATTTATGTCAAGCGCTCACTGAGCTGCCATGAGAGCTCACTGGTGGCCAAAAAAACCCTTCAGGAGAAAGACAGAGGGCGAGGGAGGAAAACAGACGGGCTACAACGGTCAGAAAGTGATTTCTGCACCTACTCACGTGCCAAACCCAGCCCCAGGAAGGACCAGGAGGAGACACTCAAAGCACCAGACCTGGAGGAGACTTCGGGTGATGACAGCAAAGCTCCCCAGGAGGTGCCTAAAGAGGGGCTGAAAGCCAAGAGGAAAAGCACAAAAAACTCTTCCCAGGGCAAACTACAGCGCTCGGGCTCAAAACCAGCCTGGCTGAAAGGTTTCCTAAATCTCTTCTTGAAGAAGAGCCCTGAGGAGCAGAAAGAAAACACAGGGCAAAAAGCAAAGGAGAAAGATACCAAAGCTGTTCAGGGCTCCAAACCAGAAGGAACTAAAAAACACAGAGTGGACTCCAGCACGTCCCCAGCGTTGGGCAGAGCCCTGAAGAAGAAGCCCAGCCTCAAGAAGGTTTTCTCCCTGAAGAAGCACGGGGAGGAGGAGCCGGGATCCGGGCCCAGGAGCAAACGGCCCAGCTGCCTTCCCCTGCGGCACGTCCTGGCCCCAGCCCAGCCAGGTGGGACCCCAGCCCAGCCCTGACCCTCCCCTGCTGCCAGTGGGACCCCAACCCAGCCCTGACCCACCCCTGCTGCCAGCAGGACCCTGCTGAGCTTCCCTGGGCAAAGCCATGGTGTTCAGTGCTGGTTTCTAACCCCCTCCCAGGGTTTTCTGGGGCCTGGGATGGGTTTTGGAGACTCCAACCCCAACCTGCTGCCCCAGGAAGGGTTGTTCTGCCCGTGCTTTGAGCACAGTCACTCCAAGCTGTGAGCAGTTATCACCCAAGCATGAGTTTTCCTCCTCTGGCAACCAAGGGTCACGGTGGTTTAGTTAAAACCTGCATTTGAGACCTGAGATTAGATCCCAAGCCACTTTAAGGCCAACATGAAGCTGCTTGAGGTTTGCCTTGGGGCCGGGCGCAGGCAAAGCCCGCGGGACACCATCCCCAGCCCAGCCCTTCCCGTGCCAAAACCCTGCCCAGGGATTCCTGAGGAGCTCTGGTGGATTCAGGGCAGGTCACAGCTGCTCCCTTCACCTTTGGAATGCACTGATCTGGGGTGGGCACCACTCCCACGGCAGCTCTGCCCCACCAGTCAATGCTGACAGAGCCAATCCTCACTCCTGGGTCTGTGTTTGTGTCCCAGCAGAGGCAGAACAGCCCGATGGATGCTACACCCAGGTGTCCCAGGAGGTGGTGCAGGACAGCAAGAGCCAGGGGGACACAGCAGGAGGGTGTGGGGAGTCCCCAGAGCCCCCCAGCACCGATGGGGTCGGTGAGTGTTGGAATAAACATGGGGAAGGCTTGTTCCCTGCAGAGCCTGCACGGGATCCACTCCTGCTTCAGGCCTGGTCCTGGGGCTTTCGTGACCCTGAGAGCTGGATGAAGACTTTGTGGGAGGTTTTCAGCTTCAGGGTTTGACTGGGGGAGAGGGAGAGTCACAGAATCCCAGAATGGGGTTTGGGTTGGAAAGGACTTTAAAGAATGTCTCATTCTAGCCCCCCTGCCATGGGCAGAGACCTTCCACAAAACACAAAATTCAGGGGTAAGAGAGTATTTTTGTTGGCTGAGGGTAACAAGGCCCTTGGCAATAGGCTGAAATGGGTTTTGGAAGGATGGAGGTGGATAAATACTGTTCAAGGAATTTCTCCTGGGAACTAAACAGAACATCTGGATGAGGCTTGGAGAAAGGGCTGGAGATAATCTGGTGTCTCTCTCTACAGATGAAGCCATCAAGAGAATCGTTGCTCTGCTCCGGAGTGCAGGAGATGAGCTGGACAGGGAGGTGAGAGAGCTGTGGACAGCTGGATGGGGCTGAGGGATCTGGGCCAAGCTCTGCACTGCTGTAAAATATATACAGCAACACCACTGATTTCCCAAGGGCAGGAAAACACTCAGAAAAATCAGAAATGCCAGCTTTTAATTCCTTGCCTGGGTGTGACCGTGCCTGGCTGTCTGTCCTCTGCTATTGCCGGCCGGGGGCTCTGTACAAATCACAAATGGGATGGGGCTGCTGTGGAACGTGCCTTGAGCTGTTTTATTTTCCAGCATCAGTCTCATTCCATGGTTATGACAATGGGAAGATGCCACCAGCTCACATCCCAGGCAGCAGACAAAGAACTTAATGTTACAACTCACTTCATAATTTTTTTGACCAATCACACAAAGCAAAAGCACATTGACAGTAGTTCTGTCCAACCACTATAAGCACACGTACCTTTGGTTAAACAATGCTTGCTTATTTTGAATACAATACCTGATTGGTAAGCCTTAAAACACAGTGCACAGAGCTCCATTATTGAGCTTAAAACTTCCTAATATCTCACTAGATAAACTTTTCTGCAGCTTAAGGAGTTATTCTAGCCAAGCATTAATACACAGACCATTGCTCTGTCTGTCCTTACTTTTCTACTTTTTACACCATTTTTCTGCTGACCAATCTCATGGCTGCTGCGTAGCTCCAATCACAGTTCTGCTGTCTCTGAGGCATTTTGCAGCTTTCCCAAAACCCTCTGATTTAAGGATTCCCACAGATGTGGGCATCAGCCCAGGAGTGGCACCTCCAACAACACTTTCCCAGTGACATTCCTGGGCTGGAAATCAAGGGAAGGAGGAGAACTCTCAGAATGTATCCAGGTGCTGTTTGACGTGGGGATGGCTGGGCTGCTTTGGAATGAGGTGGCAGGGAAGGGCTGGAGCATGGAATGCTGGAATTACCAGGATAGGGGGATGGTGTCCATCACTCTGCTGCCTCTGCAGCTTCTGGATGACATCAGGGATGCTGCCATTTAATAAAAAGGGGAATTTTGGCACCTGGAATTCTGTTATGACCAGATTAACTGGGAAATTTTCCCTGGGAAAATCCCTGTCCAGTTCCAGTGCACTCAGAAAGCTCTGCCCAACCTGAAGTTGGATACCTGTGTCACAGACATATTTTATGAAAAATCTTTTTGTTAAGATCTTTTTTCTTAAGAAGCTGAGAGGCTTCAGAAACAAAATGTAAACAATAATTATCTGCTGCTGTGGAATGCAACAGGTGCATCTTTGATTGGTCTCGTGTGGTTGTTTTTAATTAATGGCC
>JAWMRF010000109.1:2362758-2374498 GCA_035221435.1 Sphenopsis melanotis | reverse complement strand
GCTGACCAATCTCATGGCTGCTGCTTAGCTCCAATCACAGTTCTGCTGTCTCTGAGGCCTTTTGCAGCTTTCCCAAAACCCTCTGATTTTGTGGATTCGCACACTCTGCCAGCTGCAGTGCTGGTGTGAAGGTGTCACCATGAGGGTGGCACAAGGAGCCCTTCCCTCACCACGTGCTTGTCTCCCATGCAGGTGAGGGAGGACGCGCGGCTGCAGCTCTTCTTCAGGGACATGTCCTACAGCTCCTTCAAGAACCTGGCTGATGCCTATGTGCAGAGGGAGCTGACAGCCAGCAGGCCCAACGTCAACCCCCAGGAGATCCAGTTTGCCTACACGGTCCATCTCACTGCCACGGTGGCGGGGATCTGCAGCCAGGCAGTGAACAGGATCATGGGCTTCGGCACCCGCTACCTGGACGATTCCTTTGCACCCTACGGCAAAATTCTGCAGGTGAGGAGGAGGAGGAGCAGCCTGGGGCTGAGCTCTCAGCAGCAAGTTTGGGCAAGTGTCCCAGGACGCTGTGGCTGCCCATCCGTGGAAGTGTTCCAGGACAGGTTGGATGGGGTTTGGAGCAACCTGGGGCAGTGGAAGGTGTCCCTGCCCATGGCAGGGGTGAGACTGGATGGGCTTTAAAGGTCCCTTGTAGGCACAGAGTTTGGGGTCATTGGGAGTGGAGCTGGCCCAGCCTCATCCCCAGTGGGTGCAGCTGTGAAAAGCAGGTGAGCAGCATTGAAAACAATGAGCCATGGAGTGCCCAGGTGTGCTGAGCAACCACAGAGGGAACAGAGGGCACACAGGTGCACTGCATGAACCATGAGGGTATAAAAGGTTGGGCTAAAGAACAAGAGGAGCAGATGTTTGAAGCCTTCTGATGTTGTATGGTGATATTCTGTGTATTGTGGCTGTCTCAACTGTGACAGTCCCTTCTAATTCAAAGTATTCCAGGATCCTAAGAATGTTTCCTTCTGTCTCAGCAGCAGAGAGAAAAGCTCAGGACAGACCACTGTGACAGCCCAGACTGACAGCGGGGCCTGTGGTGCCTGGGAAGCCAAGGATGAACATTTGTGGTGGGAGGACAATCCCTGATGGTGACCTGGATGTGGGGTGACCTTCTGAGCTGTGGATTTAATATCTTTTCAGGAGAACCAGCACTGTGAAATGCTTGAACCCCACCTGGCTGGGGGTGAAAAGTCAGTAAATCAAACAGAGCCCATATTTCACCCTGTATTTGTATTTTAGCTCCTGCCAAGTGCTTGTGTTGAACCTCAGGGGTTGTTGCTGTTTGTGCATATGTATTTATTTACCTACTTTTCTAAATGTATTTGTGAATGTACAACATAATTTTTGTAGTTTCTTCTACCAGCCAAGAATCCAGTTTGAAAAAAAATTCTAAAACTCAAATAAATTGGTGCCTAAATGCCAGCCAGGCTTGTCTGCTGGGAGTTGTGTTGTAGATGGAATAATGTTTGCTTTGCTCCAGCTGCTGTGGGCTGCTCCTTTCCAGCCAAATTCCAAGTGGCACAAGGGACTCGGAGAGCAGATACACAGTCTTGTCCCACCATTTTTACAATTTATAGGCCTTCCCTTTCCAGCAGAAGGAGATTTACTACCCAGAGCAGCTTGATCTGACACCAAGAACTGGGTAAAGCTCATTCCCAAGCGGTGCAGGAGCTGTAACATCCTCAGGGACTGAGGGGATTTACAGCTGCTGGGGTCTCACCTATGAGCTCTAAGAAGATGTGAAATGCCAAAGCGATTTAAGCCCTAATCACTGGGAATGTTTCCAGCTAATCTTTGCCCAGAAGCCCTAAGCAGTGCCATGGATTAGGGCAGCTCAGGGCTCGGTGTGGAGCATCTCCTCTGCAAGGGTGGAGCTGGCCTGTGGTGAAGGAGATGAAGTTTTGGGGTTTGCATTGTGCAGGAGAGATGCTCTAGTGGGTTGAAGGTGATGGTGGTGGCAAACAAACGTGTGGGTGTGTGTCACTGCCACATTTGGGGTGACAATCCCCCATGGGCCACTGGTGACAGCCCAGGTCTGCCCAGCACCTCCTCTCCTGGAGGATCTGATCTTCTTGGTCCTTGTAAAACCCAAAGTAAATGAAAAAGGGGAAGCAGAGCCCTCACAGGACAGAAGCAGCCCTTCCCCACCCAGATCCATGTCCCCAGAGCCTTCAGGGCAGTTTGACAGCCACAGGATTGAGTCACAGACTGCTGAGGGATGGGGGACACCTTGCAGGGCTCCATCTAATTCAGCCTGGGGTAATTAGAGTGTAGAAAACACTAAATCCCACTCCTGGCTCCTGCCAACAATGAGTGCAGCGTCAGCACCGCGATTCCTTTTGGCTGGGAACCAACCCAGGAGATTTTACTGTGGGAGAGACTGAAACCGCCCTCGTCTGTTTGCAACAGCTCCGACATTCCTGTTCCCTGCCCAGACCCGTGGGGCTCTGCTGGGCTGGGAGCAGGCCTGGGTGAGCTGCTGCTGGGGATGTGCTTACAGGGTCACAGGATGCCCCTGTAGCCAAATTTGTTTTGCATCTGACCCCCTGCTGGGTCAGGGATGGGTTGGGATTTGCATGGAGCAGAAAAGGGCTCTGTCTCCTCATGGACTTCCCAGTGGAAAGTCAAATAGTCTCTGTCCCAGAGGTTATCATCTTCCATCAGCACGTGGGATGCACCTGCCAGGTGAAACATCAGACAGGGAAACTCCCATTCCCTTCTCCTGTGCTATGCCCAATACCACAGCTGAACCAAACACTCTCCTTCTCTGCTCACTGGACCTTTTCCCACCCATCAGGGCAGCCGTGCTGGGGGAACAAGGAGCCAAACCCGCCCAGCCCCTTGCACAAGAGGCTCCTGCTCCCAAAAAACCCAGCCCAGTGTGCAGGGATGCTGTTCCAGCTGGGCATGGTGGGATGAGGTGGGGAGCAGCCACCTTAGTGCAGCAGCCCAGGGCTGGTGGCTTTTGGAACCCAGGTCCCTTCCCATGTGCAATTCCAGCACCTTGGATTAATCTCCTGGTTATAAAATTGGCACCTGGCTGCCTGTGACCACTGAAGATATTAAGAAGGTTTTAAAGAAGGGCAAGATATTAGTCCTGGGGGTTTGAGCCGTTTCCAGCTCTCGGCATTACCTTCATCCTGCCCTAAACACCCCGTGGTGGCTTCCCTCAGCAGAGACAATCGCACGAAATCCCCAGGTCACAGCCACCGGCCATCTGGGCATGCAGATGATCCTGCCTGAGCAAAGCACAGCCCTGCACAGCCCCCAGCCCACCCAGGGCTCATGGGAGCCGGGGGCTTTCTCCCCAGACCATCCCAGGCTGCTGGGGGATCCTGTGTCCCCAAAGCTGTCAGTCCCCTCTAATCCTGCTTTGGAGTGCCTGGGCGGGGGGAGGGCAGCTTAGACAATCAGCCCAGCACTTAATGAGCCAATTAATGCAAAATTTGCTGTCACTAAGAGGATGATGACAAGGTTTCATCTCACAGGAGCATGGAACTGAGCCAGGCAGGATGATGCCTCCTGGATGCTGTCCCAGGCTGGGGTGCTGGCAGCTGGGGAGGGTGCAGGGGAGATTGGGCACCTTGCCCTGCTGGAGAAGCCCCCGTGTCTGAGTGCAGGACAGGGCTGGGTGTGGACAGAGGAGTGTGTTCCTACAGCTCCCATGGGATCATTTATACCTTTCCCAAACCTTGGCTGTTGCAGCCATCTTTTATAAAAAATCCTTTCCTTAGGATTTTTTCTCCTGAGAAGCCGAGAGGCCTCAGGAACAAAATGTAAACAACGGTTATCTGCTGCTGTGGAATGCAACAGGTAGATCTTTGATTAGCCCATGTTAGTTGTTTCTAATTAATGGCCAATCACAGCTCATCTGGCTCAGACAGAGAGTCCAAGACACAAACCTTTGTTATCATTCCTTCTTATTCTATTCTTAGCTAGCCTTCTGAAGAAATCCTTTCTTCTATTTTTTTAGTATAGTTTTAATATAAAATATATCATAAAATAATAAATCAAGCCTGCTGAAACATGGAGTCAGATCCTCGTCTCTTCCCTCAACCTGAGGCCCCTGTGAACATGGTCACACCTGGGCAGTCAGGGCTGGGCATGGCTGAGGAGGTGCAAGGTCTGAGTGAAGCAGGAGCATCCTACAGCTCTTTATGCAGAGCCTGATGGAGTCCCTGGGGGCCTGAGGCAAACAATAGGAACAGTTAATGCACAGGGAACATGGGAACAACTCCTTCCAGCACACAAACCCTCTGCACTTCCAGTGCCCTGGGGTGTCTGGACCAGTCACAGCAACAGGTGATAGTTTTGTCCTTCATGAATTGCAAGTGCTGGAAGAAAATCCCTTAAATGAAGGGATTTGCTTTCCCAAGGGCTGGAGGAGCCAGCAGCATGAATCACACAGATCAAAGCTTTGATATCTCCAGGAGGCTGGTGGAGAGGCTGGGGTGTGTGGGAGACTCACCCAGCAAGGGGATCATGAGAAACATCAGACACTGGAAAGACAAGAAATTAGGGGCTCCAGTAAGGCTGTGGATCTAAAAGCCCTAATTCAGGCTGTTGCTCACCTCCAGGATAATCCCATTCATTATTAAATATATCTTGGAGCTGGCAACATCCTTCTGTGTGTCCTGACATGCAGAGAGCACCAGAGACCAGCCCTGGCCACGCTGTGACATTTACCTGGGGGGGTTCCAGGCAATGTCCACCTGCTGCTCCTGGTGACATTTCAACCCAGGGACATTTTGCATGTCAACGTGGGGGACTCTGCTCCAATTCCTGTCTTGGGGACACAGTCATGGCTGGAGAAGGCAGGGAAAAATGTATGAAAATTTGGGGTGAAACAGCACTGCAAAGGTGGTATCAGGATGCTGGGACCACACTGTGCTCTTCTGGCCAGGCTGGTGCATGGACACAGGGAAGGAGAGCCTTGTTCCTTACCCACATGTTGTGTTGTATACACAGCCCTAATTCTAACCCACGGAATGTTTCCTCTCAGTGAGCAGCTCTATGGATTTGGACAACAGAAACGACACAATATTTACCAGTACTTAATAAATACATCTGTTAAAATGGCAATTTTTGTTCTGTATGTTGGCAGCAGCATTGGATCATTAGAAAAGACAAGAAATCGATGGCATTTCTCCCTGGCTTTATAACTATCCCCCAGGCAATGCAGACAGTATAAAAGCAGTTTGATTCTGGTTCAAGAACCACAGGTTTAGGCAAGGTGGTGCTGCTGTAGGGCCTTACTGAGAGGGGAGAGAAAAGCAAATCCAGGTCTTTGGTTTTTGCCTGATGCAAACAAAATCCAAGGGTCAGGCAAGGGCAAAACCCCTCCAACAGGGAGCAAACTTAAGGAATATTTCCAAACCTAAATCAACGTAACGCCCTGCATCCACCCCTTGTGTAACACCCTCTGGCTTTAAGTGTCTTATACAAGCCTTTACTCACTCAGTACTGAGCTGTGCCTAAGCTGGGATTGATGGAGAATCCAATTTAGGAAAACACCCTTTGATGAAGAAAGGATAAAGCAAAGAGGAATTTTTGCACGGATGTTTCCAAGTGTGACTGGCACAACAACACCAGGACTCTCTCTGGGAGGACTCCTGGGGCACTGCAGACCTGTTGGCATGAGAGGGGAGCCCTGATTCAGCCCTGAGCATTCGAGCTGGCTGTGGTTGAGGATTATAAGAGCTGTTTTGATCAGGGGAAAATTTCTGTTTTTAGCACAGGCAGCAATTAAAATAGCTTGCGAATCTCAACGCCTCGGGGTGCTGTCATAAAAGGAGGCAGAAAATCCATCTTCTGGACTTCTCTGCAGCTAGAGACGAGCCTGGAGGCAGCAGAGGAGAAGAGAGCCTGAGGTTCACCTGGTGATAAAGGATAACCCCAAGACCTTGAGCCAGATCCGCTGCTGTGATCCCGAGATGGCTGTGGAGGATCTCCGGGCTTCCAGCACCCCTTTCTCTCTCTCCTTTTCGGGCAGTGGCTTCCTGGCCCTGTACCAGGTTGGGGTGGTGCAGTCCCTGCTGGAGTTGGCTCCTGAGCTCCTCAAGTCTGCCTGCAAGGTCTACGGCTCCTCGGCCGGGTCGCTCATCGCTGCTGCCGTCGTGTGCGGCGTCGGTCTCGGTAAGAAAACCCCGGCCTCGAGTCCTTCCAGGAGCTTTTCTGCTCCATAAACCCTGGGGAGATGCCTCGGGGTGCTGGGGGGTGGTGGGGCTGGTGGAGCTCTCCTCGCTCACCAGGCATTACAGAAAGCCAAGGTGTTGCCACCTTGGCAGGCAGCACGGTGCAGTTCTGTGAGGTGCAAGCTGAAAAAGCCGGTTCTGACAGCCCGCGTGTTCCCTGGCTCAGTGGGCAGAAATCACAGGGGCAAATCTGGATGTACCTGGCATTCCATATCCCATATTCCACTGGCTCCTCCACTGCTGGAGGAGCAGATCCCCTGCCCTTCTGCTCTGAGGTCTGAGGGGTGCTGAGGTGTGTCCCAAAGGCAGTCTGTGCAGCCCCAGGTGCTGGATTTATCCATGGAAAGCCCTTTTCCCTATGGATCAGGTTTCTTGGGATGTGTAGGTATGAAGGGACACGAGTGGCTGTCCCACAGGTATCTATAGAGCTGACAGCCTTGTTTGCATGCCACTTTGGCTGATCTCACTCAGCCTTCCCAGAACAATTAGAGATGTTGTGTGATTCCCAACCCCAGGTGCAGCTTTCCCTGGTGCTGCTGCAGGATATTCCTGGAGGAACAGCAGTCTGCTCCAGCCCGGGGCTGGAGTTTCTCTTATTGCTGCTAAAGGGGTTTTCCTCTGACCCTCTTTCAACTATGTGGAAACAGACCCCTCTAGCAACAAGATCCTCCATGTGTAGAATTAATTCAGAGTAGTTAATCCACTTTTAATAATCACATCCTCCCATATTTCCAATTAGTGCCCATGTGTAAACAAGTGTACACAAGACTTAAGACTCTAAAGCCTGATCCAAGTTCTGCTTCAAGCAATGGGGACATATAGGAGGAGCAGAAGGTTTTGGGGACCAAATAATGATGGAGGAAGCTGGGAGGAAACATACAGTTCTTGAAACCTCTGGTGGATGCTGGAACTGTTCTTCTGCAGCTAAAAATAATTCAAAACATTGGCAAATATGTTTAGACAAGGCAGAAAGGAACATTTCTGCCCACATGGGGATGAACTCCTCCACAAATAAGCAAGGGCCCCAAAATTTTTGGTTTCTCCTGCTGCTGTAATAGATGGAGCTGGGGCTGTGCAGTAAAAATACATTCAGCAGCTGCTCTTGCTGGGGTCACCAGTTCTGAACTGGGCATCTGCTTCCCTGGAGGTGGAAGGCAGCATCCACTTAGAGGGGCTGAGATGATCTTGTGCCCAAAACATCTTCCCCAGAGGAAGAAAAAGACATTTTGGATAGTGATAACTCTGGTCAGGTTTCTAACAAGGAAAGTGAATGTGGCACAAGCTCTGTCATATTCATAATGAGGATGACTAGGTCAGAAAGGTGAAAGGTGTGTTTGGTGTCCCACAGTGGCTGCAGTCAGGTGCCCGTCCCCTGGCCTGGGCTGGCTGAGGAGCTCTGAGCTCCCAGAGCCAGGCTGTCCCCTGTGACCCCACCAGTCACCTCGTGGGGACATGTTTGTCACCAGGCTGGTGCAGGCAGGGACAGTCACATTGCTGCCAGGCTCATCCTTCACTCGCTCTGCAAAGCTGGGCTCAGCTCTCACCTCTCACCCAGCAGCTTGTGGGCACTTTTTCCATGTTTCCCCCATTTCCAGGACACAGAGCAGCCACACAGGGATCTGGGCGTGCCCCACCTCCCTGGAGGTCTGGCTCTTTCAGCATCCCCTCTGTGCAAACCTGCCCAGCGTTAATCGTGGCCCCGTGTGGCCTCAGCATCTGCTTTAACACACATAACCCCTCTTAACGCCTGTGTGGCTCCAGTTGCCCTCAGGACACTGCACCTAATCCGTCTGTCCGTCCACACAATCCCATGAGACCGCACGGAAACCTCTGTCCCTACAAAGCCTTGGTGCTGAGCCAGGCCCGTGGCCTCGTGCTGGTGCAGGGTCCCACCCTGGGTGCAAGGACAATTCTTTGCAGCTTTGGTGCTGGACAAGCTGTCACTGCAAGGGTTTAACCCCCAGGGTGGGGTGTTCCCCCAGGTGAGATCTCCACGTCAGCAAAGGCACCAAATTCTCTCCATGGGATCAGGCTGCCTTCAGGGTTTGCTGCACTCCTCTTCCTCTCCATCACTTTAAAACCTGGAGTCTCCTGAGCCCTCAGCTGGTGCTCCAGGACTCTGCTCCTGGGATGTGCAGACACATGCCATGGCTATTAACACCTCCCTGGAGCTGAGGTGAGACAGGAATCCCAGCAATGTGGAGCCAGGACACCTGGCTTGCAGGAAAGCCCTGAGCAGAAGAGGTGCCCCTCATCCCCTCATCCTCACCCAGGAGCCAGCCCAGCTCCCTGTAAACCCTGGGGCTGCCCACATGGAAAACTGGAGGTGGAAGGCAGGAATGTGTGGTGCAAGTCACGTTGTCATGGATAACTCAGTGTTCCCCTTCCTGGGGCTCTCTGGAGCCTTTCCCTAATCCTGACCAGGAACTTCTCAAGGCCCCATCTCTGGTGCAGGTGGGGATTTCACCAGTGGGGTCACACAAAGACATGATGTCCTTTGAGGACATTATGGGGGTCATAAGGAGGTCATGCCCCCCTTTCTGCCCTACCTCAACATCCCCCACTGTAGCAGCAGTATCATCCTGGGGTAACACAGAGGGGCTGCAAGAAGCTTTATTTGTGAGGAGTGTTAAAAATAGGATTTAAAATATAACTGTTAGTTATATGCAGCAGGCATATTGACCTTCTCATCTTCTTTCAGATGACCTCAAGGAGTTTTTCTTTGCACTGGCAACGGAAGTCAGGAAAACCATCCTGGGCCCCCTCTCTCCCAAGTGCAGCTTGCTGGCCAATCTCAAGACTGTCCTGCAGCGGATGCTGCCAGAGGATTCCTACCTGCTGGCCTCAGGGAGGCTGCACATCTCACTGACACGGGTGGTGGACGGCCAGAACGTCATGGCCTCGGAGTTCAGCTCCAAGGAGGAGCTCATTCAGGTACACAGACCTGAATATGGACATACCCCAAGTGCTGGTGGCTTTAACTGCACTTTTTCTACCCGAGATGGGGAGAGTCAGGAGGTTCTGCCACAGCCGTGGTCCCACCACAACGGGCTTAATGAGCCTGGGGGCGGGGAGGAAGGTTTGAGTTCCAGGATCAGATGGAACAAATCATGCTAAAAAAACCAGCAGGTTTGTTCCCAGCCTCATAGAGCTGATGTTGGGGCTCTAAAAGTGACTTTGCAAAGAGCCCTGTCAGTGCTGATGTGACCTCTCAGCTCTCCCTACAGGTCTCTCCTCAGCCATCTGGCAATGGTTTTCCTTGTTGCCTCAGCACTTTCCTGGGTGGAAAAAACTGGACAAAGCTGCTGCTGAACAACAAGCAGCTCATTAACCAGTAAATTATCTGCTGGGGGGAGAATCCCAGGGTAAAGTCCTAACAGAGCTGACCCTGAGGTCCTGCGTCCCTTGTCCCAGGGAGACAGTAGAGGATGGCAGCTCCATGGAGATGTTGGAGTTGACCCCATGGTGCCTCCTCTAGGTATGAGCCTGGGGTGCTCATTCCCAGCTGATGATATTGGTGGGAAATGGTTACAAATGTCCCAGCAGTGGCTTTAGCACTGACAAATCCCAGCAGGGTGAGGATACTTTGTGAGGGTGTCTTGCTTTTGTCCAAAAACCTGCAAAGATGGAAATTGGCCCCGAAGCTTCAGCTTGCTACGATCAAAGGGCAGTGTTGGACACAGACATGTAGATTTACAACTATTAATTTTGGCAGCTATAAAATTAAAAAATGCAATGTTGTGCCCTCCTCCAGAGAAGTGTTTCCACTTCAGTGAAATCAGATGTTTTCCCTTTCTTGAAGCCTTTCTTGCCACAGTCCCCAGCAAAGTCCAGGTGGCACCAACAGCCTGGTTCCAGACTTTGACAAGGCTGAATTTTCAGGCACCATGCCAACAGCTTTTGTGCAGAAGAACTTTGACAGGAACATTGACTTCTGAAATCCCTCTCCTCCCCAGGCTCTCCTCTGCAGCTGCTTTCTTCCAATTTACTGTGGATTCATCCCTCCATCCTACCGAGGAGTGGTGAGTGATATTTCCACTAAAACACACGCTCCCAGCAGGGGGTTCTTGCTTTGAACTTTACATTCCTCTGTAAAGGAGGAGTGTACAGACCAGGAAGGGACAGGTGTGTCCAGGCTTTTCCTTTAGTTGATGGAGGATAATAAAGCCCATCAGCTTATTCTTCACCACATCCTAAGATGACAGCTGGTGGAATTGCCATCTGGAGAGCCCTGTCCTGCTTTGCCCATGGACAGAGCACGGATGACCTTGCAGATCTCTGAGTGAGATAAGAGGACACCCACAGTGGGGACCTTGAGACACAATCCAGTTATCCTGGGCAGGGCCTGGCTGCAGGGCAGGTTCATCCCCCGGCTCAGGTGCTGACTTGCGCAGCTGAGACATCCAGAGTTCGTGGGAGGATCCTCCCCCAGCCCTGAGCATTTCCATGCTCAGCCTGTCTGAGGGAGGACAAGGAGGAGCTCGGCAGTGTTTTCCAGTGGCAGTTTTCCAGTGTTTTCTGGGCAACCTGTGCAGGGTCTCAACATCCTCACAGGGAAGGATTTCTTCCCAATATTCCATCTAACCCTAATGGCAGTGGGAAACCATTGCCCCTTGTCCTGTCACTCCATCCCTTCAACTCCCTGTCACTCCATCTTCAACTCTCTTGCAGCCCTTTCGATCTCTAAGGTCCCTGGAAATGTTCAAGGCCAGGCTGGATGTGGCTTGGACCAGCCTGGGATAGTGGAAGATGTCCCTGCCCATGGCAGGGGGTGGAAAGGGACGAGCTTTAAGGTGCCTTCCAACCCAACCCATCCCCAGGTCTGTGATTGCTCTGTGAGGCCCCTCTGCACAGTTATTTCAACAGCATTTAATTCCATCAGCTGCAACTTCCAGTCCCACTGAGGTGGGTGGTAAATCCAGATTCCTTTTGGAATAGAGCAACTGACATTTTCCTTGCCCAGTATGTAATCCCTCATGAATCTGCAGGCAATTATTAAACGTGGGGGCCCTGCTGCTCAAGATCAGGACTTGAAAGTTATACAACGCTGTGCATTCGGTGGTGTCTGAATTGGCTCTTGGCTGCCAAAATTGTGGTACAAAGCTTTGTGAATGAAAATAATTATATTTCCATTTTAATAACTGCTGTGGATTGCAGACCTGGTCGAGGAGCTGGCTGGGTGCCACAGGCAGGGCAGGGGAAGGAGCTGGCAAAGGGATAAAGAGCACAGGTGGGACAAGATGCTGTTGGAAGTGGGAAGGGAGGACAAACTGGGATGGGCTCACAAAAGGAGTGTCACCTGTGCAGCTGCTGCCTCAACTCAGTGACACTGCAAAGGCACCCAGAGCAAACCTTCCCTCTGTGGTGGTGTTCGCAGGGGTCCCAGGATGAGGGAAGAGATGAGAATCTTGACTCCGTGTTTCAGAAAGTTGATTTATTATTTTATGATATATATTGTATTAAAAGAAAATGATGTGTGTGTATATATATATATATATATATATATATATATATAAATAATATAGAATATATAACATATAACATAT
>JAWMRF010000109.1:2342344-2362711 GCA_035221435.1 Sphenopsis melanotis | reverse complement strand
CCATTAATTAAAAACAACCACATGAGACCAATCAAAGATGCACCTGTTGCATTCCACAGCAGCAGATAATTATTGTTCACATTTCATTTCTGAGGCCTCTCAGCTTCTCAGGAGAAAAATCCTAGGAAAGGATTTTTCATAAAACATGTCTGTCCATCGCTGTGCTCCTCCCCCAGCGCTACGTGGACGGAGGTTTCACCGGCCTGCAGCCGGTGTCCAGCCTGGAGGAGCCCGTGATCACCGTGTCCCCGTTCACCGGCGAGCTGGACATCTGCCCCCGCGACTGCCCCGCCATCTTCTTCTGCTTCCAGATCTTCAACGGCAGCATCCAGATCTCCATAGAGAACCTGTGCAGGATCAGCTACGCTCTCTTTCCACCCAGCACCATGGTGAGACCACCAGGGCTTCTCCCAGCTTAGTTCTGGTGAAAAGATTAATGCTGCTCCTGCCTGCTCGAGATTTAAGATTCAGCTCAATCTCCACTGTTAATTAACGGGATTTCAAAGGGAGGGGGCAGCACCCACTGTTTTGCAGTACATTTTGGGGAAGGGACACTGATGATGGGTGGCCAGCTCGGGATGGGATCCACAAGCTGCAAAGGACCAGACAAAACCAGGTGATCTGTAAGGTCCTTTGCAACCCAAACCACTCTGTTTCTCTGACTGGTGCTGTGGTGGTTGGAAACCAACCAGTGCTTGCTGCCTTCCCAAATGGGCCACCCCAGCCCTCCACAGTCAAACACCTTTGGATAGATCCTGTAGTACTGGGGTCAGGGCTCTTTAATGACCTCAGATGTTTCTTCTTGCAGGTCTTGAATGACATTTTCTCCCAGGGCTACCAGGACACAGCCCTTTTCCTGTACAGGAACAGTAAGTGGCACCCCAGGACCCGAGGGGCACCTTGGTGTGACACAGACAAACATCATCCCCTTCTCTCTGTGTCTCCCAGATGCCTTCGGCTTTAACTACTTCGATGGCAATTTCCGCTTCGGCAGCACCTGTGGGAAGAACGACTCTGGAAAATCCAACGGGACACACCCCGGCCTGTACAAAAGGGTCCCTCAGTGCCTGACCCCTTACTTCCTGCCAGGTAGAGGATTTGGGATGCTCACCTTGGGTTTAGGGCTGCTGCAGCCTTCAAGAGCAGCAGTGTTATATTCAGGACATTACTGAGTTATTTATTAAATATTTCTATTGCAAAGAGACTTTGTAAGAGTGGCTCCAGCTGGACTCTGGCTTGGGCTTCAGTACCTACCTGAGCTGGGCAAGAGGAGTTTTTGCATTTATTTCATTGTTTGTAATTACTGGTCTTTATTTCCTTCTGTGCTGTCATTCCTGGGCGCAGGCTTGTGGAAGAAGGAGCAGGTGAATGGACTGCAGGACCCACTGGCAAAGGTCCTGCTGCAGCCATACAGGCTCCCAGCCTTGTTCAGGAAGGGGTAAGAACATCCCAACAGAGGCATCAGGGAATGACACACAAACCAGGAGCTGTGCCTTTAGCAGTGGTGGGGCAGCTGAAGGGACACATGGAGGGATTTGGTGTTTCCTGAAGGCAAGATCCAAGGGAGAGCGGGTGGGGCTGGCAGGAATGCCACAGCCTCTCTTGGTTATGGAAAAGATTATTACAGTGCGCATTTACCATGAATACCCTCCCCTTTTGCTGCCTTCAGCCATCATTAAACTCAGCCTGTGTACTTTGCTTTTGCAGGGTGAAGAAGGTGTGGGGGCTGCTGGAAGGTGTCAGGTCCCTGGTACAACGACTCCACAAGCTCCTCCAAACCTTGGTGCCTGGTTTGCCTAAGACAGCCGTGGACAGGAGGTGAGGGGCTGGGGGGCTGCAGACCCTCAGCATAAAGAGAGAAGGATGCAGAGCAGGGAGACTTTGGGAATCTCACCCACTGGGTCACTGATGGTGAGTGTGGCTAAAAATTCCAAATCTGGAGTAGCCACACATTAAAAGTAGCTATTTTTTTATCCCTGTGATATTATTTTGATATTTCAAAGAAGTTACAAACCAGCTTAGTGCCACCTCCCTACTGCAATACATTTGTTTTCCAGATATTTATCTACTGGGCTCTGTCCTGGCAGGACACCAGGCACATTCACCAAGATCTTGAGAGATGTTCTGGCACTAAGCTCTCAGGAATTTAAGGCATATCCCCCCAAAATCCACTTGCAAGTTCCCTCCTGTGCAGCCACCCAAGAGACTCAGAATTATTTTGCCCCGAGGCAGCTGCAAACTCCTCAGCTGTGAGAAAATCCTTTGGAGTCAAACATTCCTGGGGCTGCTTATCCCTGTCAGTACCTTGACCCTGCCTCAGCTCTCACCTTGTTCCTACAGGTAACAAGGATTGTCCCAGCGGAGCCCTGGGGGTCTGAAGCACTGCCTTGGAGTGTGGTGGGCAACACCAGCATGGCTGCTGGTTCTCAAGGGAATTTTTGGGGAGTATTTTTTCTTCAGAACTTGTCTGGCTCTGTCTGCAGTGCTGCCACTGCAGTGCCCCTGCTCTGGCCTCGCCTGCTTTTCCATGATGGCTGAGGAAAAGCTCCGGTGCTGCTCCTGGGACCCACCCCAGGCTGCAGGGGCCACGGGGCAGCTTCACCTGCAGACCTCACAGCCCAGTCCTTTCCCTGCCCATTCCATCTCCTCCTCACCAGCAGCATCTTCCCTGCTTTAATGCAGATTACAGAGTGGGCAGTTGCCAGGAAATGCCATGTTTTAAGTGTTTTCCTCCCACTCAAAAACTTCAAGAGAGATTCTTCAGAGAGAGAGAGGGAGAGAGAGAGGGAGAGAGAGAGGGAGAGAGAAGCCTTAGGGAGCATCATACTGGGCAGGAACTAATTTTTCTACAGTTCCCTTAGGTTTTTTTTACCAATTATCAATTCTTGAGCTTCACATCTCCCCATAGCCCTGCTTCTCCTGCCTGTGGAGGTGGGAGTGCATTTGGATTCCCCTGGAACTTGCAGCTGTGCACAAGGATGGAGAAACCTAAAGATTAACTTCCCACTACTTCCAAGTCCTGCAGGCTGCATCTCCTGACATTTCACAAATACGTGAATTCTTCTCATGCAATTGTCTGTAAGCCACAGCCACCACAGAGCATGGCCCAGGCAAACACACCCTGTGTCAGTGGTCTGCACACAGAATTAATTAGCAGCACTCTTAATTATCCGAATACTGTGCTACATATCAGAAGCTGTGGATTGGCTTTGGCCCAGCTGTGTCTCCCCTGTTGGTTCCCAACAGGCAACAAATGGATCCCAACAGCAGCAGCTGTTTATTAGAGTAAATAGCCTGATGGAAGAGAGGGAAGTTTCATCCAAAGGGCTGTGGAGACTGCAGAAATGAATGGGGGGAGTAGCTGAAGGCAGCTTTGATGTAATCAGACTCAAAGTTAACTAGGAGTGCTGTGTGAAAGGGCAATATTCTGTCTTCTGCCATCTTTGGTTGAAATCAGTGACCTGGGAATACCTTCCCTGGAATGCGTTTGCTAAAAGAAACCTGGATGCTTATTTCATAAATCATAAAATGATTTGGGTTAAAAGGGACCTTAAAGATCACATAGATCAACCCCCTGCCATGGCAGAGACACCCCAGGTTGCTCCAAGCCCCTTCCAACCTGGCCTTGGACACTGCCAGGGATCCAGAGTCTGCCACAGCTGATCTGAGCACCCTGTGCCAGGGCCTGCCCACCCTCCCAGGGAAGAATCCCTTCCCAGTATCACATCTATCCCTGCCCTCTGGCAGTGGGCAGCCACTGACTCTTGTCCTGTCCCTGCGGTTCCTGATGAGGGGTCCCTCTCCAGGTTCTCTGATGCCCCCTCAGCTCCTGGAAGGGGCTGTGAGGTCTCCATCCAACCTCTTCTCCTGGCTGAACAGCCCCAACTTTCTCAGCCTGTCTCCATAGGGGAGGTGCTCTAGTCCCCTTGTAACTTTTTATGGGCCATTTGGATGCATCCCATTTGCATTGGATCCTGTGTGCTCCTGATGATCCATCCTGGATGGATTTACACCTCTCAAGCACTGCAGCCAAAGGCAGGCTGCTCAAATCCAGCAGTCCCTGCCACAGGGCAAAGTGGAAGGCTCAGAGACACTCAGGCCTCCCCAGGCAGGGACAATCAGCCCATCATCTGCTTTTGCACCTCTGCTCCCTCCCACTTATCCAACAGCTCCTTCTCCAGGCTGCTGCAAGCACCATCCCCACCTCCAGGCAGGATATTACCATTTCAGTCAGCCTGAGGCAGTTACCCTATGGATATGGGCATTTAAATCCCCCAAAGAAAATTCTCATCTAGGAATTGGACTTCCAAATCCATTAAAAGCATCTGGAAACCTCAGCCACAAAGAGGAGCACAGTTTGAACTGCCCAGTGTATCTCAGCTGCCCTTTGTGGTGCTGGATCAAAACAATTGTAAAACTTGGAGAACTTTAGGAAAAATCAATCTGCAAGGAGTCACTAAGTTAAAATGGTTTAAGCACAGAATCCTCGTGCTCCAAACCTGCAGGAATGAGCAAGAAATAAATATTTACACAATTCAGTATTCCGATCAGCTGGGTTTTGCTTTATTAATCCCTCATTTTTTCAAGCAAGCAGAGCTGGTGGTGTCTCCTGTTGGAGACATGAGCTTGGAGCTAATGGCAATGGAGGCTTTGCCAGAGGCAGTGGCTAGAGGCAAAGTTTGGCATTGACTGGCATCATCTTGTGCAGGAGCTTGTTTCACCCCAAGGAAGCAAAGTGGGAAGGCCAGCTGCACCCAGTGGGGATAGCAGCAGCCTGGAATGCCTCCTCTAGGGGTGGATCATGGGAATCATGCAGGAGCTGTGGCCCTGCCTGTGCTGAGACATTGCTGGCACAGTCTGTGTGCTCCTCGGGGCAGGTCAGGCTCAGCCTTCAGGCTGGGTTCCAAGTTGCTCATTGCCTCTTGAAAGCAGAAACTGGGGCCAAAGGCAGCAGCGGGCTCAGAAATGCTCTTCAACCTGGCCCTAAAGAGAAGAAACCCACGTTGGTCGGTCTGACAGACACCTCTGGCAGTTCCTGTGGGACAAAGTGGATTCAAGTGCCTGGTGAGAGCTGCTTCCCTTCCTCCTGTTGTCTAAAGGGCAGCCGGTTTTGGTATCCTCAAAATATTTCCCCTGTATCCCTGTCCTGTTGCTTGTCTCATTCTGCTTCAACCTCATGAGAAATGTGAAGCCTGAGGTGGATGGGATGAGAGTCTGGAGACAAGCCAAGAGAGCAGAGCTCCCTCTGGAGCTGGATCCCACTGCAGGTCTAGAGGGAAGAGTCCTTGAGTCTGATGAGTGAATCTGAGCCCAGCAAAGCCAAGCACGTGCCCAGTCCTGCCTGTGGCTCTGGCTGTGGGCTGCAGGTGCTTTATGCCAGCCTCTGTTTCCAGTCTGGGCACTAAGGAGGGTGCAATTCCTTGTGCAATTGTCCTGCTGGGCACACGGATAACCTGCAAGTGCTTGTGGATAAGCTGCTATTGCAGCCTGAGCCTGGTGGGATTGCAGGCTGCAGACACTTGTCCAGGAAATGAAGTACAAGTTGTTCCCAAGTTTATCCCCCTGCTGCTGGGGTAGCATCACTGATGTTCTGGCATTGCACAGAGAAACAGAGAAACAGAGAAACAGAGAAACAGAGAAACATCACTGATGTTCTGGCCTTGATGAGTAGGGCATTTCCTTCCCAGAACTGGAAAATCTGATGTGCTTCTGCTCTGGAGATGGAGAGCCTGGACTCACTCCTTGATTGCTCTCAGGCCTAGCAAATGAGTCTTGACTCCTCCCCCAGGAGGAATTTTTCTCCTGAGACTGGTCAAAAACATTGCAGCCCAGCTGCACGGCAGTGGCAGCGATTCCTGATAGCCCAGAGCTGCCCAACTCCGAAAGAAACCTCATTCCCACCTTGTTGCTTTCACAAGCTGCTCATAGCTCAGACTGATGGAGCCTTTAAAAAAGCCACCAGGGAAGCAACTTCTACAGTCTAACACTGTGTCCTGCATTTCTTAGTGGGTTGAGAGTTGGTTTGTTTTCAATGGAAGTATCTTTGTTGCTTCCATTTTGTGTTTTCCAAACTTTTCTTTTTAGATCTGGAATGGTAATGGTCCTAGACTTTGCTGTTTATATTTCTCATTTCTTCTAGACCTTCTAGATATAGCACATTGTGTCTTTCATCACTTTTCATTTAATTCATGTGGCTCCATTTTAAATAATTGTCATGTTGAAAAAGCTGTGTAATTTTACTTAATCTGATCAATTCTGAAATGTTGAAAGACTCATAAGGAAAGAGAGAATAAAGAGTACAATTGAAAGAAAGATTGCATTTTATCAGCTGCTTCTTTGTATTTTTCAGTAACAACAAAGCGCAAACTGAATTGTTGAGGATTCACTGATTTTCCATGCAAAAAAATGGGAGCAGGCATTATTTGGAATATGATTGAAGAAAACAAAGATTTTTGAATTTAAACTTGCCTTGTGTTGCTTGAAAATGATATAGCAAGAGGTTTACCTGCAGCTCTAATATGCTTTCCTTGCATTAAGTATTTCTTTGGCTGCATCCAGAGTTCCTAAGGAGAAGTTTGGATTTGTCTGGCGCAGCAAAGGCAGCTTGAACCCTTGAGACACCCCTAATGAAGGGAGGTGTGGGCAGAACCTGTTCTTACCTCACTGGGTGAGTGAATACATGGCCTTCTCCGTGGAAAGAGCTCCTTCTCCATGGAGCCCTTCTGAGCCAGCCACCAAGGAAGTCCTCAATGCTGACCCAAATTGAGGGTGAGGGCTCAGTGTGAGGCCTCACTTGTAACTTGTGACCTGAGAAGGAACTTTCTGCCATTGCTGATGTTCTCACCTGCCCCAGAGCCTCTTTGGGCACTGACAGCCCTGGGCAAGTGTCACATGAAAATTGATGGGGTAAAGGAAGTGCTGGTTCTTTACCTTCCTGGGGGTGGGGAAGGTGGTGTGGGGCTTCCTATTGTTCTTCATCGGCTGCCTTGTTGATCCCTGGATTCTTTTTGGTGTCCTCCTCATGATCTGCGGCTCTGGAGTGAAGACGCCTCAGTTGTGGCTTCAGGTGCAGGGTTTCCTCGTGGGCCAAGGAAAGTGTGAAGCCCTCAAAGTAATTCACCTGGAAATCCCCTGGTGGGAAGAGATTCCAGCTCTCAGTGCTTGTTGCTCACCTGCCAGGTCTGCAGCAGTGTGAGGCATGACCTGTGCTGAGAGGAAATCAGGGACACTGATGACCCCAGGGCTCAGGGATCACCAGACATTGCTGCTCTGTGCATCAGGGGTTTGTCAAACATCACACCTGAGCCTGCACTTGTGTCTAGAGGTGCTGGGACCTGTGTTCCCGGGGAAAAAGCTCTGTCATGCCCAGTGTGTCAGAGAAAAGGGGAGTGTGGCTCCAGAGGCAGCTTCAGGAGAGGCCAGGACTCAAGGAATCGTGGCAGTGCCAGGAATGCAGGCATTTCTCTGCCCCAGTCACTCTGGGGCAGCATCTCTTTCCTTGTGTCAGCGCACCAAGGATGTAAGGGAAGCCCCCAAGCTACCTGTCCCCTCTTGCAGTCACTTACTCAGTCGTTTTAGGAAGGAGATCGTGTCCTGGTAGCCCTGGATATAAAAGCGGTCCATGACCTGTGAGGGGAGGTGGCAGTCAGGGCAGCTGGGCTGCTGCAGGGGCTCATGGCTCAGGCTACCTGGAGGAGCTGCTCACCTGACGTGTGGGAACCTGAAAAATGTGCTGTAAGCGGCAAATATTCATTTTTGAGATCTGTAGGATACAGTCAGCGAGCTGGAAGGTCAGGAAGGCAGCGGGGCCATCCTTGGGGCAGATGTCGTATTCGCCGGCGAAGGCAGAGATGGTGATGGTGCTGCGGGACACGAAGTCGGCTCTCCACATGGCCAGCTCCCCGTCCAGGTAGCGCTGGGAGGCAGAACAGGGAGCCCTGAGCCTTCCCAGTGCTGTTCACAGGGGCAGACGGGGGCCTTGTTCCCCAGCCAGGCCCACACCAGGCTGAGGTTCAGGGTTCCCACAGATCCCCTTCCAGGGAACTGCCCCACGCGCTGCTCCCCTGCTCCAGGTGCACACCTGCCCTACTCCCTTCCCCCCAAAAAGCTACTGCAATGAAACTGGGAGCAAAGTGCAGCAGAAAGGAGCTGAGGAAAGCCCAGGGATGGGGGAAATGGACAATTCAGTGAGAAGCTCAGTCTTGTCTGCAGTGAGGTCAGATTTTGGGGCCCTGTTTTTCCCTCTGCAGACACTGGGGGAACCCAGCCTTGAGCTATGTTGGTGGCAAACCCAGGTAGAAACATCCTTAATGCAACCAAGTGGAGAAAGGACAGAGGCTGGAGGGGCCCTGGCCTGAGCTGGGACAGGGTCTCCAGGCCACAAAGCTACTCACCACTCCACGGAACTTTGGAGGGAAAACCCCAAAATACAGCGGGAGGAAGCAGCTGCACATCACAGCCTGTGGGTGAGATGGGAAGGACAGAGGTGAGCAAAGAGCCACAGAAAGTGTTACCTGTGGGAGGGGTGGCTCATCTGTGTGTGCCAAAACAGGGCCCCCCAGCTGGGTTATTGGGCACCACTGACTAATGGGCACCAGACCTTGTCTGATACCCACAGCCAGGGCAGAGATGTAGAAAAAGGAACCTGTGAAATGCCTCAAATTGCTCTCTGCATGTTCAGGATAATTCAGACTGCAGTCAAAATATCTGATATTTTAACATTATTTCAGCTTGTCTGGATTCAGAGGGTGGAAAGGATGGAAATCCTGGCACGGACTAGAATGGACCAGGGCCTGTTAAGATAATGCATGGGGTGATGATTTCTAACCACAAGGGGGATGATTTAGATATTTGGAAGATATTTTTTACCATGAGAATGTTGAGATTCTGCACAGGGTGCCCAGGGAAGCTGTGGCTGCCCCATCCCTGGAAACATCCAAGGCCAGGTTGGATGGGGCTTGAGACCAACCTGGGACAGTGGAAGGTGTCCCTGGCCATGACAGGGTGGAACAGGATGAGTTCTTTAAGTTTAAGAAAGAGTTCTTAACTATAAGGTCCCATCCCACCCAAACCATTCTGTGATTTTGTGCTGTGGGACATGGCCAGGCAGCAAATGTCACCCAGCTCCTCCCTCACGGGGTGGCTGTGGCTGCTCCTACCTGAATCAGCTCCTCCTTTGAGGCAAACTCAGACACTGTCACACTTCTCCAGTCGTGCAGGCGGGTGAGGATAATGTGCAGCTTTCCAGACACCAGCTCGTGGGCATTCGGAGGCAGGAATTTTTCTAAGCTCTCCCGTAAGAGTCTACGTAGCCTTCCTCCATGGACCAGCCCCCAGAGAGAGGTTTTCAAATGACTGAAGAAGTAATAAATTATCTCATCTGAAGCAAAGTAAAGCAAACCAATCATTCTACATCCCTTATATTGTTATTTATGTACTTTCTGAGCTACACTTCCACCTGGGAAAGGATGGAGTATGTTATCTGGCTGCTAAATGGTCAGTTAGAGCCATTGTGTTTCATTAGGGCTGAAGCTCCAATGAGTGGACCCAGCTTTTCCAAGGACTTGCAATATTGCAGGAGGCAGAAGTATTTTGTTTTCTTTTCCCATTTCTTCCCATTTTCTGCGCAAGGCATCTTAAAAGTTGTTGGATAAATGGGAGAAAATGGAAAGGAAGCCTTTGTATAACATTTCCTCCTGTTAGGTCTGCATCTATGCCCTGCTAATGTGTTTTCTTTTTTTGGGAATCTGCCAGCACTCCCAAATGCCTTATTACGGAAAGCACCTCTCTTTCTTTTATTGGATATGCTTGCCTTGAATTCCAGTTAATAAGATGCAATGACTGTTTTCCATGTGCTGCCTAATTTACCCATGTTTTCCACTATTCAAGAAGCCAATAAAGTAAAAATCTGAGGAGTTAACCACTGATCATGAAACAAAAATATTAGCAGCTCAAAATTTCCCAGGTATTCCATCTCTTTAGACACAAAATATACAGAAATCTGTAGCCCTTACCCACATCACATCCACACAATCCGACTGTAGCTATAATAGATCCTGAAGATGCTCCATAGATCCTGTGTGCAGATTTCATTATGTCAGGAGACAAGTCCCGCAAAGCAGATAACACTCCAGCTTGGTATATAATCATGAAGCTACATCCTCTAAACAGTATAGAGTAAGGTCTTCCCTCTTCTCCACTTATCTTCAGCATCTCTGCTAACTCCAAGCACCCCAACAATAAGAAAACAGCTGCCCTACAGCTCCACTGGGTTTTCCAAGGCCAGGCAAACCTCAGCTGTGGTTCTCTTTCCAACCTCACTCTCACGGTCTTATATGCCTCTGTTTGGCATAAATCTCTGAGCCAAAGGTCCAGTGAAACAGCAGCAGTGGGCAGAAGGGGATGATGTGATGTCCTAATGCTCATTACAAGAAGATTACTGCAATGCCTGAGGTGAACACTGGCAGCCCCAGGCGATGGGGACAGCCACATGTCACACTGATGTGTTGGGGGAGCAGCCCAGGGTTCTGGTGGGCCCCAGGACTGAGTCTCTGGGAGGGAAAAGCTGCTTCCCAAAGTGCTGAACTGCTTCAGTGATACCCTGGGGTTCCAGCACAAAATTCCAGCCTCTTGGGCAGCAGGAATCCGGAAATATTCCCTGGTACAAAAGAGTCTTGCAAACTGCTGCTCAAAACTCTCTTGCCCCATTTGCAACAGGTTGCCAAACCCCATCACAGGGATTGGAGAAGGTGGCTGGATTACTAAATAAATCACAACCCAAGTACTTTTCCTTGTTTCACAAGTTCAGGGCCTGAGTTTTCTTACAAAAGGGTAAAAATACAGAATCCAGTAAGAACTCATGCTTTCACCTGCCTCCTGCATGGCTGAGGTAACAGTAGAACAACAAGTCAGTAAAGAAGGAAAGAAGGGGAAAAAAATGTGACAAATGGAGGGATTTATTGGTTATCCATGTAGAAACACAAAGCCTTCTTAGCTTTGCAGCTGGGTGAGCCATTGGGAAGCTGCTGGTGGGAAAAGCAGTGCTGAGAGCTGGGCAAGGCAGAGGTGAGTGGCCAGCACAGACAATAACAACTTGGACACTCCTCTTCTGATATACACGGAAATGTACCCAACATCTTCAGGCAAAATGCTTCCAAAGCCACCAGGAGATGCTTCTCTCCCTCGTGCCATGTGCTGGGGCAGTGCTGGAGGGATTTGGATGCAGCCCTGATCTCTGTGAGGGGGCTGCAAATCAGCCCTGAGCATGACAGAGCAGCTGTGCTGGACATGCAGGGCCTGGCAGGGCTGTGGGCTCCACTGAGCCCAAAGCATCAGCCCAGGGTTAATCCAGCCCCAATCCCACATGGCAGCAGTGTCTGCCAGCACCCAGGAGCCAAGGCACTGAGCTCCTTCACGCACCTTGCAGGTCCTGCTGCTGAGCAGCAAAATAAAACTGAAGACTCGAGACAAGAGGAAGAAATAGATTCCATGCCTAATCAAGAGGACAAATGCACTGGAAATAATTTCCCAGCTACTCTTTAGTGCAAGGATCCCCTCAGAATTGACTGCAAAGAGAAGAGTCAACTTCAGAAGCAGCTTCTGGTGTAGGAGGGAAGTGGCATTTGGAAAGCATGGGTGAGGCACACAAAGCTCGTGAGCTTAAGGACAACCTTTATGCCCACTTGCATGGCTTGGGGAAAATACCAGAGGCAGTCTTGTAGAAGCACCAGCGTTGCCAGTGCTTCAAGCCTTGGGTTCAAGCCTCCTGCCCTCAGTCAGCAGCATGAGAAGGAACTAGAAATGTGACACATTATTGCACTGCTTTCCAAATACAGCTGGGGAGCTCTGGCATTCCAATCCCCAACCAAACCCATGGATGATGCCATACAGGCCATGTTTTACTCTTAGTTGCACCTGTGTAATATTGAGATCGTTTGTAAATCCCTTTGTTTTACTTTCTTACCCAATCTTGCAGCACCAAGAATTAAACAGTGTTTATTGTGGAAAAGCAGAGGGAAGCCAAGAGTGCACCTGCTTATTCCCTCCTAGCAGGTAGTGCCACATCTCCCTGGCTTTCAAAACCTTGGACTGTCCCTGGTGTCTTCCAAAGGGAGCAAGCAGTTCGAAAAAATGTATTTGGGTGCAGTTTGTGTCAGAGTGAGGTAGCCAGGGCTCCAAAAAGGTGGGGCTTTTGGAGAGAAGCAATGCAGGTGATGTGCGTAGGAGTGAGCCAGGTGGCATAAACAGTGCTTGGGAAATGCTGCTGTGGAAATGCAGAAGGTGTTTCTCGGCCCCTCTCTGCCCTGCCCAGGATGGGACACAGGCTGTGTGTGTCCCTGAGTGCTGCCCTGTGTTTTAAGTCTGTTGTTTTACCACGCCAAACACCCTTGTGGCATTTGGCATTTCCCCATCCCCAGGTCAGAAACCACTCTGAGCCCAGGGACCCTACTCATCTGGCCCTCATTTCTTCATCCCAGCTTTGGGGACAATGCCAAACTTGACCTTGGGAAAGAGACCATCCAGTGTGGGCCACTTTGAAGCTCCATTAGGCAAATGAGACAAAGGAACCTGTGTGCCTGACAATCCAGGGCAGTAGCCCAAGCAGGGTCTTCGTCCTATGGGATTCAAATGAAGCAGGAGCCACCTAAGCTGCTCAGACAGGAGACAGCAGGGACAGGCTGGCACCTCCCAGGAGGTTCTCTTGCCTCCTCAGGGTGGAATATTGAACACTGAGCTGACACCAAACCATTTCCCTCATGGAACTGCTGCAATGACAAAGCTGTGACCTCTGGGCTGCCCAGCTCTGGGAATGCAGTGTGTTGCTAACCCACTTACATTTCTGATGTGCAAATCCTTTCAAGAGGAAGACTTTGAGGAATTTGTTTCTGGGGACAATGAATCATCCCAGAACCCAATGTGCAGCTGTCAGACTTCAAGCACTGGCACGTTGGTCAAGACCTCAACTAACAGTTCCATGGGCAGTGAGGAGCTGGTGCTGTGCAGGAAGGATCACAGCTAGGAGCCGAAATAATGGAGGATTTAGAGAATCCCAGACTGGTTTGGGTGGGAAGGGGTCTTAAAGCTCATCTCGTTCCACTTTTTGCTAAAGGCTGAGGATGATGTTATGGATGGGTAAAATGATGATTGGCTCTCACAATTAAGGGACTAATATTGTGTGTGTTAAGGGAAGTGTTGAAATTTGAAGTTATTTTGATGTGTAACTCTGTTATTGTAGGTTGGTTTTGGACACCCTCTGTTTTCCTTATGGTTCCCTTTTCCTCCCTATGTGTTGTTGCCATGGGACAACGCTGGTTGTCAGGGGCATGTGGAGGGAGGGCTTGTACATGTGCCCTTGTACAGGGAAGTTGGGAATGGGTGAACCTTGCTGCTGGGCAGGCTTGCCATGACAACACCTCACCTTTAATCAGTAAGAAAGTCTCCACCAAATGGATGGCAAAGAGAACTCAACCGGCAGACTTTGGGAGGGGCCAGAGATATATAAGGAAAATGTTTGAATATGTATAATGACTTATGAATATGTATTTTGCTGTTGCAACACCAGGGGTATAAAAGGAAGAGCCTTTTTGTAGACAGCTAAGCACTCAGTGCTGTCCCTTTTCCCTTATTCAATGTTGAGGTTTAATAAACCTTTGAAATTTTGAAGTGAGTGGTCGTTTCTCACAATAAAAGATGTTAGAGCAGATCACTTTCAGCTAGAAGGTGTTTGGGAAGGCACAACTTCATTTCAGCCTAGAAGAGATTCCTTAGCCTATGTGGACCCTTACATGAGAAACGAGGCTCGCTCTTTAAAATTTTTTAAAGTTTAATAAGGGATAAAGCAAAAGTAACAGCACTGGGTGCATAGCGAGATGCACACAGTTGACTATAACAACTTTTCTAATACACTTTTTCATTGCATTGGTCAAATGCATATTTGTGAGGATGATACCTATTCAAACATTCTTTTGATTTTACTTGTTCTGGGAATTCTTTAGTTTAGTTTGACCCTTGACCTCATCTTCTTAGAGTACGTGCCACAATGTAGATGTGATTTTGTACTTTTACTTCTTCACAAGCCTCCCTGGTCTGTGGTTTCACAGTTATTGATAGCTGAAGGGTTAGTGGTATATTCCTCTTTGCCCTTTCAGTGTTATTTCCTGGTTCTTTTCAATGTTGTCTTACCATACAGATGTTTTAGCTATTTTTGCAAGTACTTTCAATCAATATTAGCTATTTCACTATTGTCAGTTAGTTACAAAAATAAAGGCATTACTTATTATTTCACAACTACAATTACTTCTGCAAAAGTTAATGTTGTAATACACAGCACATAGCCTCTATTTTAATATTTTGTGAAAGCCTGAACTATAATATATTTATCATAGTAAAAGATAAAATCTATACAGAGATTAGGGTATTAACTATAACAAGCTGACAAATTATACTATATTAAAAGCAGTTAAAAAGAGATTACTTTGTTCTATATTATTATTTTGTTCTATATTATTATTACTATCTATATTATTATTTTGTTCTATATCAAAATAATTTGTAAAAGCCAATATATAATAGGAAAAACCAACAGCTACATAGTTATTTATAACACTTAGGATCACCCTGTCATACCAGAAAGACACTTTAATAGTAGATCACAGAATCCCAGAATGGTTTGGGTTGGAAGAGACTTCAAAGCTCATCCAGTTCCACCCCTGCCATGTCAGGGACACCTTCACTATGCCAGGTTGCTCCAAGCCCCACCCAGCCTGGCCTTGAAATAAATACACAGCAGAGCCAAGCAGAAGCCCTGTGGGATGCAGGCACAGCTGGGAGTGTTGGGAACGCCAGTGTGGCTGGAGTACTCAGGGAAATTTATGAAAACTCAGCTTGAGAGAGCACAGAAGGAGGTTTTGTAGTCCAGCTCTCCAGTTCAAAGCACTGTGCGCTGGGAGTTCAAACTGGGGCACTCAAAATATGGTTTAGCTGTGTAGAAGTGAGATGTTTCAAGGGAAAATAAAGATCTCCTTCATTGGAGAAGGAATTAATAAGCCTGAGTGGATGTGCCCATGTGTCTCAGAGCTCCCCAAACTCTTGGCAATAGTTACAGTCTCATGAAATCCAGCTGCTTGTGATGAGAGGCACCAGCTGCTGCTCTGGGAAGGGATGGAAACTGATGTCAACTGAATATTTGAAAATATTCAAAATATTTTAGCAGTAAGAGCTTCAGAAACTTAAAATATAAAAAATAACAGAATGTTTTTTCGTGTTATGGGAATACAATTGGGTCTGACTGTCATGTGGCACAAGAGGGAGCATCAGTTTGAGGACGACTGTGCTGCTCCTGTAGCTGTTGGGTGCTTTCCTATTTCTGATCAGCTTTAGCACCCAAAGGACTCCAAGCTCACTGAGACTGTGCAGAAACAAGACTAAAGCACTTGTGTAATGGACAAACCTAAGATCCAATTTCCAGTCTTTAAACACTCTGTCCTTAAATACAGCACTGAGCCTGGGCAAACAGATGGTTTGACCTTCCTCCTGTCTCACTTGTCGGAGCTGGTTGGGCTGCGCGTGGCTGAGTGTTTGTCTGGGAGCGGAGCAGGGTGGCTGTGCCATCTGGCAAGTGGCTCTGGACATGCTGGATCCAACTGTCAGCTTTGGGAATGGATCTGGCATTGACACAAGCAGATCCCTGGCAGCACCTGTGGGGTTCAGAGCCTGGACGCTGAAATGCAGCTCTTGGAAGGAAAAAAGGCTCAGTGGGGTGGTGTTGGGCTGTTGGATACAATCATAATCTGAAATAAAAGCTGTGTTTAAGGAGCAGTCCTGCAATAGCTGTGACAAGTGACTGGAGCAGACCAAATGGAGTTTGTTTTCCTTCTGTCCCTGGTGTTTAGGAGCAGGAGGCTGTGCAGCCGGTGCTTTGTACTGCGTCATTCTGCCCGAGTCGAGGAACTGATGGGAACAGTCACAATCTGTGTGGGAGCATCACATGCCTGGGCAAGATGAAGGGGACCCCAGAGAGTCCTTGGCATCTGTCACTGGCACTTTGGAGAAGGAGGAGAACACAGAATGCTGTGTGGGGTTTGACCTGGGGGGCTTTTGTAGCCAAGACGTGTGGGTGAATCTGCTGGTCCCTAACAGGGCTGGGGGTTTTTGAGTCACAGCCCCTGTTGTGCCTCAGTTCTGCTGCTTTTGGGGGGCAGTACTGCAGGTTTTAGGCAAAGGGAGTTGCAGCTATGGATTTGTGGAGGGACCTGGCTGGCTGGACTGTGTTGGTCCAAGCTGTCCTGCTTTCCCTGAACACGGAGATGACTTGTTGATCAGATGGTGGGGTTCAGATGGAGGGGTTTTGCTTGGAGGGCAACGTGCACAGCAAGGCACAACTTCCCCTTCTGTCCCTGCTCTGTCTCAGTGTCTGGATGAGTCACATCCCGTCTGTCCCTCTGTGGAGCCAAGAGGGGAGATACTGGATTGAAATAGAAATTTGGGCCGAGGTAGTACAGCCCACACTGGCACCAAAGGCTCCTCCTGGATACATAATTGTTGTCTTTGGTGAGCAGGAACACTTTGAGTCTCAGGTTGCTCAATGCATCCCTGTCCTTTCCCAGCCTTGTCCCTTGGGACAAACCACCAAGTTCAGTGTCCCATGGAGATAATTCCCAAAATAAGGTCAAGAAAAGGGGAGGGAGGGATGAGCCCTGCAACGCGCTGGCCTGTGCTCCTGAGGAGCTGTTGGTAGGAAGAGGCTGTGAAGACACTCAGCTTTTCAGAATCCATAGATTGTGGAGCCTTTATTCCCACAGGATCCTGGAGAAGCGCTGGGCTGGATGGAGAAAATGAGAGCTTTGTCTCTGCCAAGGGCAGCAGTGCAAGGGGAGATCTGCTTGGGGCTTTCAAAGTGGTGGTTGCAGCTCAGACAGGGTTGAGCCCAGTGTGAGTTATTGCTGAAATGGAAGCAATGCACATCTCTGGGAGAGGTGATGGTCCTTAAGCCCTTGTTCACACTCAGGAAATCCTTAGTGATGTGAGCTGGGGACAGTCATCATCTCTTCACATCTCTGCCTGGGAAATGAGGGAATGTGGCTCAGCAGAACAGTGGATTTCTGCAGAGCTGTAGCTGTGGATTTCTGCAGAGCTTCACAAGAGGGCAGAAAACAGCTGCAGAAGAGCGAGTGGCTCTGGGAGCCTGACAGTGACTTTCTGATGGAAAATTCTTAGGGAAGCTCGGGTCTGCTTGGAGGCAGGAGCATATTGCGGATTTGCCAGCAGAGCTGGCGTAAACATGGAGCAGAGAGCAAAGCCAAGAGCAGCGTCCCTGCTGAGAGCACCCTGTGTGAGCAGCTCTGCATTTCATGTGAGCAGTCACAGCCTTCCCCATCCCTCTGTCTCCCAGTGATGGCAAAGGGGATTTATTCCAGATACAACTGTGGGGATGGGAGGAAGGAGAAGTGAAGCTATGGGATGGTGTTTACTCAGGGTTGTGGGAGGTTTGAGAAGGGGTGGTTGGGTGTGGTTATTCCCTTGCTCAGCTGAAGTTCAGCCCCTCTTGTCTCAAAGATGCTTCTCCTCCTGTTTCCCAAACAGGAATTGGGGTTTACCCCTGGAAATTGGTGTGCTGGAGGGAGAAGGGAGCTCTCCCTGGGGCAGACAAACCACTGGCAGTGCATGGTGGTGTCCAGGGAGACCCATCACCCTGAGGGTGCCTTGCTTAGACCTGGCCTAGGGAAAACCCTGCCATGGCCAAGTCAGAGCGACCAGCCACGGCCCCGGGGAGCTCCGAGTTTGCCAGCTCCAAGGAATCCATAAGAGGGATTTGTATGTGTGAAATTAAAGTCATCACCCATGCAAACAGGCACTTAACCCCCACTTCCCCAGCTCCTGTACCCAGGGGCTTTGGAGATGTGCCATGTGTCTGGCACCACAGGCAGGAGCAGCCAGCAGGCCCAGCTTGTCCTTTTCCACAGCTGAGCCCCGGGCAGCCATTCTCCCAGCGCGGGGAGTCAAGTGAGTGTCTTTGTATCTTGACAAGGAGAAGGAAGCTGGAGGTGCTGATTTCCCCCTTTTCCTAACAAGCTCTTTCAACCTTGGGCTCTGACTACTCAGTACCAAGTTTCTCCAGGGCTGGAATAGGTGTTGGATGTTGTTTTCCTTTTCCCCCTTTTCTAACAGAGGGAGGACAGCCTCGGGCTGTGGATATTTTTTCTCTCCTCCATTGATTTGTCTGTAGGAGCAGAGCCCAGGAGCCCTGACTTGCATCCTCCCTGCTGCCTGCAACCCCCAGACAACACCCAGCCCCTCGCTGTGGGAGCAGATGGAGAACCACAGAGCAGATGGATGCCTGATGGGAGCTTATGGTGTAACCCCACAGGACCCCCTGGAATGCTCCAGGTTGCAAACCAGCACAACAGGGAGCAGGGCAAGGATGGATCCAACACACTAAGAATTAATCTTACACCTCCTAAGTGCTGGGAAGAGCCTGGGGAAAAACAGCAGCTGTTTAGATTCAGACTTTAACTAAACATTCTGCAAAGCAAAGTCTTGCCTCTTAAAAACCCTCACCTGTGAGGTGGAATTTTCCTGGGGTGTCCTGGCAGCCAGGCTGACTCCCAGGGAAGTGCAGAGCCCGTGGCACCTGGGCCACCAGTCTTCCCTCATGGGGACTCTGGTCTGGAGGTGGGACTTGCTCATGTGGATCTGCTCTAGGAAATCAGTGCCAAAGTCTTTAAAATAATTTACAAACCAGTTTCGCTTTGCATTATTTAAAAGGAACTAAAAATAAATCTTTAGTTGTAAAGCAAAATAAAAACACTGCCATCTTTCATTGCAGTTATTATACAGTAGCTGGCATTCTTTAGACAAAGCTTAAAATAACCATGAACATACCAGTGAAAATAAATGGGTGAGTCATGTTTGTTAACGCGGGATTAGAAGTATTGCTCTTGGCTCTCCTCCTGTGTAGCATCGCCTGCTCTTTCAAGCAGATACAAGGTTTTGGCTGGGCTGATGAAAGAAAATTTGTGATCCATCAATTCTAGGTCATCCTGAGAGGGACCTGTGTAAGGTGATTTTAAACCAGGAATTATTTTTTGTTGATGTGTCAATCTCTGGCACTGTGGTGTCGTGAATATTGTATATGCTGAACTGATGGTGGGATTTAGATTTATACTTCACTCTTTCACTATGTAAGCCTGGTTTTAAGGGGTTAAATTCCAGATTGGTTTGGATTGGAAAGGACCTTAAGATTCATCCAGTTTCAGCCCCCCCTGCCATGAGCAGGGACACCTTCCACTATCCCAGGGTGCTGCAAGCCCCATCCAACCTGGTCTTGAACACTTCCAGGGATGGGGCAGCCACAGCTTCTCTGAGCACCCTGTGCCAGAGTCTCACCCTCTGAATAAAGAATTTCTTTGTGATATCTAATCTAACCCTGTCCTCTCAGTTTAAAACCAATGTCCCTTGTCCTGTCAGTATCTGCCCATATAAAAATTCTCTCTCTCTCTCCTTTCATAAGCCCTGCAGGCTCTGGAAGGCTGCAATGAGATATCTCCAAAGCCATATTTTCTCCATCCTGAACAAAAAAATGGGGAAACTAACTCAAATATTCATCTCCAGAGTTGCTGTGTGCTGGGCTGGCTCCTGCATTTCTCTGCTCCCCTTTTATAACTCTCCTCCCTGGGGCTGGAGTGGAGACAGGAGGAGGGTGGTACCAGCATGGCATTTCCAGAAGTTGCTCATGGGCTTCAGGCTGTGTGTGGTCCATCATCTGCTTTTTGACTACAAAGGCCCCAGATTTTCTCTTTGGAAGAAACTGGTGCTGGCATTTTGCTCTCTTCCTCTTGCCTGCAGCTGGGCACAGAGAAGAGCAAGCAAGATGTCATTAAAATCCCATCTCAACCACTTTGGGGCTGCTGGAGAGGGTGGAGCAGCAATGGGAGGGGGCAGCAGTGGCCCTGGTGATGTGCTGGTGGGCATGGCCAGCCAGCTGGATCTCTGTCAAAGTGCACTCACTCCCTGTGGCCAAAGCAGAGGGAGTTTGGGACAGCAGGACGGGATGGACATGTTGTAAATCAAAGGCGACTCCGACGAAGGGGAGAGAGAATGATGCATCTGACTCCATCATCAGAAGGCTAATGAATTACTTTACTATACTATACTATGTACATTTTATCTAAACTGAATCTGCCATGCACTCACCCCTGCTCACAACTGCTCACACTGCACTCATCACTGATTCTCTCGTGACTGTCCCATGACAGTCTGACACACACACACACTTCTTGGCCCTGATAGGCCCAGGGAACAAAACACCCTCACTTTGGGTAAACAATCTCCATATTGCATTCTACTTTAGCACAACACAGGCACAGCAAG
>JAWMRF010000109.1:2302643-2315981 GCA_035221435.1 Sphenopsis melanotis | reverse complement strand
TTCACATGCTGGGTAAACAATTCTCCAAATCACATTCCAAAGCAGCAAAACATGGAGAAGCTGAAGCTTCCCAGCTTTTCAGGAGAAAAGATTCTGGCAAAAGGATTTTTCAAAAAATATGTCTATGACATCCCATTGTGACAGTGTTCACAGGGGTCTGAGGATGAGGGAAGAGATGAGGATCTGACTCTGTGTTTCAGAAAGCTTGATTTATTATTTTATTATATATATTACATTAAAATTATACTAAAAGAATAGAATAAAGGATTTCATCAGAAGGCTAGCTAAGAATAGAAAAAGAAAGAATGAATAACAAAGGCTTGTGTCTGGGAATAGAAAGTCTGAGCCAGCTGACTGTGATTGGCCATTAATTAGAAACAACCACATGAGACCAATCACAGATCTACCTGTTGCATTCCACAGCAGCAGATAACCATTGTTTACATTTTGTTCTTGAGGCTTCTCAGCTTCTCAGGAGAAAAAATCCTAAAGAAAAGATTTTCCATAAAAGATGTCTGTGACACTCATGGACTGTGGGGATGCTCCCACCTCCTGTCTCCACAAGGGAGAAGGTGAGGATGGCAGGACTGGCCAGTCTGGAGCCAGAGGCTGAGTTGTTCAACTTATTCCATGATTGCTGAGAGTCAGGGCAAGGGGAAATGTCCTCAAGTTGTGCTGGTGAGGTTCAGGTTGGATATTAGGGGAAATTTATTTCCCAAGATAGGGCGCTATTACAGTCTCACCAGGGCAGTGGTGGAGTCCCCATCCCTGGAGGGATTTAAAAGACCCATGGAGGTGGCACTTGGGGACATGGTCTAGTGGTTGCCTTGGCAGTTAGGTGGACAGTTGGACTCCATCACCTTAGAGAGCTTTTCCAACCTAAACAACTCCACAATTCTGTGATTGCTCCAAGTTCATCTCAGAAGGCTGGGTTGATGCTGAGCTGTATTTGCTGCCATCAGCCCCTGCAGTCCTGCCTGTGATTGGTGACCTCAGTGACAACCTTGAGCCCTTCTCCATGACATTTGTCCCTTCTGAGCAGCACAGGAGGGCTCGAGTTCCCGAGAGGAGAAACCTGGAGGGAGTTAAAGCTGCACTGCCTGGCTGGAGCAGTTGGGGCTTTGCTGAGGGAGGACAGACAATGCATTTGCAGTGCATTAAGGTATTATTGGAACTGCGTGTGTGCTGAGAGGTTTCTGATCCTGCAAAGTAAAGATGAGCAAATTTGTCCCAGATTTATCAATGGAAGCAGAGTTCCCATTGAAACAGGAGGGAGGGGAGGGGAGGAGGGGTGAGATCCTGCTCACAGCCAGGCTGGATTCTGTACACACTGCCTGGCTGCTGATGCTGCTTTGGGGGGAGAAGGACAAGCCCAAAATGCTGCTTGAGAGGCATTGGGATTCATCAAGAAGGAAGGAAAATTTCAAGGTGGAAGCAGGATGCTAAGGCAGCCCCATGGCTGGGAATAACTGAGAGCTGGGATGAAGATCCCACAAGTTTTGTGCAGCCCATGTCCCTGGGGAAGGGATGCTGGGGGAATTCCCCTCATGGTCTGGGTCTGGCTGTGAGAAAGAGGGAAGTTGTTCATCCCCTCTGCTTGGAAATGGGGCCTGAGAAGGCCATTAAGGGAGGAAAAGAGCAATGCCTGCTCTGCTTCCTCACAGAAACTGCATGTGCTGTTCCAGGGCAGCCTTGGACCATTGCACAGGGGGATTTCTTAAATGGCCCTTAGGAACAAAATCAAATTTGTTGAGGCCAGATGCAGCAGAAGAGATGGATGAAAAAGCAGAAGGAAATTTGCAGAGGGAACACTGGGACATCTCACATTAGACAGCAAACCACAGCTAGGGGAGATGGTTTGGTGCTGCATCGAGCTCCCAGCTTACAGGAAAGCTTTGGCCAGGTTGGACACCAGGGAGATTCCCCTTCCCTTGGGCTTTTATTCCCCTTTCTTTGTGCTCAGACCTCCAGGTTTTGCAGCCTGACCTAGAACCACCTCTGTTTCTGCTTGACAAATGCAGCTCCTGGCTGCAAACCCCTGCAGGGAGGGCATGTGAGGCTGGTGGGGGCTCACAGGGGAGGTGATGCTGTTGCTGCATCCCTGATCCCCAAATCTCTGCTGGAGAGCCCGGGGAAGCAGGAGCTGCAGGGAGGATCTGCCCCTCGGCTTCTCTCTGCCTGCAGCGCTGCTGCTCGCCTGGCACAGCCTAATTGGCTTTGATAGGATTACAGGGAAGCAGCGGAGGAGTAAACAGGGCCAGGAGGCCACGGCTAGCTCCAGGAGCAATCCCAGCCTGAGCAAAGCCGCCGGAGCTCAAGGGTTAATGTCTGCTGCAGCTCTGGGGTACGGGCTTAATCCTGCTGCTCTTAAAGGAAAGGCTTTCCCAAGCAGCATCCCAAAGGTCTGCGGCTCCCCGGGTAATTCCTGATGGGTTTGCCCCTGACAGATGCAGAGTAAATTATTGCAATTATGGAAGTTACACCTTGTGCCTCAAGCCTTGCATCCTCAATAAATGTTTATGGTTTGAGGCAGCCTCACTTGTTTGCCTTCAACCAGACAACGCTGATTTATTGGCAGAAATCCTAGCGGGGAAAAGGGATGAGCCAGACAAGTTTTTAGCTGCTACACACATATATGTGGTGAAGGAACAATGGTTATTTCATTTTCATGAAAATAAAGCCTCAGACTTGTGTGTGAGCTATTGCTTACAGGATTTTTTTCCAACTTACAGGCAATAAAGGGAGCTCAAGCGTTAATGGTGCTCCAGGGCTTTGCTTCCTGCCTTGTCTGGGTTTTGGGATGGCTGGGAGATGCTGTGGGTTGGGAGGGAGGAGTGGATCCTCTCACTGGGAGCGTGGTGCTGGTTAGCACCATGAGATGCTGCACGAATGGTGGGGGAGCAACTTCCCAACTCCCTCCTCCCAGGACATCCACACCCTCAGGAAAAACAGGTGCCAACACTGGGGCTTAAAGCCAAGGATGGAGGTGGCAACAAGGGACTTGTGTCCAAGTCTGGGCTGGGGTGACATGGCCTGGAGACAGCTCTCCTTGTGTGGGGGCATGGGTGAGCATTCACCTTTCCATGGGGCCCATTCCCTCAGGAATCCTCCTGGGTTTCTGGTGGCAGGGGCTGTTTTCCCTTTGTCAGCAAAGAGCTTGGTGGGCTCAGCTCAGCCAGGCTCCACCCTCACTGTTCAGCTGCCATTCCGAGTCTGGAGTCAGCTCTTGCACCAATATTTATTGTTGTTCCCTCCCCAGAGCTGGGTATTTTGGACAGCTTGTTTCTGATTTAAAGTATAAATAAGTTTGATCTTTTCATCTGTTGTTCTCCCTACCTTCTGGAGGCTGTGCTGGTTAAAAATAACTGGGATGATGAGCTCAAGTGGGGATGGTGGAGGGGTTTTAACCTCCATCATGGCAGGACATCCATTTGGCTCTGGAAGGAATGTAGGCTCCCTCCTCTCCTCTCCCCTCTCATGGTCGAGCTCTTGGTCCAGGGCAAGGTGTCCCTGCCCATGGCAGGGATGTGGAATGAGATGAGCTTTAAAGCCCCTTTCAACCCAAACCATTCCATTAGTTTTCCCCAAGCTGGGAGCTCCCTGGATTGCCTAAACCCCCTTGGCACATGGCTGGGGGTTAAAGTGTTCCAGCTCTTGCAGGAGGTTGGAAAAATGGGGATCTGGGGGAGAGCTGGGACTGCAGAGATCAGAGGCTGTCCCTGTTGCACATCTCTGGGGATGGGATGTTTTCCAGCTCTGGGCTCCTGCAGAGGAGGTTTTTGCCTGAAAAAGTCCCTTTTGCTCACAATTGAACAAATTGCTTAAGAAGACCAACTGAAGGGAGAAAGAGAGAAAAAGAAATAGAAGGGTTTTGGCTTTCTTGATGGAAAGTCTGAAATGCAGGTTTGGGTTCAGCCTGGAACCTCCTTGGTAGAGGGCTGGCTCAGCTTTGCTTCTGGGTTTATTTTGGTGGGGGAAGCACACGCACACACACACGTGTGCACCCACACTCATGCACACACACACATGCACACGCTCTCCTAGACAGAGAAAAACAATCCCCAGCCTAACCCAGACGCTGATTCAAAACAACTGTTGGGTCTGGCCACGCTGTCGGCTTTCCACTGCCCACAGCCTCCCACCGTGTGCAACCGCCGCTGAAAACCAACAGGCGAACGCCAAAATTCAGAGCCAAAATTGCATTTCACCTGGGGGAGGGCAGAAAAACTCTTTCTAGGCAGCGGTTCTGCCAGGAAAAACCCCTCTCCCTGCTCGCAGCAAAGGATGCTCCCGGGAGGAGCCTGAAGCCCCTGGGCGCTGCCTGGGGGTGGATGGGGCTCCCCCAAGCAGGGCCAGGGGAGGGGGTGCCCGCAGCTGTCGGGGGGCTGCGGGGCAGGGCCGGGGGGCTGGTGGGTGTCTCCGGGAGCGGTGACTGAGCGAGGCGGTGCCAGGGCTGGGGGCGGATTTTTTGAGAAGAGCCTCAGCTCTTCAGAGCAGCGGCAGCCGCTGGAGGAGTTGGGCGGCTGTTGCTCCCTCTCCGCCCGGAGGAGGAGGAAGAGGAGGAAGAAGAGGCTTCGGCTGCCGGCTCTCGGATCCCCCCTCCCTCCCCCCTTTCCCCTTCCGCCCCACACCTTTATGGACGAGCGCCGGAGCTTGCTCTACTCTCCGGCCGCCTCCTGCGCCGGCCGGCAGCCGCGGGGCGGCTCCACGAGCAGCCACCACAACCTGGGCTACACCGAGCAGCTGCCCCCCGCCGCCCCCCAGCCGGGCCCCGAGCAGCAGGAGGAAGAGGGCGAAGAAGGGGAGGAAGGCAGCATGACCGTGGTGGGAGGAGGAGGAGGCGGCGGCGGCGGCGGGGACCCTTTGCTGGAGGAGCCCCAGCATCCCCCTGCGCTGCTCGGGGGGGAGCGCTACGATCAGCCCCCGGCGCCGGCCGTGCCCGCCGGGCAGCCCGCGGGCGCTGCGGAGCACGAGTGCTGCGAGCGCGTGGTGATCAACATCTCGGGGCTGCGCTTCGAGACACAGCTCAAAACCCTGGCACAGTTCCCCGAGACGCTGCTGGGGGACCCCCGCAAGAGGATGCGCTACTTCGACCCCCTCCGCAATGAGTATTTTTTCGACCGTAACCGTCCCAGCTTTGACGCCATCCTCTACTACTACCAGTCGGGCGGGCGCATCCGGCGTCCCGTCAATGTCCCCATCGACATCTTCTCCGAGGAGATCCGCTTCTACCAGCTGGGGGAGGAGGCCATGGAGAAGTTTCGGGAGGACGAGGGTTTCATCCGGGAGGAGCAGCGGCCGCTTCCCGAGAAGGAGTTTCAGCGCCAGGTGTGGCTCCTCTTCGAGTACCCGGAGAGCTCTGGGCCGGCCCGAGGCATTGCCATTGTCTCTGTCCTGGTCATCCTTATCTCTATTGTCATCTTCTGTCTGGAGACCTTGCCTGAATTCAGGGATGACCATGACTATGAGGGAACTGGGGGGACCTTCGGGACAGGCGGCGGCCCTCTCCCACCTGATGTCTTCACCAACTCCTCATCCTCGCCTGCTTCCATGGTGTCATCCTTCACCGACCCTTTCTTTGTGGTAGAGACTTTGTGCATCATCTGGTTCTCCTTTGAGCTGCTGGTCCGTTTCTTTGCCTGCCCCAGCAAGGCCACCTTCTCCAAGAACATCATGAACATCATTGACATTGTGGCCATCATCCCCTACTTCATCACGCTGGGCACGGAGCTGGCTGAGCGGCAAGGCAACGGCCAGCAAGCCATGTCCTTGGCTATCCTCAGAGTCATCCGCCTCGTCAGGGTCTTCCGCATCTTCAAGCTCTCCCGGCACTCCAAGGGGCTGCAGATCCTGGGGCAGACCCTCAAGGCCAGCATGAGGGAGCTGGGCTTGCTCATCTTCTTCCTCTTCATCGGCGTCATCCTCTTCTCCAGCGCCGTTTACTTCGCGGAAGTCGACGAGCCGCAGTCGCATTTCTCCAGCATCCCCGACGGCTTCTGGTGGGCCGTGGTCACCATGACCACCGTGGGCTACGGGGACATGTGTCCCACCACGCTGGGCGGGAAGATCGTGGGCACCCTGTGCGCCATCGCGGGGGTGCTGACCATCGCCCTGCCCGTGCCCGTCATCGTCTCCAATTTCAATTATTTCTACCACCGGGAGACGGAGGGTGAGGAACAAGCCCAGTACATGCATGTCGGGAGCTGCCAGCACCTCTCGTCCAGTGAGGAGATGAAGAAGGCTCGCAGCAATTCCACCCTCAGCAAGTCCGAGTACATGGTGATTGAGGAAGGGGGGATCAACCACAGTGCATTCAAACAGGCTGCCTTTAAAGCAGGCAACTGCACAACAACAAACAATCCCAACTGTGTGAACATCAAAAAGATCTTTACGGATGTTTAAAACAAACCCAAACCAAACGAACAGCAACAAAATGTGAGGATGCAGAGAAACAATACCAATAATAATAATACCAATAATAATGCAAAGTGACTGTGTGTCGGTGTTGTGTGGAACATGCACCATCGTCAGTCCTGTGTGTGCCCTCATTTTTATACCTTTATTTTTTTAGATACTTCCTTTCTAATGATCCAAAAGTAAAAGGATTTAAAATTCTCTGAAGAAGAGGACAGCTAAAGGGTAAAGAGAAGGAAGATGAAGACAAACCACACTCACTGTCAAAACAGGTGTTTGTTCTGCAACGTGTTGCAGGGCTGCTTTGCTTTTTGGGCTTTTGGGGAACCTCTTGCTTTGCTCCTGAATTTTCCCCCTCTTTCCCTAAGGGCAGTGTGTAGCCAATCTCCCTTCCATCACATAAGATAACTTGTTGGATTAACAAACTCGGACTGGGTGGAGGAACGAGGAAAACATGAGGCAGAGTGTACTGGGAGGGGGCTGGGAGGAAATAACCATTTAATTCTGCAGAGAGTCTCTGTTACCACATCGTTAAATGATGCTTAATATTGAAACATGTGATGTGCCATTACGGGCACATCCCAGATTTCCTTTTTCTCCCCATTAGATCGTTTATGAAATTCTAATCTGGTCAGAGACCGAGTGCAATCAATGCTGATTTAAATAGGAAAAAACCTCCCTAAGCCTTCGTTTTCTATTCTGGATTCCCTTCCCCTGTAACCTGATGGAATTATTTCCTCCAATGTCAAGTCTGTGGCCGTGCAGCGGGGATGTGTGCGGGAGGAGGGACAGGAGAGGCAGACTGGAATGTTTTCGGGACGGAGCAGGATCCACGACGGGCTCCTCGCTGCGCCTGGGAGCCTCCAACCCGCCCAGCCGGAGACAAAGGGATATTTCCCCCTCGTTTTGCAATGCCTTTGGAGGAGATGCAGCCGCTTATCACCAGAAGATTAAAGTGGCGAACACGCCTTCCAGCGGAAGTCACTAATTCCGACCGGAGTGATGCAGTTGCCATGGTGACCATGGTTTCCTGGGAAACCCCCAAAGGTTGTCATGGCATCCCTTCTCCCATCCCCCTTGGTCCTTGCTCTTCCCGCAAAAAGCCTTTCCAGATGGTTCCAGCTCCTCCATCCCACAAGACATCGTGGCTCTGCACCCCCTTTCTGGTTCCTGTCCTGCCGCTCCTCCCGTGTGCCCAACAAAGCATCCACAGGCAAAAAGCACCCCCAGGTCCACCTGTGCCTCACCTGGGCAGTGCAATCTGGGGGTGGAGGTTCATCCTGCTCCACCAAGAACCACCCCAAACCCAGTGGGAGCTGGCACCGAGCAAGCTTGGCTGGGGAACCTCGGCAGCTTTGTGAAACAAGGGGGACAGTAAAAAAATCAGGATTGAAAAATAACCAAAAATCCCTCTGGGAAAAAATCACCGGCTTCATCTTCACGTGTATGCCAGGGGCCGTGGGACATCTGACGGGATCAGGTGAGCTCTGCACGGGGGAGGGTTCAATGGAGTCATAGTGTTGGGGTTTTTTTGGACAAACCCCATGCTTTCCACTGCTTACTTTTATTCTCCAGCTTATCCTGCCGCTCTCGGGTATTTTTATACACGTTAGATAAAGTGGGATCACATCCTAGAGCTCCTCTGATTGTATTTGCTTTTTAGTGCTGTGGGAGGAGGAGGAAAACCCTGCTGCTTCTCTGCAGCTGGATTGCTTCACTTCTGTGCTAAAAAGGTGATTTCAGTGGTTTAGTGCTCCCATCCAGCCCCTGCCACTGACACAGGCCAAAAGCAGCTTGGCCTCAAGAGCTTTGGCTCCAGCTCTGCTCAGTTTTGCTGGATTTTGGGTTAAAAAAAACCAAATTCCTCTGAGGTAGCACATGGAACAGGCAGGCTGTTAAATACCTACAGCAAAGAGAAATTTGGCCCCAGCCTGTGAAGTCTCAAGGCTGTGGAGAGGGGGCCTGAGAGATGCTGGCCCTGCCAGAATTGCAGTTTTGCTGGGATTTTTCCCAGACTCAGAAGGATCTAGATGGTTTGCAGCACCTTCCCTTAGCCACAGTCAATAAATTCAGGGAAAACATCAGAGCCCCTCCTTGGCTGCTGGGCTGTGATGGTTTTATTGAGGCTACCAGACTTTTCATCAGCTGAGGGTCCAAGAGATGATCTTTATTAGGGACATGCTCTGGAACATCATGGGAAGTTACAAACCTGAGATCCCTTGTCCAGGGTACCTGGGATTCCTTGTCTGGGATAACTGGGAATACCTCAGTGTGCCTTTTCCCCAGGCTGCCAGTGGGCTGAAATGTCATTTCTGCCTACAAGCTCTCACTTTTTACTGTTACTCTCTTTCATTGTTACTAAATTTTATTGTTACTAAATTTTATTGTTACTAAAGCTTTCCCACATGCCTGTTCCTAAAAGGAGGGTCTGAGTTTAAGAGCAGTGGAAACATGGCACTCAGGAGAGTTTGCAGATGAGTTCTGGGTTGGTGATTTCCCCGTGGCAGCTGCACAGGGTAGGGAAACCACATGTTCTTGAAATGGCACAGAACAATTTTCAGTTTCTCTGTCATCTAAAATAAGCAGAGACCTTGCAGGGGGTTGGTTTGTTTTCCTGACTCCTCCCTGCCTGATTTTGTAGGAGCAGAGTAGTTTCAAAGGGATTTTATTGACAGTAATAATGATTTATGGGAGAGGTGACAAGGAAACCTCTTCACCCACTGGGGTAAAAGGCAGTTTGGCTCTGGTAAAATTCCAGAATGGTTTGGGTGGGAAGAGACCTTAAGGATCATCCAGTCCCACCCCTGTCATGGGCAGGGACAACTTTCTCTGTCCCAGGTTGCTCCAAGCCCCATCCAGCCTGGCCTTGGACACTTCCAGGGGTCCAGGGGCAGCCACAGCTGCTCTGGGCAACCAATATCTGACCGAAATTTCCCCTTTTTCACGTTCAGAAAAATACTTTTCAGTACTGAGTGGTATCACTGAAAGACAAAAATTCACTGCCGCTGTCTTTTAGATACACCCCAAAAGTGGAAGTGGAAAACTGGGGACATCCTTTGGATGTTCTGCCCTCTCTGCATCCTCTCTCTGCTGTCTCATGGGTGCCATTCAGTGAGAGAAACTGAGCCACCTGCTCTAGTGGGAGGTGTCCCATGGCAGGGAGCTGGGACTGGATCATCCCTAAGATCCATTCCAACCCAAACCATTCTGTGACTCTGATAAATGCCTTCTGTTCTGTGGTCTGACAGCTCCTCTGGCACTGGCTGCTGCACATGTTGTGCCAGGAATTGGAGAGATCCCTGAAACGCTGGGCTCTCCACAGCCAGCTGCTGTTTAAGTGGCTCTGCTCTTCTGCCGTGTGCCCCATTAAAGCAGTGTTTCAGCAGCCACCGGGGATTCCAGAGGAGCCTGGGCTGTGTTGGGTTTGCCTGTCCCTGATGTGCTTAGAGGGGCAGCATTAGGGATTAGCATCAGTGTGAGGCAAAGGGCTCACCCAGACCCGGCTGATTACATTAAATGGAGGAAAGGACATTACCACAACTCTGGCTGATGCTGCCCAGCACCCCAAGAGCAGGGGAGCAGGGTCCCCACAGCTCTGGGCAATCCCTGGTCTCCACTGCCATGTCCTCCCTGTCCTTCGTGCCTGTCACCTGAGAGACACAGTGACACTGAAGGATGGGAGTGAGGAGGGAAGAGGCAGCTCCCACCCCTGCGAGGCTGGAGCTGCCCCCGTGGATGCTTTCAGTTCATCACAGAGTCACGGAAAGGCTGGGGTTGAAAACAACCTTAAAGAACATCCTGTTCCAACCCCCACACAGGGGCACTGGGTGCTGCAGGGCCTTGTACCTCCTGTTTTCTCTTCTCACACACTGCTGTCAGCCTCCCTTTCCCTCTGCCTGTATTTTAGGACCTGTTCACCTATTTCCAGTCTCCCTTTCCCTCTGCCTGTATTTTAGGACCTGTTCCCCTGTTTCCTGTCTCCCTTTCCCTCTGCCTGTATTTTAGGACCTGTTCCCCTGTTTCCAGTCTCCCTTTCCCTCTGCCTGTATTTTTGGACCTGCTCCCCTGTTTCAGCCCTGGATGCCTCCTTGAGACACATCCTTGGTTCTGGAGGTGCAGCAGCCACAGCCCTGGCCCCTCCACTCGGTGCTTTGACACCATCACCTTTTTCTCCTGCTTCTTTCCCCTCCTTTTTTGTGTGTTTTCAGGCCTGAGCTCCTTCAAAAGGTTCTGTTGTTCTCCAGCACAATAGCTGCCCTTCGGGTGCCTGGGGTGGCCAGAGCAGGGCAGTATCCATCCCACCCCACGTGTGGACACAGACAAGGGCTGCAGATATCGCTTTCCTCCAGGAGGGTTAAATTTCCTCCCAGGCAATTGTTCCTGCTCCATCCCTTGACAAAAGAAGTCGGTTTTGTTTTTAATCCCCAGTTTATGGACAATTAGGCAGCGGCAAAGGGCAGACAAGTGCTTTCCCCGGCAGAATGGAAGGAGCCAGCCTGGGTCACTGCTCCGAAGGGGTCTCTCCTGCAGGGATGTACACAAGGAAAGGGTGTTTGGCAGTGCTTGGCTTGTACGGGTAGCGTTGAGTGTAAAATCTGTTTAATTGTGTAGTTTGGAGCCCTCTCCTGCCAAGCTTTTAAAATATGCATATCTTGGTGCGAGCACACGGAGGCTCCACCGCCGCCCGAGGGAAGCAGGGCTCGCATTTCCCTGGGTTTAAATGCTTTAGCAAACGATCTCTGGGCAGGCTGCAAACCTGGCACTGCAAACAGGCAAACAGGGTTTAACTGTGCCTTATTTTGCCCTTCAGTCTCAGTTCTGTGTGTACCTGGGAGGAGAGCTCAGTGCCCCAGCGTCCTCCTGCACGGGCAGTCATATCAGGGACTTATTTCCCAGGGAGCAGGGAAATAAGGGATTTCTGGATATTATATGATCTTTGTCATAGATTATCTTTAAGATCCCTTCCAACCCAAAGCATTTGATGATTTGATGGTTAGAGGGTGCTCTGGGCAGGGCCATATCCTTGGAATTCTCACTCCTACGGAGCTGGCGCTGCTGCCCTGCACCCTCCCTGCTCTGGGTCCCTTGGCTGGGCTTTGGGGGTGTTGTTCAGCTGGAGGATGTGTTAAGGGTGGGATGTTGGTGCCTTTCCCCGTTTCCCTGGGTGCTGTTTGCATGGCTGAGTCCAGGCAATCCCGATGGGTGCAGGGTGGCATCAACCTTGTCCCTGTGCCAGAGGTGGGAGGTGGGCATTGAGCACCTCTGTGCTTCTTTTTCCTGGAAACAGTCCTTGGGCCGTGGCCATCACCACTTTGAGGACATTTGGGGGACATTTTGTGTGCCCTGAGGTGCCTCATCCCAGCTGGGAATCACTGGTCCAGCAGTGGAGGGTGTTTGACCCATTTCAGGGGGTGCTGAGTGGGAGTTTCTTAGGTCAGAAATGAGACTGGCACCAGGAGGAGCTGTCCAGTTCCAGCCGTGCCCCAGGGCAGAGCCATCCCCCAGCAGGGACACATTCACTGCCAGGGGATCCCTGCAGAGGGGTTCCAGACCTAGGGAATCCTGCAGTGGGATCTCAGGGGATCCCTGCAGAGTGGCTCCAGCCTTAGGGGATCCCTGAAAATGGGTCTCAGTCCCAGGGGATCCCTGCAGAGGGGTCTCAGCTCCATCTCCCAGCCCCTCCCAGCTCTTTCTCCAGGCAAACCTCTCCTGGCCCCGCTGTGGTTGAGCCTGGGATGCCATGGAGAGCTTTCACTCCGTGCTTGGCACAGGCCCGTGGGTGATGGTGTCCCTGTCCCAGGGCTGTTTGTCCCCTCATGTTGGCTGCTCCCTGCTGGGAAGGTGTCGGGGCTCCTGCTCTTTGTCCCTCAGCGAATCCCAGCTTGTGCTCCTGAAAACCATCCTGTGTGTGGAAGAGCTGGAGCCCTTCTATCCCCAATGCTCACAAAACTCACCACAAACATAAACCCCGTGTTTATGTTTGTGCTTTTCCTTCCGCGATTAACGTGCTGCTCTGACACCCACGGGGCTCAGGGTCTGTCTGTGTCTCACCAGGGTCTGTCTGTGTCTCATCGGGGTCTGTCTGTGTCTCATCACCGCTCAGAGCCTGAATTTTCAGTGCTGAGGATGCTCGGCAGCAGGGCAGGGAATCCTCCCCGCATGAGCATCCCCGCAGGGCACCGTCACTTTGCTCCTCCTTATGAACCAAGACACGCTCAAATCAATTCGAACATGTCTCCCATCTCCTCCAGCTCCTCACTGGAGCCAGGAGGAGCTGGAATTCTCCCTGACCGCTGCTTTTCCGTGCTCAGGGCGGGAGCAGCCGTTCCCTGCTGGCTCCTCACACTCATTGCGAGAGCCCCGGCTCAGCCGCACCGACGGCAGCAGGCGCTGCTGGGTTTCTTTAGGAATGATTCATTTCCTTCAGACTTGTGATTCCGATGCTTTTCTGAGCGTGCTGGAGCTCTGCTGCTTTGCTCCAGCGGTTGCATTTCAATTTTTAGCATCTCTGAACACCCTGGCTGGGCGGGCTGGGGTTGGATGTGTGGGGAAGATGAGCCCGTGGTCCCCTCTGCTCGCCCCAGCAAGGCTGCAAAATGCAGTCAGGTTTATTTTGAGACTGGCCAGCCCAGCTGCTTTGCTTTGCTTCCACCAAAGCACAACATCTTCCCTGCATCCTCACCATCCTTGCATCCTCGTTATCCCTGCACCTTCATTCCCACATAGAGGATAAAGGAGAAAAATCCTTTGGGGTTTTATCTCGGTTTGCTCAGTGCTGGCAGCAGGATCAGGGCTTGCAGCAGGGTCTGTGCTTGGGGTCCTGCTCCAAAGGAAGCTAAAAGCTGGGAGGGAGGATGGAAGGGATGGACACACACTTTGCAAAGTGTTTTCTGCATTTGCAGAGGGCTCAGTTTGCTCTTGGGC
>JAWMRF010000109.1:2290582-2302543 GCA_035221435.1 Sphenopsis melanotis | reverse complement strand
TTCTGCATTTGCAGAGCGCTCAGTTTGCTCTTGGGCTTGGTGCAAGGAAGGAGCTGTGCACAGAGCGAACAGGGGGTGATGCTGTGACCTTCAGGGGGTTTGGGTTTGTACTCCAGGGAAATGTGTCCCTGCTCCCTCTGTGAGCACTGTGGGATTTGCTCCCTGGCCCCCTCTGCTCACCCCTACAAGGCTGCAAAGTTTAGTCAGGTTTATTTTGAGGCTGGCCAGCCCAGCTGCTTCGCTTTGCTTCCTCCAAAGCACGACCGTGGATAGAGGATGAAAATCCTTTGGGGTTTCATCATGGTTTGCTCAGTCTGGCAGCAGGATCAGGGCTTGCAGCAGGGTCTGTGCTTGGGGTCCTGCTCCAAAGGAAGCTAAAGGCTGGGAGGGAGGATGGAAGGGATGGACACACACTTTGCAAAGTGTTTTCTGCATTTGCAGAGCGCTCAGTTTGCTCTTGGGCTTGGTGCAAGGAAGGAGCTGTGCACAGAGCGAACAGGGGGTTATGCTGTGACCTTCAGGGGGTTTGGGTTTGTACTCCAGGGAAATGTGTCCCTGCTCCCAGTGTGGGCACTGTGGGATTTGCTCCCTGGGCTCCTCCATGCCTCAGTTTCCCCATCTGTAAATGGCCCCGAGCAGCTTCAGGAGGTGTTTGCAATGAAACTGCTGGGGAAGGAAGAGGCAGTTTTGAAACATGGAGCAAGGAGTGAGGACTCCTCCGAAGGTTTTATGGGATTCAGCTTTCTTGAGGCTGGAAAAGCCTGCAGACCCTGCCCTGGGTACCCCAATAATCCCAGTTTTTTCCCTTGGCTGGAGGGAAGCCTGAGGTTTCACACAGCTTCCCAAGCTGCCAGCTCTGCCTTCAGCTCCCCATCAATATCCTCCTCTCCTGTGATTTCTTCACTCTGCATCTTCCTTTTCCCACCCTTCTGGCCCATTTCTCCTAAAATCTCTGTGAATTTAGGGTTGAGAACCCTCTTAATCCTCCGTGCTGGTCTCTGCTTGGAGCTGCCACTGTGTCTCTGTAACAATTTAACCTCACACTGGGTCAGAAACCAGACACAAGAAATTTGGGCTTAAAAATGGCCCTGGATGCTGGGAATTTGTGTTTGCAGGAGGGATGAGGAAGGAGTTGCTGTGAACTGATTGTGGCATTGAAGTTTGAGGGCTTCTCTACCTCTGCCTGTGCCTTGGTGGGTGCAGGTGCTTGAATGATATTCCACACTTTCAATCCCACAGAATTAAGGCAGGAAATCTTCTTCCTGCAGCATCAGAAACAAGCCTGGGCTGTTCTCTCCCAGGGCTGGACATTTTCAGGGATGTCTCTCCCATCCTGGTTGCAAGATGCTCTGAGAAAGCACAGAGAGCCCAAGGAGGAGCAAGTGGGGGATTCCACCTGGGTCCAGCTGGGTTCCTCACCTGGGACATCTCCTGGGAATTTTGCTTTATTGCTCCATTTTCTTGCCCAACAGCCATGCAATTCTCTTGGAGGAGAGCATTACACAAGCACCTTTATCAGCCAAGTGTGGGACTCAGTCAGAGATATCAGTTCATTTGATAAGATCTGTTTTCTTAACAGAAAACCTGTGTTGATTGGCATCAATTAAATCTTCCTCTTTAATTCTGTATTAAGACTCTCAGCCATCCCAGCATATTGTTTGGGATCAGTGACAGATGGCCAGACCCATCATTTTTGCAGGTCACTTTGTTTATCCCTTAAAAAACTGTCCCAAACAGGAGCTGTTTTCCAGTCCTCTGGAAAGACTCAGGAGATGCTCAGTACTTGCACTCCCAGGAGCTGTTTTGCCAGCTCTGAGTGTTTAGATGGAAGTTATTTGGCTCAGTCAATTTAAAAACATCTAATTTTTATGGCTGCTGTTTAATATCCTCTATTTCTCTTGGGATGGAGAGGATTTCCTCACCCCTGTACAATAGAAAGACATCTGGATCCCTTCAGGAGCTGGAGCAGTGATAGCTCCTGAATGCTCCTCACTTCTCACTCCCACTCACTGGATCCAGAGAAATAACAGCATTGTTAGGCTGAGGATTTGGCATTTCTTTCTTCCCTGGCAAGGACACAGCTTGGATAGACTCCAGGTACCCCAAGCACTGGATTATTTGCCTAGTGGGAATTTAAATTGTTATTTAATACCCTGGGGTACCCCACGGTACCCCAAAGCACTGGATTATTTGCCTGGTGGGAATTAAAATTGTTATTTACCACTTCATCTGCAGAATGATGAAGTGGTTCCCCTCCACTATCACTTCTTGCCCAGTGACATTTCCTGGGCTGAAGGTTCTGTTTGGGTCTAAGTTGTGTATTTATTTATTCATTCACTGAGTGTGTAATGCTCCAGTGATCCTCCAGGATCCTGGCAGTTTGCAGCCCTTCCTGGCTGCCAGGTGGGAGGGGTTTAATCCCCCAGCAAGCCCAGTGCAATAAAGCAGAAAGCCCTGTCAGCTTTGAGCCCAGGAATGGCCCTGCTGGCACTTCAGGATAAGCTGGTGCTTGAACAACTGCCTGGGATCCTTGCTGGGAGCACTGAGCTTCTCTGGAAGCTCCTTTCCCAGTGCTGCACTGCCTCACAAGGGGATCTTTGCTCCTGCCAGGAACTCCCATCTCTTTCCTTTCTCTGCTGGCTTTTAGCATCCCTGTAGCATCATTCCTACATCCCCACATCCTCATCATCGCTGCAGATGCATCCTCAGCATCCCCATATCATCATCATCATCATTATCCCTGTATCCTCACCACCCCTGCAACTTCATCTCTGCAATTTCATCGTAGCTGCAACATCATCCTCTGTGCATCCTCATCATCCCTGCAACATTATCCCTGCAACTTCATCATAGCTACATCTTCATCATCCCTGCATCCTCATCATCCCTGCAACACTATTCCTGCAACTTCATCATAGCTACATCCTCATCATCCCTGCAACTTCATCCCTGCAACATCACCATCCCTACATCCTCATCATCCCTGTAAGTGCATGTTCATCAACCCTGCAATCCCTGCATCCTCATTATCCCTACAACTTCATCCCTGTAACTTCATCTGCAATTTCATCACAGCTGCAACATCATTCTCCCTGGAGCCTTATCATCCCTGCAGCCTTATCATCCCTGCAACATCATCAGCCCTGCAACATCATCAGCCCTGCAACATCAGCCCTGCAACATCCTTATCCCTGCATCCCCATTGTCCCTGCAACACTTTCCCTGCATCCTCATCATCCCTGCATCTTCATTATCCCTGCAACTTCATTCCCACATCCTCATTATTGCTGCAACTTCGTCTCTGCCACATCTCCATCTCTACATCCTGATGCCTGCAGCATCCAGAGAGGGTCTCTCCCTCCTCAGTGCATGGATCCCACCTGGCAATCTCCATCCTGCCTCTCCCTTGGGGGAAAACTGGCTGATTTTTGGGGCTGAGTGCTTTGGGGCTGATATTTGGGGCAGGTCCTGGTGCCTTAGGCTGGGCTCTGGGCTGTGACTGCAGCTCCTCCCAACCTTCCCCTCATCCCCAGCTGCTAATGAAGGACCCAGCTCAGACAATCTGACCTGGGCAGTTGGGATGCTCCAGTTGCCACAGTGTGAAGTAAAGGCAGAACCTGGATTTTTTGGAAGATGAGAGGGTTAAAAACAGTTGCATGAAATTTCTAGAAATTTTCGTGTCTCAAAGACAGAGCAGAGCATCTCCCTATATAAAAACAGGAGTCAGTCCCTTGAGTGTAGAGCTATGGGTGCAATTCTGGCGCTGCAGAAATTGGGGGATTTTTGAGCCCTTTTCTGGACACCCCCATCCCCACATCAAAATGGGATTTTGGGTTTGTGCTCTGTGGGAGCAACTCCACAGTCCAAGCTCTGGGAGTGGGATCAGCCCTGGCTCCTCCCAGCACCTGGAATGGATTTATAAAATCAACCAGTTGCTCAATATCTCATGAATTACACCAGCTCAGAACAAACTCAGCTTGATTAAGATAAAAACATGAGGAAAACCCACTTGGCACTAATTATTCTGGGTTTGGAACTTGCTGTTAATGTGAGATAACAATAACAAGAATACATTTAATGAATCTTTTTCCTATCTTTAGCTCACTTTAGACCGTGTGGCATCTAGTCCATTAAAGAATTTAATTAGAAAATTTTCATTTTTCATTCGTGGGAAATGGAGTTGGGAATTTGTCAGGGGGGAACCAATGTGCAACTTCTCTTCCACTTTACTTGCAAAAAAAGGAACCTGTTCTTGTTTTCCAAAGCAGGCTGTGCATAAAAGTGGTTCTTTGCTTTGCCCAACAGATCACAGAAGAAGTTTTGAAATGAAGACCTTCAGGACTGTGTTGAGAAGTAAGACATCTCCAAGGAAAGGACAAACATCCCAAACATCCCCAACATCCCCAACATCCCCAACATCCCAAACATCCCCAACATCCCAACACGGTGCCCGACGCTGCCGTGGACCTGACTGACAGAGGGCCTGTCCTCCCCAGCTAAACCCAGTCCACATTTCATATATATTTATTTATATATGGAATATCCCCCACTTTATCTGTGTTTTCTAACAAGTGTTTTATGCAGAAGGGAACATCTTTGGAGCCAGATTATCTTCAATTTATGTGCAATATAACAGGACTGAGCAAAGATGGGAGAGAAGAGGAGGAGAGGTGGAAGTCACTTGGACATAATTTCAGTATTTTTTAACATTATTAAAAAAAAATCTTTTGAAAGATGAAGCAACCAGAAAGGAAATGTTAAGCAGAGCTGCTAAAACTCAGTCCAAGTGTTTTCTTGGGGTGGGAGGGAGTGGGGGGAAATTTGGTTGCTGTTCCCTGGCGAAGGCCACGGGCTGTTCTCAGCTCTTTGAGAATCGTTCCTGTTCCATTTTTCTCACTTTCCTGGAAATGCCCTTTATAAGTAGCTCTGTGCTGAACCAAAGGCTGTGATTTACTTTAAGTCCTTATTTAGAAAGAAACATCTCTGCTGGTGCTGAGGAAAAGGCTGTCGAACAGTTGTGCCTTGCTATCAGGATCACTCCACAAAAAAACTAAGGAAAAATTGAATTTCCAGGGTAGAAAAGGTCTAAAAACCCAATTCAAGCTGACCATGCTCCTGCTTCCTTTCATGAGAGCCTCTCTGCCTTTGTCTGCATTTCCACAGTACCCCAGTCCTGTGGGAATTTTATAGTGTTGCCTTGCTAATTCTGTAATAATTGGGAATTCCATCCCTCCTTTGTCCGTTACTGTTTCATTTTGCACATTGAGGTTTTTGGTGGAAGGTTTAGAGCTGTGGGTTGCCCATACTGGGCTGGGAAGCTCTTAAAGCTGGGCTTTCTATAACCTCACTGTGTTTCCTAGGACTGCACGGATCAATATTATCCTGGTGCCACAGATAAATGGTCTGCAAAGGGATAAATGGTCTGCAAAGGGATAAATGCAAATGGCAGAGGGGTTGATGGTCTCTCCTGCTTCTGGCTCCCCCTTTTCTCCCTCCCCAGCCTCATCCACCTACTCATGCTGCCTCCATCCCAGCTTGGGCACTGAAACCCTCCCAGCTCAGCCTCCACCAGAGGAGCAGAGTGAAACTTGGAAGAGCGTTGGATTTAAGGGTGAAAATAATGTTGGAGGGACTCAGATGAGCGCAGGAACCTCTTTGTCTGCATTGCAATAATTCCCTGGGAATGGTTTGGGGATGTTAATTTGGGCTGGACAGAACCAAGTGATCTGGAGCTTCCTCTGAAGCAGAGGCTGCTCAAGGGGAGATAACAAGAACCAAAATTGTTGTGTGTGAAACAGACCCTTGAGCTGATGCTGCTGATTGTCTTTGGTGCCCAAGGACCAGCCTCGAGGTCCCCACCAGGTTCCTGGAAGGTGGAGCAAGGACCACTCTTCCAGAGGGAAGCACCAAAACCTGGATCCTTCCCCCAGTGGAGCTGTTTGCCTGCATTCCACACAGAGCATCCACAGGAGACACGGGGAGGATGCCTGGGGGCACAGCCCCAGGGAGGATGCACTGAAACCAACCCCTGGAAGGAAGGCTGGAAATGGGAAAACTCGGGAATGAACAAGGCAAAGCAGCCAACAGTCTGCACCACATTTCTTGCAGAAGAGCTTTGAAGATGATTGAGAACCCTGCACAAAAACTTCAGCTGAAATTTGGGTTGAGAAATTCCCTTAACGCTGGGGAACGATGTGATTCTTACAAGGAACTTGTCGGCTTTGGTGAGGTTGTGCTTATTTTGTTTGTTTTATAAACACAGATAATTTCTTGGCTGGAATTCCTCCTCCTGCCACGGCAGGTGCACCTCTGGTGGTGGAGACTTTGTTCCTGGCAAAAGGGCTTGAGGGGCCCAAACACAGAAATCTCCAGGGCTCTGCACAGGTGCAGGTTGGGCAGAATGGCCTGAAAAGAAGCAAAAGTGTTAAACGCAGCAGTTTTAGACAATTTAATCAGTTGGAGAATGAAGAGCAAATATGGATCTGGCTCTCAGTAGGACATTGCTCCTCTTGCATTTATTCCCAGCATGGAAGAAACCCCAGCTGTGGGTAAATGGAGGAGAAAGGGCTGGTGCTGCTGGCACCTGGATTTACCACGGCTTTAACAGCAGAGGGAGATTGGGATCGGGGGCCAGGATGGCTGGAAGACCTCATGGAGCAGCTCCCTGAGCCCACGGAGAGGAGCGGGGGGTGCCACGGCTGGGCAGGGATGCCGGGGAAGGTGAAACAAGGCGCGGTGTGAAATCAATGCGCTGCGAAAGCCGCCCGCACAAATTACAGCTAATTAGATCAGTGGCTCTCATTAACTTGGTTTGGCCGTGCCCTGCCCGTGGTGGAGGCGGGGAGAGGGAGCTTCTCCACGGGATCTTCCAGCAAATTGCTCCTCCAAATCCCCGGGGCTGTGGCAGCAGCCGGGACCGCAGCGTTTGTGGCCCTCCGGGTGTCCCTGTCCCTGTCCCTGTCCCTCCCCTGTCCCTGTCCCTGTCCCTGACCCTGTCCTCCTGTCCCTGTCCCTCCCCTGTCCCTGTGTCCCCTACCTGTCCCACCCCAGCACTGAAATGAATTCTTGCTCGGGCCATAAAATCTCAGAGACCTCAAACGACCCCTTTGAAAAGACCAGGAGAAGTGCCCGGTGTTTGGGGTGAGGGCTGGAATTCCCAAGTTCTCCTCCCCATTGCTGCAGAGGGAGCTGCTGGCAGGCTGAGGGAGAGGGAGCTGAGATGGAGCTGCCCTTTTTTGGGACATCTCACCTCCCAAACCCCTAAGGAGCTGTGAAACACATTTGTTTGCAGCCTCCCTGCAGCGTGACAGGATCTCAGTGTGCTCTTGAGCCTGCCAAGGAGAATGAACAAAGCTTTAGCAGCTCTGAAATCGTGAGAGACTGACCCCAAACCCACTTTTCCATGACCCCAAACCCACTTTTCCACTGCCCTGATGGGTTTGGGCTGCCAACAGCCAAACCCCCATGAAAGGAGGGGGACCCCAGGCTGCCCACACGGGTAAGGGCGCATTAACAGGAGGAGAATTGATTTTCTGGATTGCAGCACAGATCTGGATCTTGGGAAGCCCTGGTCCCAAAGGTGTTATATTTAGTTTCTTTTGGAACATGATCTAGTAGCCCTTAAAATGGGGGATAGAATGTATCAGTACTAAAGTTATTTTTTATTTTTCACCAGTGTTACAGAGAGCTTTTTTATGGTGTGTGTGTGTGTGTAACATAATTATACCTCGTCTGTTTTCAGTAGCCACTTGTTACAGCATCTCTCTGTTAGGGCTCAAAACTGTATTTTGATTATTAAAGTGGTGGGAAAACCCATCCCCACCTCCCAACCATCTCACACTGATGACAATCTTGCCAAATTCCACCTCTCCTCGGTGTTGTACGTTCTGTCGCTCCGTGCTCTCGGGTTCCTCGTGCTTGGTCGCAGATCCAGCTGGGTGTTCATGTGCTTTTCCACAATAACTGAGAGTTTGATAGTCTCTACCTGTCAGTCCAGTGTATTAATCTGTGCTGCCTGGGCCCAGCCTGGTGCGTGTTGCAGATAACCATCGTGGCAGGGCTGCGCTTGGCAAGGGAAGACAAGTTAAAAATGTATCCAGTCGATTTAAAAAAAACAAAAAAAAAAGGCAGCGATTTAATGATGGCTGACATCAAGAGAAGATCCAAAAAATAGCGTGCTTTGATTCCCATAATCATCCCAAGGCAGGCTGCTCATCTTTATTCATAGCCCTTCAAAGCCGTGCTCCCAGACGCCGGAGCAGCTCAGAGCTGTCGTGCTCAGACGGGGCTCTTTAGACTCTGAACACGCACCAACCCTTCCCCTTTTAATTTTAGGGTGCAATTAAAGTGATGAGAGCTCTGCTGTTGGCTCTGTGCTGGCACAGAGGCAGGAAAAGAGGATCTGGGGAGCTGGGCTGGTGTGGGGTCACGTAAAGCCGCTTCTTTTAATGACATGTTTTAAGCTGGTTTAAGAAGGCAGCAAAATTAGAAAGCAAAAGATCTCCAAAAGTGTTTCAGGACACTACAAAGGTTCAGGGGACACAGCACAGGGACAGGGCTTAGCAGTGAGGCTGGAATGGGCTGTTGGAGGCAGTGAGAGAATACTGGGAAGCTGCTCTGCCCTGCTGGATCTGGGGGAAAGTCAGGATTTGCTGAGGGTGCCCCATCCCTGGCAGCGTCCAAGGCCAGGCTGGATGGGGCTTGGAGTAGCCTGGGATGGTGGAAGGTGTCCCTGCCCATGGAAACAGGATGAGCTGTCCCTTCCAACCCAAACCACCCTGGGATTCTATTAATTTGTGATTCTGTGATTCCTGCAGTCCCATCCCAGCCTCCAGCCCCTTTCCACAGGCAATCCCCTGCAGGACTGACATCTCAGAATCCAGCCTCGAGCCTGCTGGAGGCTTCATTACCTCACACACTTGGGTGTTTTCTGAGCCAGCTGTTCAAATGCTGTTATTGCTCCTGAATCCTTTTAAAATTAAGGAATTTCTGCGATGGAATTTTTCTTCCCTGAGGGCTCTCCACTCTCCTGCATTGCACAAATCTAGCTGGAAGTCTGTCTCAGCCTGAGATTAAAGCCAAGTAGCAGCTCTGGGTGAATTAAATTACACATTCTAATCCCCATATTTTCCACCAGCCTCTGATACAGGTAAATTATGTTTCTTTTTCCCATTTTTCCTGCTTGGTCCACAATGATGTCATCAGTGCACCTGTAAAGGGAATGGCCTGAGATTGTTCTGACTGGTGTTGTCCATAACACAGCTCTGACCACTGCAAGACCAGGCACTGCTGCTGGCTTTTAAATGCATCGTTCCTATTCCAGAGGATGATTTCACAGCAGGAAAAATTTGCCTGGCAACACCCAAGTCATGGATAGAACTGGAATTGTGAATCAAAAGGTATTAAGTGGAAATGTAGTCAGGAAGTGCCTGAAATATTGGAATTTTAATGAAAAACGTGTGTTGGCTGCCACATCCCCTGTGCTGCCATTGGTGCACTGAAATTAGACCTGGTTATCCCAAGTGCTCAGGTCTTGCAGGAAAATCACCCTCACTGCTGGAGGTCAGGGACTCCATGGCTGAATTTGGCACCTTTCAAGGAGAACAGGCTCTTAATTCATCACCTCAGACCCCAAAACGTGGCTAAAGGGAGGTTTTACATCATCCCCCAGCACAGCAGCAGCTCGTGTTTCTTAATTTCCCATCCTTTACTATGCAACTGATTTTCATGGAATCTTCCCAGGATGGAGATGGCTGGATATAGTTTTGACTTTGCTTTCCTTCCTTCACATGTGCAAGTGGGTAATGCAGAAATGTTTCCATGACTGTCTCACCTGGGACATGCACTGGGTCTGTGAGCAGTGAAATATTGGGAAATTCTGTGTAAATCTGAACTTGTCTGTAAATCTTGACAAATCAGTGCCACAGGAGCGATGCAATTTTGAACTGGAGATGTTAATACAGTCTTGTTACTCTGAGTTCATTTCAAATTCTGGTTTTGCCAGTGAGCTGTGTTGCAACTGTTTAAAACTTGTTTTTTTTATACCAGTCTGATGCTAAAACCAGCTGCTGCATCCCCTTGTCCTGGTGACTCCACCATGGTGTGGGCCTTGTGTTCAGTTCCTGGTTTAAAAAAGTGATTTTTTTTCAGTTGTGTGATTTTTTTACCTGATGCTGAATTTATTTTTAATTTTTTTTTTCTCATTAGAACTTGAAACTGTTCTTTCATACACAAAGTTCAATAAAACAGCTGAACTGCAGCGTGTGGTGTTTGATACTGAAGGGGGTGAAGAGGAGATGTTGGGATGGTGTTTGAGGATGAGGTTTGAGGAGTGTCCCCTAATGTCAACCCATTTTTCAGGATTAAATAATCTGAAATTTAATGTTGTTCACAGGAGTCAAATTTGCCCTGCTAGAGAAATAAAATCCTGGGGTAAAACCTGCACATTTCCAGCACCCTCACCTGGACTGAGGGAGCTCCAGGCAAACCCTTAAAATGTTGATGAAGTGTCACAAGAAGGGATGTCACTGATGGTGCTTGGGCACACGAGTGCAGGAGGAGGGGTTGGACGCATCTGCTCTGATCCCAGTGGGAATCCTGCAAAAGCTTGTTTAAAAACCTTGTTCTTGGCTTCAAACCACATCTGTGGGCTTCACCCAAAAGTGAGTGTGGCCAAAGAGTGCAAAAGTTTTGGTTTAGGTTTTTGGTTATCTTAAAAACATTGAAGTTGTTTCTCCAGAGAAGCTGTGACTGCCCCATCCCTGGGAGTACCCAAGGCCACGCTGGAGAAGCCTGGGCTGGTGGAAGGTGATTTCACCCATGGCAGAGGGTGAAACATGATGAGACTTAAGGTCTCTCCCCACCCAAACCATTCCAAGATTCCATGGCTTGGTGATTCCATAATTCCATGATGAAATGACCTGAGCTGTGCTCACAAGTGCTGCTGTGCTGTGTCCCAGGCCCAGAGGCCCCAGGCTGCTGCAGGAGGATTTTATTTTAGTGGTCACTGAGCCAGGAGCACGGACTATAATCCAAAGTGACTTGGTTATTTTTGCAAATCCCAATTCTGGGACTGAAATCCAGGAGGAAATCCTGCAAGAGGCTTCAGGTGCTGAGCTGGGGGCTCAGAGGTGGGAGCAGAGCAGCCCCATGTGAGGCCAGAGCCACCCTGGGCAGGATCACACCAGGGGAATTCAGCAGCCATGGAGAACCTCAAACTCCTGAACTTGACAAAACATCTTGATCCTGTCGGCCTCAGGAATTGTGACAGGGGCAGAGAAGTTCCTAGAAAAGCAGCACTGAGTGCTGGAACTGGTCTGTGTGGTTTCACCTCTCTCTGCTCTCCAGGTTTGCTGTGGGCAAGATGATCCATGGTGAGCAAAGTCAGCTCAGAAACTCCCAAATGCTCCCAGCGTGGCTGTGCTGGATGGTCCCACAGTAACTCCTGGCTGCTGTGCCTGGCAGGGCAGGTTTGGGGCTGGCTCAGGGGCCCTCTGAGGTGGATTTTAGCAGCTCTTGCTGCTTCATTCTCTGCTGTGACCTTGATCTCTGTATCAGCTCCTCAAAGTGTCCTGGTGTCTCCAGCTGCAGGTTTTGTTGATGTGTGGTTACCTGGGAGTGTTTGAATATCTGGGAGAGACAGGATGTGGCAAAACCTGAGCTGCAGCTGGGGCAGGAATGGCACCAGCCAAACCCAGCCCTGTCAGGATCTCTGCTGCTCAGAGTGACCCCGAGAAAAGTTGGAAAGTCTCTTTTCCCAGCCTGGTGCTCAAAGAAGGAGTCAGAACTCTTCAGTTCTCTGTCTCAAGGTTGTTTATTGTATCTTATCTAGAAAATTCTTTCTCCTGCCCTGCCCAGGTCCATCCAGCAGGACAGTTCCAGGCACTCTGCCTGCCCCCAGGGCAGTGTTATGTCTTTATACTAAAAACTACATGTACAATGTTTACAATTACTTTCCAATAC
>JAWMRF010000109.1:2264817-2279965 GCA_035221435.1 Sphenopsis melanotis | reverse complement strand
TTCATTTGGGAGGGGGGGGGGAAAAAAAAAGGCAAAAAAATGAGAGGCTGGTTGGCCCTCTCCGGGCTGAGCATCTCCACGGTGCGAGGCAATGCAGGATGATGCAGAGCAGCGATGCTGAGGACCCGGCGCCCACCGGGGACATGAGCCTCAACATCCCCAGCAGAAATTTCACCCAACGGAGTCGAATTCCCACGGGGGTGGGTCGGCCGGGGGGGGTTGGCTCTCGGCAGGATGGGGAGGGTGGATGCAGCTCGCGTGGGTCCCGGCGCTCGTGGCTGCTCGGAGCCATCAGCACGGGGTTGCTGGCCTTGGCGGGGGGACAGCCGGGGACCGGCGGGGGGTTCGCTCCGGTGGGCGAAACCGGAGCCTCCTGAGTCACCGGGGAACGCCGCGCAACCACCGTGGGTGCCGTGCCCGGTGGGTGACACCGACTCCCGGCTGCTGCTGGGGACCTTGGGTGGCTTTGCAGAGCCCCGGCTGCCGGGGGGGCTGCGTCGTTGCCCCCCCCGCTCTCCGGCTGGCACGGGCTCGGCGGGCAGCCGGCCCCGCTGGGCTGAGCACGGCGCAGGGACACGGGGCTCTGGTTTTTTCCGCCTCGTCTCTCTCTCTCTCTCTCTCTCTCTCGTGTTGCAGTGCGGGTTGGGCGGGCAGCTGCCGGCCGGGGGAAAGCGGGGTGCCCGGAGGAGCCGCGGCTTTGCGGATGCTCCTGGCGAACCCCCACAGCTTGCTACCTTCTCGGTGTTTTTTCCAGGCGATGCCACACCTCCCGAGGACACTGGGGACATCGGGTTTTGCTGAGCTTAGCAGCTTTTCACCGTCTTACCGAAGGCATCAGACAGACGCTCATCTGCCCTGAAGTGCAGATCTGCAACAGCTCCCGGGAAGACTCTGTCTCTCTGTCTCTCTGTCTCTCTTTCTCTCTCTCTCCAGTCCAAACCATTACAAGACCTGACTTCCACCATCTGGGAATCTAACCCCTCTTATGCCCCTTCTCCTTTTTCTACGATGACTCACCATTATTTTTAACTTTGAAGAGAGAGGAAATTATGGGGATCTTGGAAGCCTGTATTTCTCTCTAGGATTTCCCCAGGGTCAGATAATCGGTGTTACTAAGAGACACTAAGATTTGGCTTCTCCAGGTAATGTGATTTGTTTTCTGTGTGCCATGGTGGTTTGCAGAGAATGACAGGAGCCGGGACACCAGCGCTCGAGGAGGGGGACTGCGGTGCTCCGCGGGGCAGCTGCAACCGCGGGCTCCACGTTCCGGCAGCCGCAGAGCTCGGCTGCAGGCAGGGAGGGCAGCATGTCACCAGGGAAAGAGGATTGGGAAGGTGTTAAACTTAAAAGCCGAGCTGGAGCTTTCCTGGAGGGTAGATTGCCTGAGATTGCACGGTTAAATGTTAATTAACCCTTAGCTGCATGCCTGGAAATGAGCTGAGCCCGGCACCCCGCGGGGTCCTCTCGCCACTTCAGGGCTGGATGGGGTTATTTTTCTTCCTTTCTTTCTCTTCCCTTCCCCCTCTTTATTTTTTTTAACTGGAATTTTTATTTTTAGCCAAAAAATAAGCCCTGGTTTACCCATGCCAGTTTTTCCACGCTGGTTTTGAACAGGTGACGGTTCCTCAGGTGTTTTCTCTGTTCCACCTAATGGGTTTAGATGGGAGTTGTTGAACTCTGTCCCAAGGAAGGCAAATTAACCCCTCCAGGAAGGGGATAGACGTGCTAGAGAAGGGATCTGCTCTCCTCCCACCAACTTTATTCCATCTCTCTCTCTTTCTCAGCAGGGGCGATTTTCTTTCTTCTTCTTCTTCTTTTTTTTTTTTTTTTCTTTTTTTTTTCCCTCTGTTTTTATCTCATCCCTTCGCCTTTTCATGAGACTCTTCCAAACCTACGTACCTGTCCTTCTGCAGGATAGTAGCCCTGCCCTGAACCCGATCCCACCGCCGGGCGCTGGGAAGAGTTTAGCATAAGGATTTCTTTTAAAGCCCAATAATGACAGTTGCCACTGGAGATCCTGCAGATGAAGCTGCAGCTCTTCCCGGTCACCCGCAGGACACGTACAACCCCGAGACCGACCATGAGTGCTGTGAGAGGGTGGTCATCAACATCTCGGGGCTGCGCTTCGAGACGCAGCTCAAGACACTTGCCCAGTTCCCAGAGACCTTGCTAGGGGATCCTAAAAAGAGGATGAGATATTTCGACCCTCTCCGGAACGAGTACTTCTTTGACCGGAACAGACCCAGCTTCGATGCCATTTTGTACTATTACCAGTCCGGGGGGAGGTTGCGGCGGCCGGTTAACGTGCCCTTGGACATCTTCTCCGAAGAGATCCGCTTCTACGAGCTGGGGGAAGAGGCCATGGAGATGTTCCGGGAGGATGAAGGCTACATCAAGGAAGAGGAGAGGCCGCTGCCTGAGAACGAGTTTCAGAGACAAGTGTGGTTGCTCTTTGAGTACCCCGAGAGCTCAGGCCCTGCCAGGATTATAGCTATTGTCTCTGTCATGGTGATTTTAATCTCCATCGTCAGCTTTTGCCTGGAAACGTTGCCCATTTTTCGGGATGAGAACGAAGACATGCACGGCAGCGGGCTGAGCCATCCCCCCTACTCCAACAGCAGCATGGGGTACCAGCAATCCACTTCTTTCACAGACCCCTTCTTCATCGTGGAGACACTTTGCATCATCTGGTTCTCCTTCGAGTTCTTGGTGAGGTTTTTCGCCTGCCCCAGCAAGGCTGGTTTTTTTACCAACATCATGAACATTATAGACATCGTAGCCATCATCCCCTACTTCATCACCTTGGGGACGGAGCTGGCCGAGAAGCCAGAGGATGGCCAGCAGGGCCAGCAAGCCATGTCCTTGGCCATCCTCAGAGTCATCCGCTTGGTGCGGGTCTTCAGGATCTTCAAGCTCTCCCGGCACTCCAAGGGGCTGCAGATCCTGGGGCAGACTCTCAAGGCCAGCATGAGGGAGCTGGGCCTCTTGATATTTTTCCTCTTCATCGGCGTCATCCTCTTCTCCAGCGCCGTCTACTTTGCCGAGGCCGACGAGAGCGAGTCCCAGTTCCCGAGCATCCCCGATGCCTTCTGGTGGGCTGTGGTTTCCATGACGACTGTTGGCTACGGAGACATGGTCCCCACCACCATCGGGGGGAAAATAGTGGGTTCCTTGTGTGCCATCGCTGGCGTATTAACGATTGCCTTACCAGTGCCCGTCATAGTGTCTAACTTCAATTACTTCTACCACCGGGAGACCGAGGGAGAGGAGCAGGCTCAATATTTGCAAGTAACCAGCTGCCCAAAGATCCCCTCTTCCCCTGACCTAAAGAAAAGCAGAAGTGCCTCTACTATTAGTAAGTCTGATTATATGGAGATCCAGGAAGGTGTAAACAATAGCAATGAGGATTTTAGGGAGGAGAACTTGAAGACAGCCAATTGCACCCTAGCTAACACAAACTATGTGAATATCACCAAAATGCTAACCGATGTCTAGTCGCTAAAATCTAGTCCCGTATTTAAAGCTGAAGTGGAACAATTGCAGATATTGAGTGCTGCTCTGCATTGTAGTTAATACAGTATTTTCTACGGTGTATATTTGGTTCTGCATGGGAAGCAATAGCTGTGTAAGTGACTTTTAACCTTTGATTTCCGCACCGAATAAGCGTCCGTGCAAAAAAAAAAAAAACAAAACCAACAAATCCAAACCATTTCGTTGCACTTCTCCCATCCCAGGCTCGTGGGTTTCCAAAGATACAGAGGGGACGGGCGCTTCCAGCAGCGGGATGGGGATGGAAGGGGCAGATCCAGGGCTGAATCCTGGTGCCTGTCCAGGGTGACAGCCAGCTCCCAGGCACGGGGAGCAGCTGGGAAAGGTCAGGCAGGAGTTCCTGGAGGGTGGCTGTGGCTGTGGGGCCGGGCTGCTGGAGGGCTCGGCTCCTGCCCCGGGAGAGCCGAGCGCGAGCGCGGCGCCCGGCTCGTGTTTCATAACTGAAAATGCTGCATGCTGCAATAGTTTCAGCCACTGCAGTGTGCCAGTGTGAGGCCCAGGGGAGGGATAATTAGTGTGACGGCACATTATTTATTAAGTCTTAAATTTTCTATGCGAGGCATCGGGAGGGACGAGTAAATAAATCAAGAGCTTGGAATTTATTTATTTCTTTAGATGACACTTCCATCATCAATATTTCCAGGATCACCAAAGACACCTCCACTGACACATTGAAAATAAGTTGGAAAAAGCATCTTTTTTTATATCTATATATAAAACTGGAGCAACTATGCTGTGGCCTATAATATATTTATACTGCAGTGAAATTTAACCAGTAATACAGTACAGCTGCATGGATATTTGTTGCATGAATCTGAATATTTAATACACACACAAATATATATTTTCTTAGTAGACTATACAGTATTCATGTTTATAGTGTTTATAGATTCTCCGGTGGCTCGAAGGAGATTCATGGGAATTAAAAAAATCTCCATTGTAGTTAAAAACCGGATGGGGAAGGCGTGTGCTGACAACAGTTGGATAGATAACAATGCAAAGCCTGAGAGATAACAAGGCAGAGCCTGAGTGTCCTAGCATCCAGACACAAGAGCTGACAAATGCAAGCCAGGGAAGGTGAGCTGAAAGTTAAACACCTGCGCTCATTATGGGGCGAGTAATTAGTCATTAATCGTGGTGTCAGGAGCAGAAACCACGGCGGATCGGAGAGGGCACGAGGAGCAGGTGGAATAGCAGGTTCCAGCTCTCCTGACTTGTTTGTTCAGCAGTTTTCAGCCGTTCCCGTAGAATTCCTGAGTGTGTGTGTGTGTATAGATATTTAGAGAGCGACTACAGGGCCGAATCCTCAGCAAACAGAGCTCCTGGGGTATCAGGGATGTCCCAGCTCAGGGCTGCTGGGCTGGTGGGACATGGGCTGGAGCAGGGTGGCCTGACCCTGGAGCCCCTGGGGTCACCAGGGCAAGGTGTGTTTTGGGCTTGAAAGGTCCTTTTCAACCCCCTCAGGGCTGGGGTTTATTCCTTTATGACAGAGTGGGCAGGTGCTGAGGTGGCCTGGATCTGAGCTGGCACCTCTGAGCCTTTGCTTTGCCTTCTTTCAGGGTGTTTAAGAGCAGTGGGCCAGGGTGCAGAGAGCCTGAGGTTCTCTCTCTTCTTCACCCCCAGTGTTATTTGGGGATGGGTGAGAGCTGATGGTCCATGGGGAATCTCACCTGCTTTCCTCATCCCTGTGTGGGTTTGCTTGTGTTTTCCCCATTGTTGACAATCCTCAGGGAGAGGTGTCCTGCTCCTCTTCCAGGTCAGGGGAGATGGAGGAAAATCTCTGCCAAGGTCACGGTGGAGAAAAGCCTCCCTGGGCTGTGGAACAGGGTTCAGTTGGGGTGAATTTGGGCTGAACTGGGGCATGATCAGCCCTGAAACATTGCATGAAGGGTGGCACAAGGAGCTTGGGGAGGGCTCAGCCAGACCCTTCCTTCCTCAGAGAGGAAACCCCTGCTCCTGCCAATAATCCAACTGGTGCTAAAGTATCTACAGCAATGGCTCCAAATGCCACTCCAGAGCAGGATCCACCTTGTGCTGATGGGGCTCCACTTGGCCAGGTGGAATCACTCCTCAGTTTTATTTGATTGATTGATCGATTGATATTGATTGAGGCCTGGCTATAATTAATTCCAAGTGTCCATGGTTTGTGCATGGCAGCCCCTGCTCCTGTGTGGGGCAGAGGACCAGCAGCATCCCTGTGCTGGGATTCAGGGATGCTCAGGTCCCCTGTTTGTTTTTAATTGGATCTCGTTATATTGGGAGTCCTGCACTCTGCTGAGGCAGCCTGGGATTGGGACACCCTGAAGCCCCTTCATGCACACAAAAAAGCCAACACAACCAAAAGCAATAAATCCTGAGTTCTGAAGCTCATCCTGTTGGGTGGGACAGGGCTGGTGGGAGTCACCAGCTCGGGCACCATTCCCAGGCAGGTTGGCCAAGTTCCATGGATCCAGCTCCTGGTGCCTCTGTGGGGACATGGGCTCGCACAGGGGAGCTGCCTGATGGGCTGGGATCCTCTGGGTGCCCCTAGCACCAGGTGACCCCATTCCTGGTCAGGGCTGAGGTGTTTTGCTGGTGGTTTTGCTGCAGGTTCTTTGGAGGATGTTGGTGCTCTGTGGGGCTTTGAGAAGTGTCCGGTTGTTGTACATCCACCGTTGGCTTGGGGTGGTTTGGAGCAGCATTGGCCAAAGCTCTGGGTGTGTGTTGCGGTGGTTTGGTGAGGAGGAAGGTGAGGTTTTCCTTTGGGCAGGTGGGGTTTTGGGCACGGTGCTCCTGTGGGCTCTCCAGGGCCAGGCAGGAGGGGAGAGTGGATCCATGAGCTGGATCCAAACATCCAAACCCAATCTCCAAGCTGGGGGGTCCTGGACACCTTGGGAGGCTCCACAGCCACACAGCAGGGACAAATGGGGATGAAGAGCAAGAGGCCACACTCCTGTTGTCACTGAGTGAGGTGATGACTGTCCCCATGGCAGGGCCAGCACAGCCAGTCCCTCCCTTGGGACAGCTCTGGCACCTCCTGCCCTGACCCTGGCAGAGGTTCCTGGGGAAAACGAGCCCTGGTGGGAGAGCTCTGGGCTGCCCTTGTGTGGGGCACAATGGAAACGCTCAGAATCAGTGCTCAGGTGTTTGGCTCAGGGTGGGTGAGGGCCATGGCTGGGAGGGATCCATGGCTGCACAGAGCAGAGGGGTCCAGACTTCTGCCTCACACAGAGAAATGGTTCCCCTACAGCTTTTAATGGGATTTGTGCCTGCAGGTCGGAGCTCTAGTGCTATTTCTAGCTTTGCTTCTGACTCACTGATGTGATCTTGAACCAGTTTTTCAGGAGGAGACTGTGATATTTTTTTCCTTTTTATTTTTTTTCTTAAGGAATATGGTTTGAGAGAGTCTGGGCCTGTTTCTGTGGAGATGCTGAGCATCCCCGTCTCCTCCTGACTCTGAAAGGTGCAAAAATGAGCTGCAAAGTGGCTCAGACTGAAGATGCTAAATTAGGGATTGGGAAAGGGGATGGTCCCATAGCTGTGTTAGAGTCCATCAGGCCCCTAAACGGAGGTAGTCTGGTTCCTTTCCTCCTCCTGAGGAGCCATTTCCCTCTCTCCAGGCCTGGAATGGAAGACTGGAGCTCTCTGGTCTGTGGAGGTGCTCCTGCCTTGGCACCCGGAGGAGGCAGCGCCTCTATTTTAGTTTTAGCCACTGTGCCACAGTTTTGGAGAGATGGAAAGCTGTGATTGCAGAGCGAGTTGTCTCCTAACACCCAACCTCGTGCCCAAGCCTGCAGGCAGCCCATCAGCCCTTTCAAATCTTCCAGAATATCTGCTGGGGGCAATGGGGTGAGGCTCATCTACCAGCTGGATGCTACCAAGTGATTAGGAAAAAATGATCTCTCTGGAGCACAATGTTTTATTGGGAAAATTAATCCCTGCAGTGACTGGGTCAAAGTCCTACAGATCTGAACGCTGAGCTATAAGAAGAAAAGGATCTCTGGATTGGCGTTATGAGAGTGTGGCACGTGGGTGTATAAATATGGGCATATTTGTGCATAAATACACAGAAGGAGAGAAAAAGACAGAGGAGGAGGAGGTATTTCAGGAAGGACCTTGCTTTGTTATTAGATAATTCCTGGGTCAGCCCTTGAAACTGCTGCCAAAGCCTTGTAGTTTTTCCAGAGCTTGCAATATACTTGGGAATGGATCCAAGGGAAGGAGATCTGGATCTTGCCTTGGGAGTGGAAGCATCCTGGGGGTCTGGTGGCATTCAGCTCCTCACACCCCTCTGCAAGCAGCAGCTTTGCAGTGTCTCTGTTCCCAGCCCCAGGTCCTGGCTTGTGCCAGTCACAGTTTCTGCGACTGTGCTGGGAAAGCCAAGCAGGGTTGAAGGGATTTGGGTGAGTTGCAGGTGCTGTGCTGCACTGAGTGGCCTTTGGGGTTATTGTTTGAATGGTATTTAAGTCTCTTAAACTATGGTGACTTTTGGTCCCAGTGTGGTGGCTCCTTTCTGGAGCCAGGGTGGTGTTATCACAGAATCCTAGAACGGTTTGGGTTGGAGAGACCTCAAAGCTCACCTTGTTCCACCCCCTGCCATGGACAGGGACACTTTCCACTAGCCCAGGCTGCTCTGAGCCCTGTCCAGCCTGGCCTTGGAGCCTTTTCTCAAGATCTTTCCCATGAGACCTTATCCCAAGGTCTGCATCCTTGGGGGTGTTTATCCATGGGAGTTATCCATGGTGGTCACTCATGGGAACTGGTCAGTCTGCTGCAGGGGTGAAGCAGGCTGAGGAAAGAAGGAGTCAGCCTCAAACCATTTTGGTTTGCTGTGGCTCTTTCCTCAGCCCCCTGGCAGCATTTGACCTTCTCCATGTGACATCCCTTGGTCCCTCCTTTTGGGGACCAGCTGCTGCCTCTGCCAGGAGCCCCAAGGGGGGACAAGGGTTACCCCCAAGCATTGGCCACTGCTCTGCCCTTCCCCAGCCCTGTCAGCACCCCTGGCCTCGGTGTCCCTGGGATGTTTCTGCTGCCCAGAATTCACCCCCCTGCTCAGAAATGGGTGCTCCATCCTGCTCCCATCAGGGGTGGGGAGAGGGCCCAGCCCAGGGGTGAAGCAGCCCTGGGAGCACAGCACTGATTTACACCCGGGGACAGGATCCCCCAGCCCAGTTATGCATGAAGAGAGATAAATCCCTAATTCATGTTTTTCCTCCAGAGAGGGGGTGGTTTGGCTTGTAGGAGCTGCTGGACGTTGTGTAACCACGCCAGGTCCACGCACATGGACACACCACGTCCTCCCCCCAGCCCTGCCTGGCTGTCCTGAGCTTGGGGTTGGTATTCTGGGGTTTGTTTTTTTGATTATTATTATTATTTTTTTTTTCTGCTGCCTATAAGATGTAATTATCCATTTGCACTTGCTCCCTCACTGTTTGAGACTGTGCTCTTGTCCTCCAATGTCATCCCCGAAGCGCAAGGGGAAAAAATGGGTATTGGATCAACCCTGCATGTGGTGCCTAATTTGAGCAAATCAATAGGAAGAGGAAATCCAAGAAGGACTCATCCTAAGGATGCTGGAGCTGAACCTTTTGTTTCCATGGTTACGGGAGAAATGGGACCAGGAATGGAGAGAGGCCTATAAACTGTTAAAGGAGGACTCGTGGGAATTTCAAGTCATTTAACCATGCATTTGCTAGACACAACTTTAGACACCAGCTGGATCTGAATTGCACAGTGTTTATAGAAATTCCTGCTTTATTGACGGCTGGGGGGGCGTGGGAAGGGGCTGGGGGCCCGCGAGTCAATAAGGCTGCCTGTTGTATATAGGTATACAGAGCTGTGTACATACATATCCAAATGAGCATTTGCTGTCTGGTTTATCATCAGTGTATATAATTTATTCTTCACAGAGTATCACAATTTTTGTAAATATCGGCACTAATTAAGAGAAAATAAATATGTATATTATTGAGGAGTTATTTTGATATCAGTTCTGTGGAGGGTGGGAGAGGAAAAGGACAAGTAATTATGTTTTTGATATGTTTTTCTCTACAACTAAACCCTCTGTGAGAAGAGAAAGAAACAGCCTGTACCAGGGGAAATCAGTTTGTGCTCCACCATCAGCCAGGCTGCAGGAGCAGAGTTCCCAAAACCCCTGGGAGGAGGAGCTGATGGGCCTTGGTGATGTGTGCAGCATTCCTATGGGATTTGCTCCAAAAAAGTTCCAGCAGTGACTCCAGCAGAGGGGAAAGGGCTGGAACCTGGTCAAGGTCACTTCCCCGTGGCTCCCCACTCCTGCAGCTTGGATATCAGCCACATCCACGCAGGTAACAGGGGCTGGGTGGTGCTGGGGGTCAGGCTGCTCTTGGAGAACTTGTGGGCAGCCAGTGGATGGTTTTGGAAAGCAAGTGATCCCTCTTGGAAGAGGGAGAAGCAAACGGACAGGGATGGTGCTGGTAGCACATCATCTGTGGGGTGGTATCCATGGATCTCTGGGAGGAAATGGGGATGGGATCCCTGGGATGGCTTCAGCTGTCCTTGCAGAGGAGTGGTTGGTTCATCCATCCCCAGGAAACAACTGCAACAATTTTTTCTCTTGATATTTTGAACACCTTGGGGCAGCAAAGGGCAGGGAAGGTGCTTGGGACACTTGGTTCTTGTGGTTTGGGGTTTTCTTGGTGGCTTTCACAGGCAACGTGGCTGCTCTGGGCTTCCCTTCTAATGGACAGAACCCACTCTGTGCACAGAGGATGGAGGGGAAACGCAAGGAGAACAGAGAGATTCTCCTTCTGCCATGATGGGGTGGCCCTGCTCGGCTCTGGGATGTGGCACCTCCTGGTAACCCAGGGATTAGAGCCAAAGCTCCTCCTCAACCATCCCTACTGCTCATGGAGGAGCCCCTGGTGTGGCTCAGAGTCAGGCCTTGGGTTCAGGTGTCACTGTGTCACACAGGGGACGTCATGTCCCATTCCGTGCCTCAGTTTGCCTGTCTGTAACAGTTTGCTAAGCTGGACCCAGCAAATCGCAAATCTTAATTCAAATTAGGACAGTGAAAATGCAGAAATGGGTGGCTGAACCCATGGACAGCTCTTGTTGGGGGCAGAAGAGGCGTTCAGGAGCAGCCAATGATGAACATTTATGTGCGGAAAACCATTGGAGTGCACAAAAAGTAACAGAAGTGCTTATGAGCAATGCACCCTGAGGGAAGTGCCACACCATTTGCTGCAGAGCTGAGTGGAAGCAATCCCCAAACTGGGCCACTCTGTGCTCCTCAGCCCCCTCTCCAAGCCCCGGAGAGGCTCCAGCTGGCTCTGGCAGATGCCAAACCCTTCCCCTCTCGGTGTCCTCTTGGCTTGTGGGCTCATAAATATCTAAGCACAAAGTGGTACCAGGAGTTTGCAGCAGAGGCTGCTCTGCACGGGCTCTCTCGGCGATGGCAGCGGAGGCTGCGAGGCAGACTCGGTAATTATTTTAAATTGCCGGGCTGTCAGCGTGCGGCACCGGCCCCGCCGCGCTCCGAGCGGGCAGGAGATGCCCTCAGGGGTGTACGTCCTCCTCCAGCCGGGCTGCTTGGGCTTTTACACTGTTCAGAGAGGCCAGGAGGGGCTGGAAGAATCACCCAGCCAAGGTGGAGACCTCCCCTCTCCCAGCTGCTCTTTGTCCCCCAGTCCGGCGCCTCCCCGCCTGTTGGGGAAGATGAAACAGGAAAGCCTTATAAATATGATTGTCTGGGAAAGATTTTGAGAATATAGAAACTATAAGCGAGATTGAAATGAAAGCAAGCTTTGAGATCCCTTAGTTACTGAACAACGGGAAAACAATGGTGTGGCCAACTGAAGGTAATCCCCTTTTGATGAAACAACACCCTCTGCTTGCAGACAGGCCCAAGGGTCTGAGCAGACCCTACCAGCTTAGCAAAAGAAGTCCAAAGAGAAGTTTTTAAAGTTTAAAATGTAGCACAGTATAGTAATGTAGTGATTCTTATAAGCTATACAGAAATGCTATAAAATTTGTATATTGTGCTAGATTAGTTAGTGAAAATCAGAATATTCAACACAGAAGATGATTTATTGTATTATAACGAGAACTTCGCTCTCTTAGCTCTTGCCTTTTACACTCTTACCCCTTTTACTCTCATATGCTTTTGTTCTCTTACCCTTTTGCTGTCTTACTCTCTCATCCTCTCTACTCCTCTCTTCTCTCAGGCCTGCTCCAAGCTGTGGCTGGCAGCTCCCAGCAGGGGCCTGCACCCAGGCCCTTTGCAATAAACCACAAGTTCCATGACCTAACTTCAAAAATCTCTCGTCTCCACCCGTCCCAACTGTGCTACCCCCTGATACTCCTACAGATAAATGAGGAAAACCAGCCCTAGAGCAGAGCTGTGCCAAGGAGCAGCTCCCGGGCTGGCAGCTGGGTGCATGCCTGTGGAATGATAGCGGGGCAGAGGGAGCCAAGTGGGAAAGCAGAGCTGGGTATTTAGCTAGAGGATTAGCAATAAATCACTGTTAAAACAAGCTCCTGTGGGCAGGAGCAAGTCTGGAAGAGACAGAGGTGCGTGAGCACGTTCCTGACGCAGAGGACAGTGCTGGATTTGCCATGTCTGTGTGTGGAGGCTGCAGAAATGTGAGGGCAGGAAGGGCTGGCACAGCAAAAGGCATTTAATGCCTTTAAGTACTTGCCTTTCCTTTCAATCCAAGTATTTCCTGGAGTGAATGAACCCTTTGCATGAGAGTCCCTTTGCTTTTTGAGTGGCGGAGAATTTTACTGCCATAAAAGGCTCTCTAAATCCTGGCTTAAAATAAAATGTTTTAAAAAAAAAAGCCTTGCAGAGAGGGGTGGGATGGCTCCTGAGCCCCCTTGGTGCCCTGTCTTCTCACAGCCTGCCAGCCAGGGACCTTCGGGGAGGGCTGTGCTCAGATCTGCCAGTGCTCTGGAGCCACCCAGGAGTGCCACCCTGTCACCGGGGCCTGTGTCTGTCCCCCTGGCTTCCACGGTCCTGCCTGCCAGCTGGGTGAGTCCTGCTCTGCTCCCACTGCATCCCCTTTGCTGGCTGTGCCATCCTGAAATCCCAGTGCCATGAGGGATGTGTGTGTGTGAGTTCTGGGTGCTTTGGGGCTGGCACAGACAGAACACTCTGCCTCCTCCTGGCTGAAACATCCATGCACATCCACCTGGTGGATATCCCTGGGCTGTCTGAACCATCTCCTTGTGTTTGTAACCACTGTTTGTTGTCCCCTCAGAGTGCTCTCCGGGCTGGTACGGGGAGCACTCTGTTCCTGCTCTGCTCCCACTGCATCCCTGTGTTGGCTGTGCCATCCTGAAATCCCAGTGCCATGAGGGATGTGTGTGTGTGTGTGAATTCTGGTTTCTTTGGGGTTGGCACAGACAGAACTCTCTGCCTCCTCCTGGCTGAAACATCCATGCACATCCACCTGGTGGATATCCCTGAGCTGTCTGAACCATCTCCTTGTGTTTGTAACCACTGTTTGTTGTCCCCTCAGAGTGCTCCCCGGGCTGGTATGGCCGGGACTGCGAGCGGCGGTGCCGGTGCAGGAACGGGGGACGCTGTGACAGTGCCACGGGGATGTGCCACTGCCCCGCGGGATTCATCGGAGCTGACTGTGCCATCGGTGAGCTCTGCTCCAGCCACGGGGGCTGGCAAAGCAGGGCAGCCTCCTTAGGAGGGCATGAGGGGTGGGAGAAGCAGATCTTGCCCGCAGAAAGGCTGCTGACCCTACCGGGATGAGCAGCAGAACAAGGATTTACTCCTGGGAAAAGCTCCCTGTGTCCTCTGTCCACCTGTCCTGGCAGCAGTGCCCTGAGCTCTGCTCCAGCCACAGGGGCTGGGAAAGCAGGGGAACCTCCTTAGAGGGATCTGAGGGGAGGCAGAGGCAGACCCTGCCTGCAGAAAAGCCCTGCAGGGGATGAGCAGCAGATCAAGGACTGACCCCTGGGAAAAGCTCCCTGTGTCCTTTGTCCACTTGTCCTGGCAGCAGTGCCCTCCTGCTGTGTCCCAGGGCAGATGACAGTTGTGACCGTGTTCACAGGGATCCGAGGATGAGGGAAGAGACGAGGATCTGACTCCATGTTTCAGAAGGCTGATTTATTATTTTATCATATATATTATATTAAAACTATACTAAAAGAATAGAAGAAAGGATTTCATCAGAAGGCTAGCTAAGAATAGAAAAAGAAGGAATGATAACAAAGGCTTGTGGCTTGGACAGAGAGTCTGAGGCAGCTGGGCTGTGATTGGCCATTAATTAGAAACAACCCCATGAGACCAATCACAGATGCTCCTTTTGCATTCCACAGCAGCAGATAATCATTGTTTACATTTTGGTCCTGAGGCCTCTCAGCTTCTCAGGAGGAAAAATCCTAAGGAAAGGATTTTTCATAAAAGATGTCTGTGACACTTGGGGACACGGCTCAGAGGTGGCTTTGGCACTGCTGGGGGAACAGTTGGCCTTGCTGATCTGAGAGGGCTTTTCCAGCCTAACCAATGCTACAAATGCCTAAGGGAAGGGGCTCATGGCACTGTTCCCAGCTCCCTCCCTACCTGCTGCAGCTCCTGCAGCTGCACCTCCAGCTTTGCCTTCTGCTCGCGCAGGCGGTTCAGCTCCCGGGAGCTGTTTGTCAGCAGCTCAGGGTCTGTGATGGACAAGTGGAGCTCGGCAGGGCCACAGTCCATGGCACTGCTGCCCAGGGTCCGGATCTGCTCCCGCTGCAGCCTGAAACCAGCACAGGGTCACTCCCTGCCCGCCCCTCTGGTGACACCGCCAGAGCTCTGCTGCTCCTGGGGGTGCCACTCACTGGGACCTGCTGGCTCTGGCCACCTGCAAAGGGAAAGGGGGAGAGTTTCTGAGGGGAGCTTGTCCTAGAGCTATTTGTGGCTTTTCTACCACGAGTATTTCTGCTGCTTCCCACAGCCCAAGCTGCCGAGAGAGCTGAGAGCGCTGCAGGGACGGGCTGGGAGGTGGAGCTATTTGTGGTACCTCTGCCTTTCCACACCATCCACCGTGGGCTCAATCTCTCACCCTGCATTTGAAGTGGGAGGAACATATGTGCAAAGCAGCTCCATGGGGCCCAGAGCACCCTGACGTGCAGCTGGAGGCAGCTCGATGCTGGATTGCCAGGAGCAGGGGGATAAATGTGCATTGCGGACCCTCTGCTCCACCTGGGAGCCCTGCCCGCCTCCTCCCAGCGCAGGGGTGGCTGCTGCGGGCTTTTCCAGCTGGCCTGAGGAGGAGGCGCTGATGTTTACCCGTAGGCAATGAGCAGGTTCTCGTGCTTCTTGGCCAGCTCCTTCAGGCGTTTCCTGTAGCCCCGGGCTGCCCGGGCCAGCTGCTCCTCCCGGCGTCTGTAGGAGGCCTGGATGTCCCTGAGCATGCTGTCCACAAAGTTCTGCATAGCAGCGTGGCCTGCTGGGGCTTTGCTGTGTCCTGGCACGCTGCTGCGTTTGCTGTCCATGTAGTTCTGTAAATGCACAGAGAGGGAAATCCAGGGGGAATGGCTTCCCACTGGGTTAGAGGGGATATGGGGAAGGAATTGTTCCCTGGGAGGGTGGGCAGGCCCTGGCACAGGGTGCCCAGAGCAGCTGGGGCTGCCCCTGGATCCCTGG
>JAWMRF010000109.1:2178814-2191844 GCA_035221435.1 Sphenopsis melanotis | reverse complement strand
TCAGGGTGATGCACAGCCTGGATTGCAGATCCCTGCTGCTGCACAAGGTGTGCACTGAGCACAAAACAATCCCTCAGCTCCCCTGTGGCTGCCCCTGGATCCCTGGCAGTGCCCAAGGCCAGGCTGGAGCAATCTGGGACAGTGAAGGTGTCCCTGCCATGACAGGGGTGGAATGGATGAGCTTTGAGGTCCTTCCCAACTCAAACCATTCTCTCAGGATATCTCTGGATACCCAGGATTCCCTGATCCAGGCAAGGAAGGCACCATTATAATTGGGAATTTCTCTCTGGAAGCCATTCAGAGTTTCAAATTCCTTCCTCCAGGTCTGGGCAGCTGCAGGCAGAGAAGCCTCTCCCATCCCAGTCATTCCCACTGCTGCCTTAGGGACACAAACTGGTTCCAGGCTGGATCAGACCTGCAGGGGCAAAGCCCTTCCAAAGCTGCAGCTGAATCCTGTTCCTCCCAATTCATCAGCTCTGAGAGGGAATCTGGGGAGATCTGGAGGCTCTAAGAGGCTCTTCTTAAAAATTCAGCACACCGAGGAATAACTGTGCCTCTTCTAAGATAGTTTGGGGACATGTTGTTAATAATTAAACACTTAATCATTCATTAAAATCAAAGCACAGATCTCAGAAATCAAAACCAGAAATCCCTCATTAAAATCAGAGTCAAAGCACAGAAATAAAACCCAGAAATGCCTAATTTTACTGTAGTGTTTCAAGACCATCTTGAAGGTCCATCCTGACTTTAAATGAGGAAAAGCAAAACAGATCCCAGAAGTAGCTGTGGATTTGTCCTGTGCATCACAGCAAAATGAACTTCCAGCTAGAAAAACAGGAATAAAAATCCCTGTTTTAACTCCTGCAGATGGAGAAGGCAAACAGAGCTTTCTCCATGGTCTGTGAAAACCATACCCTGTCCCACAAAGGCCATTTCCTGCTGCTCCCCCCTTTCCAACCCAAGAACAAACCCCCTTTTGCCTTCCCTCAGGCACTCTGCTGATTTTTGGAGGCATCATGCTGAACCTGGTGCCTTCCAGCATGCTGCTGTGGCCTGCCAGCCCCCAGCTGCCCCGGGAATCTGCCAAAAACCAACACCAGAGGTCTCCAGGGGCAGAGAAGTATCCAGAAACTCCTGGTGGGTGTTCAGATGGAAGCACTCAGAGGGAATTCCAGCTTCTCCATGCACAGGAGGCTCCCAGCACAGACAGACTCGTGGTGCCCCATGGCAGAGATGTCTCAGAGCCAGCAAATCCATCTGCCTTGGGACAGCTGCAGAAACCCAGCCTGGAGAGCTCCTCAGAAACCCCCACCGAGGCCAGGAGAAAGCAGCAAACCCCTGCAGCCACCACAAAGGAACCTCCTCAGCCTCTCCTGGACTTCTCCCCACTGAAGGATCCCGTTTTCTACATCTTCACCTGGTCCTTCCTCTTCAGCCACCTGGCCTATTTCGTGCCCTTCTTCCACCTGGTGGCCAGAGCCAGGACCCTGGGCTTGAGCAGCAGGGATGGCTCCTACCTCATCGCCGTGGCTGGTAGGCACAGAGAGCTCCACACCCCCAGCTCACAGGAGAACACCCCCAGTTCTGCCTGGAAATGGCCCCAGATATGTCCTGGGATGGATCCTCCCGGGTGCTTCTCCCAGTGCCGGCTGGATGATCCCACACCCTGCCAAAAATCCCAAATCTCCCCTTACAAAGTGCTCTGTGCCCACCACAGTCCCTGCTGGGCTTAAACCCACAAACCACCAGAATCCTGAGGTGCATCCAAAACCCTCCAGTTTGACCCAAAAGGGAGAAATTCAATATTGGGGGAAAAAAAGCCCCACATTAATGTGGATCCAGGCATTTGGATTTGGCACATCCATCTCCAGGTGGGGGAAAAAAACAAGGCACAATCCCCAAAAATCAAATTAATGCCTGGCTTTAAGGCACACTCCCCAAACCCAAACCCATGCCTGGTTATAAAGAACAATTCCCAAACCCAAACCCATGTTTAGTTTTAAAGCACACTCCCCAAAACCCAAACCCATGGCTGGTTTTAAGGCACACTCCCCAAAACCTAAACCCATGTCCAGATCCAGGCATTTGGATTTGGCACATCCCAAACTCCAAGTGGGGAAAAAACAAGGCACAGTCCCCAAAAATCAAACCCATGTCTGGTTATAAAGGACAGTCCCAAAAACCAAACTCATGCCTGGTTTTAAGGTACACTCCCCAAAAACCAAACCCATGCCCAGATCCAGGTATCTGGATTTGGAATATCCACCTCAAAGTGGGGGAAAACCAAGGGACACTCCCCAAAAACCAAACCCATGCCTGGTTTTAAGGCACACTCCCCAAAAATCAAACCCTAAAACCCAAACCCATGCTTGGTTTTAAGGCACATTCCCCAAAAACCCAACCCATGGCTGCTTATAAAGAACAGTTCCCAAAACCCAAACCCATGCCCAGATCCAGGCATTTGGATTTGGCACATCCACTCAAAGTGGGGAAGAAACAAGGCACACTCCCAAAAACCAAATCCATGCATGGTTTTAAGGCACACTCCCCAAAACCCAAATCCCAAAAACCAAACCCATGCCTGGATTTAAGCCAGGATTAACACTAAAGCCATGCTGGGGTAAGAAAAGGGCTCCAGCCTCAATCAGCAGCAAATATTTTATTGCACAAAAATACAAAAATTTTATTTCTGCAGTGCTGGGGAATATTCAGCAGGGAGGGGTTGTTGAGGTATTAGGATTCCCAGGAATTAATGGGATATTTGGGATTAGGAATGGGAGGGACACAGGGGTCGGTGGGACACGAGCTCACTCGAGAGCTCCTTGATCTTTGCTTCATAAAAATGTAGCAAGAAATGTAAAAAACAACTCTCAAAACCCAGACTCTCAAAACCCCAACAACTAAAAGGCTGCTAAGCCTATAAAATGCCTGGGTTTGTAGAAAATGCCTGGGGTTTTAGAAAAATTAATATTTAGAATTTAACTAGAATTAATTTTAGAAAAATTAAAATCTCAGCTGCATTTTTCTTCTTAATATTCAGATTTTTCTCTTCAGCAAGTCCCTCTATCCTGATTTAGGGCATTTGAGGGTGCAGACACCCTGAAGGGTGAAATTCTCCCCAAAGAGAATTTTCCCAGAGCACTTTGGTGTCCTTGGGAAGAGCAGCACAAGGGAAAAGGTTGAAACCAATCCCTGGATTTTTTCACAGCCTAAAAACACCTGGAACTTTCTGGAATTTTAGCCCTTTGTGGTCACATCCTCACAATGAACAGGGAAATTGGGATGCGACACAGCCAATAACAGAAATAATACAGAATTAAAAAAAAGAGTAATAGTATAAAAATCAGAAATAAATAATAAATATCATAATTTAAAATTATATAAATAAACATATAGTAATATAAAATAACACAATTAATATAAAATAGAAGAATAAATTATATTAAGGTTAATATATATAATCAAGTATAATATGAATAATGTAAAATAATAATATATTATAAAATACTGTAAAATAGAACTATATTAGAATATATAATATGTAATATCATATTATAATGTATAGTAAAAATATAAAAATATTAAAAATATGCAAATACTAAATAATAAATATAGTAATGTGAGGATAAGTATAATTTAACTAGGTGAAATACAGTTAACTATATAAAATAATATAGATAATATAAAAATATACTATAATATACTATACTATAATATACTATAATATACTATACTATAATATAATATATATTATATATTATATATTATGATTGATAATAAACTATAATGTTAGTAATATAAAAGATAAAATACTGTAAGTATAAATATAATACATATACTACAAATAATAAAAATAATAATATTAAATACTATAAAATATAGCTAAATTTATATCTAATAAATTTATATGAAGTAATAAAATATAAAATTATCTAGAAATAATACAATTTCAACATTACACAAAGTGTCAATATATTAAATATACTACAAATAATAAATAAAATACTATAAAATACTATAAAATATAGCTAAAATTATAAGATCTAATAAATGTATGTGAAGCAATAACATATAAAAATACCTAGAAATAATAGAATTTAAATACTGCACAAAGTCAAATCTTAATATATTACATATACTACAAATAATAAAAATAGTCATATAAAGTGCTATAAAATATAGGTAGATTCATAATATCTAATATATTTATATTAAGTAATATATAAAAAGATATAGAATTAACAGAATTTCAATATTACACGAAGTATCAATTTAATGTGTATACTACAAATAATAAAAATAATAATATAAAATACTGTAAAATACAGCTAAATTTATGATATCTAATAAATGTATATGAAGTAATAATTTATTAAAAAAATCTAGAAATAATAGAATTTAAATATTACACAAAGTCAAGTCTCAATATATTACATATACTACAAATAATAAAAATAATCTTATAAAATACTATAAAATACAGCTAGATTTATAATATCTAATATATTTATATGAAGTAATATATATAAAAATACCTAGAAATAAGAGAATTTTAATATATTACATATACTACAAATAATAAATATAGTCATATAAAATACTGTAAAATATAGCCAAATTTATATCTAATAAATTTATACGAAATAATATATAAAAATATCGATAAATAATAGAATTTCAATATTACAGAAAAATTTAACATATTATATATACTACAAATAATAAAATAAAATACTATAAAATATAGGCAAATTTATATCTAATAAATTTATATGAAATAATAATATATAAAAATATGGATAAATAATAGAATTTCAATATTACACAAAATCAAATCTTAATATATTACATATACTACAAATAATAAAAATAATCATATGAAATACTGTAAAATATAGCCAAATTTATATCTAATAAATGTATATGAAGTAATAATTTATAAAAATACCTAGAAAGAATTTCAAGATGACACCAAGTGCAGTCTCTGAGTGCTCCTGTTCCCTCAGGCATCACGGAGATGCTGAGCCAGCTGCTCTCGGGCTGGCTGGCCGACCACAACTGGACCAAGAAGTACCATTTCCATGTCACCTACCTGCTCCTGAGCGGGGCCACCAACCTGCTGGGGCCGCTGGCCACCACCTTCCACCTGCTGCTGGCCTACACTGTGGCCTTGGCCACCTTCTGTGGAGGCTTCATGGCCCTGGTGCTGCCCGTGCTGGTGAGTGCTGGTGGGCCCAACGGGGCTGGGGGTGCTGCTCCTGTCCCAGAATCACCCAGAACCATCCCAAAGCCATCCTGGGACAACCAGAACCATCCCAGAATCACCTGGGACACCCAGAACCATCCCAGAATCACCTGGGACAACCAGAACCATCCCAGAATCACCTGGGACACCCAGAACCATCCCAAAGCCATCCTGGGACAACCAGAACCATCCCAGAATCACCTGGGAGGGACATCCAGAACCATTCCAGAACCAGAACCATCCCAGAATCACCTGGGACACCCAGAACCATCCCAAAACCATCCAGGGACAACCAGAACCAGAACCAGAATCACCTGGGAGGGACATCCAGAACTATGCCAGAACCAGAACTATCCCAAATCACCAGGGACACCCAGAACCATTCCAGAATGACCTGGGACACCCAGAACCATCCCAGAATCACCTGGGACAACCAGAACCAGAACCATCCCAGAATGACCTGGGACACCCAGAACCATCCCAAAATCACCTGGGACACCCAGATCCAGAACCATCCCAAATCACCTGGTAAACCCAGAACCAGAACCATCCCAGAATCACCTGGGACACCCAGAAGCAGAACCATCCCAGAATCACCTGGGACAACCAGAATCAGAACCATCCCAGAATCACCTGGGACACCCAGAACCAAAACCATCCCAAATCACCTGGTAAACCCAGAACCATCCCAGAATCACCTGGGAGGGACACCCAGAACCATCCCAAAATCACCTGGGAGACCCAGAACCATTCCAGAACCAGAACCATCCCAGAATCACCTGGTAAACCTAGACCTGCAGCAGGGTCCTCCTGGACACCACGGGGATGCTCCCACGGCTGGAGCCAGCCTGGAGAGCTGGGAATGCTCAGCCTGGAGAGGTGAAGGCTCCAGGGAGAGCTCAGAGCCCCTTCCAGAGCTAAAGGAGATCAAGGAGATTACTTAGAGCCCCTTCCAGTGCCCAAAAGGGATCCAGGAGATTCCCTTAAAGCCCCTTCCAGAGCCAAATGGGATGCAGAAGATCCCCTAAGAGCCCCTTCCAGAGCCTAAAGGGGCTCCAGGGAGAGCTCAGAGCCCTTTCCAGAGCTAAAGGGATCCAGGAGATTCCTTTAGAGCCCCTTCCAGTGCTAAAGGGGTTTCAGGAGATCCCCTTGGAGCCCCTTCCAATGCCCAAAAGGGATCCAGGAGATTCCCTAAGAGCCCCTTCCAGTGCCTAAATGGGATCCAGATCCCCTTGGAACCACTTCCAGAGCCTAAAGGGGCTCCAGGGAGAGCTCAGAGCCCCTTCCAGAGCCTAAAGGAGATCCAGGAGATCCCCTTGGAGCCCCTTCCAGATCCTTAAGGGGCTCCAGGAGAGCTGCAGAGGGACTGGGGACAAGGGATGGAGGGACAGGACACAGGGAATGGCTTCCACTGCCAGAGGGCAGGGATAGATGGGATATTGGGAATTAGGAATTGTTCCCTGGGAGGGTGGGGAGGGGCTGGGATGAATTCCCAGAGCAGCTGGGGCTGCCCCTGGATCCCTGGCAGTGCCCAAGGCCAGGCTGGAGCACCCTGGGACAGTGAAGGTGTCCCTGCCATGGCAGGGGTGGAATGGATGAGCTCTGAGGTCCCTTCCCAACCCAAACCATTCCCCCTGGATACCCAGGATTCCCTGATCCAGGCAGGGAGGCACCATTATAATTTGGAATTTCTCTCTGGAAGCCATTCAGAGTTTCAAACTCCTTCCTCCCTGTCTGGGCAGCTGCAGGCAGAGAAACCTCTCCCATCCCAGTCATTCCCACAGCTGCCTTAGGGACACAAACTGGTTCCAGGCTGGATCAGACCTGCAGGGGCAAAGCCCTTCCAAAGCTGCAGCTGGAGAGGAAATTCCCCAGAATAAAAAGAATCAAATCATCTCTTGTGCTTTAAAAAAAAAAAAAAAATCAATTAATCTCTTGTGCATATGCATTCTCTGAAGCCAATCACTAATTATCTATTTTGGTTTCCAAACAGGTGGATCTGGTGGGTGTGGAGAAGCTCCACAGCTACCTGGGGTTTGCTGCTTTCTTTGCAGGGATAGCAGCCATGGGAGGACCCCCTCTAGCAGGTGAGTGATGTTTTATAAAACCCACAGCCACCCCAGAAATCCAGGGATAAACCATGCTGCTGGTTCACTCTCCTGCAGGGATCCATCCCAGGATGAGCTTTCTGTTCAAACAGAGAGAGAGAAAAAAACCCAAAAATCTTATTTCAGAAATGTATTTTTATAGACAGGCAACATTTTGCTTGGGAATTTGCAAAATCCAGCCAGCAGCTTGGAAAATGCTGCCTGGAGTATTTAGAAAATGCTGCCTGGAGTATCTGGAAAATGCAGTGAAGCCCCACGTGCAGAGTTCAGCCCTGAGCACAGCAGGGTATCAAGCACATTTCCATGGATTTTACTCCCAGTGGTGCTAAAATAACACTGAACTTGGACTGGAGGGGAAGCAAGGACAGACTCAGCAAGGTTCCCACCAGGCAGAGGCACTGAAACATCAGGAGAAGCCTCAGTAATCTCTTGTTTTGACAGAGATTACACAGCTCGGCCACCACAGCTCTGGGCCCAGAGATAAAGAGCATGAAAAGCCTTTGCTCTTCTCCCTCTGCCAGGAAACCGAGGCAGCTGGGAGGATTTGGGAGATTTCAGGTGCTTAGAAATGAGTGTCCAGCCTCTGCTAAGGAGCAGGGGACTTGTTCTCCTCCAAACAGCTTGGCCAGGACAAAGCTTTCCCTTCCCTGCAGCACAACTGCTCCTGGGCTGAGCCCCCAGCCTGGGCAGCAGGGGAGGGGGGATTCTGTCCCTCTGCCCTGCTCAGGTGAGACCCCAGAGCTGCCCCAGCCCTGGGGAACAACATCAGGAGGACTTGGAGCTGCTGGAGAGAGTCCAGAGGAGCCCGTGGAGATGCTCCAAGGGCTGGAGCTCCTCTGGAGCCAGGCTGGGAGAGCTGGGGGTGCTCACCTGGAGAGGAAAAGGCTCCAGGGAGAGCTCAGAGCCTAAAGGGGATCCAGGAGAGCTGGAGAGGGACTGGGGACAAGGGAGGGAGGGACAGTGTCACTGCCATATTTTCTGAAATATCCTGGCAAAAGGATTTTTCATAAAATATAACAGTGACAGGACACAGGGAATGGTTTCCACTGCCAGAGGGCAGGGCTGGATGGGATATTGGGAAGGAATTCTTGGCTGTGAGGGTGGGCAGGCCCTGGCACAGGCTGCCAGAGCAGCTGTGGCTGCCCCTGGATCCCTGGCAGTGCCCAAGGCCAAGCTGGATGGGGTTTGGAGCAGCCTGGGACAGTGAAGGTGTCCCTGCCATGGCAGGGATAAAATGGGAAGAGCTTTAGGGCCCTTCCCAACCCAAACCATCATTTTTTGTTCCCTGCCCTCCAAATCAGCTGCCCCCAGCCTGCAGAGGTACCTGGCTGGAAGCTGCCAAGGGTTCTGTAAATTCCAGCTCCATGCACAGGAAAAAATTAATATTCCCAATCAGCATCCCTGGGCTGGTTCTGCTCTGTGTGTGGATGCAATTTCAAGGAGCCAAAACATTTCATGGACAAGGAGCTTGCCAGTGTCAGGGTGATGCACAGCCTGGATTGCAGATCCCTGCTGCTGCACAAGGTGTGCACTGAGCACAAAACAATCCCTCAGTTCCCCTGAATCCCCTGGTACAGCAACACAGCAGGGGCTAAACACCCTGGCTGTCACTTATCCACACTCACATTGCAGTTAAAAAAAGTTAAATTTCCATCCAGCTGCAATATTTCTGCACTAATGGGAAGCTTTTTGCTCTCTGCAGTGGGTTTGTAAAGCAAGTTCCCTGCAAAAAGCTTTCCACAGAAATCAGGCTTAAGGCAGGTGGGATAAATAAAGGGCCAAATAAAGCCAAGAAGCAAAACAATTCCTGATCCATGTCCTTACAGGCAGAGCAAGATGGAAACAATCCAGAGCTCAGGATCCAGGCTTGGGATCCAAGATAAATTCTGCAATTTTCTCTTGCAATGCAGTTTTAAATGTGAAAACTGAGTGAGACCAAAAACTCCTGATGAAGTGTCCAAAACCATCTGCTCCTTGCAGAATGTAGGATTTAAACATTCTGTGAGACTCTGAGATTTGCTGCTCTCATCTCCCAAAAACTTTGAGTTTAGAATTACAATTTCATCAAACCCAGGAGCTTTTATGCAGTGGAAATAATGATGGTGGATACTGAGAACTGCAAAGGTTAAAACTGCCTAATTTACATATTAGACCAAAGCCTAATGCAAGGAAAAGGTGACTTACCTGCAAATCTGTTCAGCTGAAATCCAGGGGCAGGACCCAAAGGGAAAGTTTGGAGTCTCCTTTAGAGCTCTCCATCCACTGGCACCTCTGGATGCTGAAAAAACCCAGCCCAAAGCAGAATAAACATAATTTTGGCAGCCAGGAGCAAGCTGAGGAGAGAAGGACACAGTTTACTTCCACAAGCAGTACAAATCACTGACTTAAAATGCAAAAGAGCTGAACCAAAGCATGTAAAGCAAATTCTAGAAAAGATTCCAGTCCCTAGAGGACAAACTCGAGTCCCAAGAAATCTGAGTGGTGAAAAGGGAGAGGATGGAGTCATCAAAAGCTCTGCTGCCACACGTATTTAGATGTTTGCTAAATTTTACCTTCACCTTCCCACTGAATTCTGCTCCTCAGGGCATCAAGAATAAATAAAACTTCTGATTAAAGATCAGCAGCACCATTTAAAGAGCCTGACCCAGCTGGTAGCAGCAGCAGTGCTGGGAATGTTTAGTTTGGATTACATTGCTGGGATTTACCAGCATTCCTCACAAAACTGCTGCTTTGCTGGGCTTTGAACACCCCAAGCTCCCAGTTCAGCTTTCTGCAGCAGGAGTGATTATTGTTTTGTTTTGGAAATGAATTTGGGGCACAGAGACTGGAGTTGCTTCAGAAGGTTGGGGTGTGATGGAAGTTGGTGGCTGTGCTGCCAGTGAGGCAATGCTGGTAAATCCCACTGCACCTAAATTCCATTCAGCACCAAAAAAACCCCAGGAAAATAAAAAAAAATATAAAAATTAAGCAATATCCTGAAGGATATTTTAAGAATTGCAATAAATCAGAGCTCAACTGGAGCACTCTGTCCTGCTCCTCTCACAAATAACTACGTCAGCATCCCCTCTCCAAATCCCAGAGACTTCCAGGCAGCAGAAAGAGATCCCAGGCCTGAGAATGAACCCCAGGGTCATGGGAGAGGCCCCAGTGCAGCACCAGGGGATGGATCCCACAGGGGATGGGTCCCACTATGGGATGGATCCCACCAAAGGGTGGATCCCACAGGGGATGGACCCAAACATGGGATGGATCTCACAAGGGGATGGATCCCACCAGGGCATGGATTCCACCAAGGGGTGGATCCCAGCAGGGGATGAATCCCACCACAGGATGGATCCCACTATGGCATGGATCCCACCAGGGCATGGATCCCAGCAGGGGATGGGTCCCACAGGGAATGGATCCCACTATGGGGTGGATCCTAGCATGGGATTGGTCCCACTATGGGATGGATCCAACAGGTGATGGGTCCCAACAGGGGATGGATCCCATGAGGGGATGGGTCCCAACAGGGGATGGATCCCATGAGGGGATGGATCCCAGCAGGGGATGGATCCCACGACAGGATGGATCCTCCTCTCCAGCTGCAGCTCCTCCAGCACGTGGCTCCCAGGCCATCCCTGAGGAGCAAACAAACACAGGGACTCCCCCTGAGGCAGCAGTGAGCCAAGAGAAACTGAAACTGGGCAAAAGCAGCTGTGCTGTGCTTTATAAAACCTTCTGTGGAAATCCACAGCAGGGAATGTCAGTGCCTCTGCTCCAGCACAGATCCCAAACCTCACTGGCACCCTTCCTGAGCCCAGGACCTCAGGGACTGTATCCTGTCCCTTCCTGGGGTTAAGAAGCCACATTCTGGGCCAGATCTGCTGTTTGTGTGACTCAGGACTGTATCCTGTCCCTTCCTGGGTTTGAGGAGCCCAGGTTTGGGTCAGATCTGCTGTTTGTGTGACTCAGGACTGTATCCTGTCCCTTCCTGGGGTTAACAAGCCCAGGTCTGGGTCAGATCTGTGGAACTCATGGAAGCCTGTGGATGTCTGGATTCCATGGATGTCTCCAGAGGAATTGCATTTCACACCAGCAGCAGATCTGGCTCAGCTGCTGCCCCCACACCCACCCACCCCACCCCACATTTGGGACTGGATTAGGGTTTTTATGTACAGCAGCAGCATCTCCCAGCACTTTGCAGGTTTCAGATTCAAAGAGAGGAACTCTCCACCTTTCAAAGGACAGCCCAGAGCCCAGATGATTTGCCAGGACCAAACCAAACACTTGGAGGTCACTTTAAAAGGTGACCTGAATCCTCCAGACATTCCTGAGGCTCAATGGAATTCAGCTTTTCCTTTTAAGTCCTCCCAGAGCTACTTTTATCAAGTTCACTTCCAGCTCCTGGCTTGGGGTGTCTCCTGTTAGACAAAGGACATGAAACTGGGTCTGCTCACAAGAAGACAAGGCTGGAGAACAGAGGGTTTGCAGCCCAGATGTTGCAAATACCAACATGTGCAAGTCATCCCTTCAATCCAAGAGAATCTTCCATCAGCCACTTTTGACCCACTTACTTAAACAGGAAAAAAAAATAAATCAGGGATTAAGTTCAATCAAATTAAACAACATGTCCACTACAAGGATCAAAGTTGGCTCTGGGAAAAATGACCTGCATGTCATTTCCTTACAGGAAATGCTGCCCAGGAAGAGTTAAAATAATTTAAGGGAAATATCTGAGCAATTCTTAGATGAGAACACACATCCTTTGCCTCCCACCCACCTCCTTGAATTATTTTTTTCACTGAGAAAAATCCCCCAGCTTTAATAACAACCTTCTCTCCTGCAGGGTGGCTCTATGACTACACCCAGACCTACGCCTGCTCCTTCCTCTTTGCTGGAGCCTGTGCTCTCATCTCACCCATCTCCTTCTTCTTCGAGCCTGCAGCCCAAAAATGGAAGCTAAAAAAAAGCCAATTTGAACAAAAACTGAAGTTTTAAAGGCTGGGCTTTGATCACATCTACATGGGAAAGCCACTGCCTGTACTGGGAAGGATCAACAGCAGCAACACTGAAAATACCAGAATATTCCAAAATAATTGGAAGTTTTGGATGTCAGATTCAGTTTGGATACCTGGATATTTGTGCTGATTAAAGCCAGCTGAGAAAGGCACAGTGTGAAGTGTATGGGGAAAATGCAGCCCATGGTGCCTCTGCTCCTGAGCTGGGTTTTTGTGCCTCTCAGATTGAATCCTCAGCTCTGTCCTGACTCACTCACCTCGTGGGATGAGCAGCTCCCAGTGCCAGAGATTCCAGCTCATTCTGTTCACTGGGCCTGGGGAGGGATGAGAGCAGGGACAGGGAGGGCAGGGTGATACTTCCTTCCATGAGATCCTTCAGGAGCTCCTCTCTCTGGGGGCAGGATGCTGCAGTGGGGCCACTCCACATCCCAGACACAGTTATTGCCACAGCACACAGGACCTGGAGGCAAAACCAGTTTTAATTAAAGCCAGAACCACAACACAGCAAAGGCAGAGACCGAACCCACCCTCCCCAGCTTCCCAACCCTCCAGAGACTCCTGTCACGGACATATTTTATGAAAAATCCTTTCATTAGGATCTTTTCTCCTGAGAAGCTGAGAAGCCTCAGAGGAAAAGAAAAACAATAATTATCTGCTGCTGTGGAATGCAACAGGTG
>JAWMRF010000109.1:2151641-2178714 GCA_035221435.1 Sphenopsis melanotis | reverse complement strand
TCTGGTCAGTCACAAGATTTTATTATCATTCCACTTCTTTCCTTTCAAGCCTTCTGATGAAATCCTTTCTTCTATTCCTTTAGTATAGTTTTATTAGATAATTTTCTTTTAATATAATAGATATCATAAAATAATAAATCAGCTTTCTGAAACATGGAGTCAAGATTCTCATCTCTTCCCTGTCCTGGGACCCCTGCAAACACCACCACAGACTCCCAGGGATTCCATTCCAGAGGCAGCTCCAGTGCTGAGCCTGGATCCATCCTGCATCCCACAGATTTAATTTGGATGGATAAGACACAAAAAAGCAGCCTGGACTTTCTTTCCAGTAGTGAAGGTGCAATTTTTTGAAATTTGGTATTTGAAATGATTATAGTAAAAAATTTGGTATTTGAAATTATTACGGTAAAAAATTTGGTATTTGAAATTATTATGTCAACCTGGGATATTCATTCCAGGCAATGGCATTATCCTTCTCTTTACCTTTCCTTTTTTATTATTAAGGAGATTATGATATTATTTAATATTAATAATAAATATTAATCATTATTATTACCTTTCCTTTATTCTAATAATAATAATAATAATTATTATTATTATTATTTCCTTTTAATTTTTAAGGAGATTTAATTATCCTATTTTATTTCTTACCCCTTTTATTCCTCATCCCCAGCACGAGAATTGTTTCCCCTATAGAAATACTCCTTTAAACTGTGAAACAGGTTATTTCAAGCCCAAAATGAGGTTGTCTATATTTAATAAAAACCTACAGAATACTGTAACAGTTTCAAGGAGCTCCAACACTGTCACAGGTAAGAAAGTTCCTCAATAGATGATGGGCCAAATCCAGCAGTTACACACAGTGCCAAAGAAACTGCTTAAATGAGGGAAAAATTACAGGGAATGGGGAATATCAGTGCTACAAACCAGGTAATTTTTCATATGCTGTTTGACAGCTTTTCCTAGGACTCTGCAGGCAGCAAGTGCTTTGGGAATTGTCCTTTCTACTGGAACCATCATCAATTTACACCTGAAACCTCAGCAGCCACCACTGTGGGGCTGGGATGGAGCAGAGAATATCTGATCCAGGACAGGATCCCCAGGGGGGCATTTTCCAAGGCACCAGGATTTCTGGATAAAATGATTATTTCTGAGACGTTTAAGGCACTGGGAGTTGCAGGGGGATGAACCAAACTCAGCCAATCCTGCACTGAGGCCTCAGCCAAGCCCTTCTGCAGCAGGGATGAAGCTTTCATTTAAAAAAAATTGAGTTTTCACCTCGTGAAACAATAAAGTTCCTCACTCTCACCAACTCAAACATTACCAGCAGCTTTGGTTTGCTGCTCTAACAGGAACCATGTGGGAGGTTTTCCAATCCTAAAGCTTTAGGATTTTAGCATTTCTTTCTGGAAGGCATTTTAGGTTTTTTCTGCATCTCCCTGAGAGCAGCTGTGCTTTTGGCTTTTAACAGAGTGGGACCAAAGCTCTGTGGGGATGGAAAGAGCCACCCCAGCAGCTCCCACTCTACACAATTCCAACACCTCTTCTGCTCTGCTCTCTCCCTCTGCTTCTAAATGAAGCCTCTGCTCAACACCTTCCTCCTTTCAACACAAGCCCTGTGGTATTTTCACCTCTTTTGCCACCAAGAAACAACTCAGCAGGATGTGGTGTCCACACCTCCCACCCCATCCATACCCACTGGAATTATTTTATGTTATTTATACATTATTTTAATTCATTTATATGTATTATTTAAATCTTATATTATTTTATATAATTTAAAATATTTTATATATAAATATTTTATTTATCTATACATATTATTTATATTTCATATTGTTCCATATGAACGTTTATACATTAATATATAATTATTTAATTTATGTATCCATATTACTTATATTTTATATTATTCCATATAAACGTTTATATATTAATATATAATTATGTAATTTATCTATACATATTATTTATATTTTATATTATTCCATATAAACGTCTATCTATTAATATATAATTATTTAATTTATCTATACATATTATTTGTATTTTATATTATTCCATATAAACGTTTATCTATTATTATATAATTATTTAATTTATTTATACATATTACTTATATTTTATATAATTTTATAGATTTTTATGAATTTTATATATAATTATTTAATTTATTAATACATATTATTTATATTTTATATTATTTATAAAGATATTTTCTATATTTATAAATATATTTATAAAAATATATTGTTTATCTTTTTATAATATAATAATTTATTTTTATAATTTATAATAATATATTTTATATTATTTTTATTTATAATTTATACATCGTACACCCCTGAGTGTCCTGGCTACCAGCTGCAGCTTTCCCTTCCTTGTTCTGTATTCTGCCTCCCTGAAAGGCAGGATACAGCAGCTAGAACAAGGATTTAGGCATTTCAAAGTACACAAAATAAACCTCTCTCTGCCCCACACTCTCTGTGGTCAGGCTCTGCCCTTGATAAAAACCATAATCTACTGAAAACCAAGGCTGTGGCTTTCCCATCTGCTCTAACAAAGTTCCCCCCCAAACCTGCAGGATCCTAAGGAGAGTCCTGCCCTCTCTCCATCAGAGCAATGTCACCAATTCCTCACCCTTATTTAGCAAAATTTGAGTTCTTGTCCCCCCAGTGTCACCAATTCCTTACCCTCTTTTACCAAAATTGGAGTTCTTGTCCCCCCTCTTTCCTTCTGCAGAGGAGCAAACAGCTCAGGAGCTCCCATTTCCCACATCCCAGCCCATGGATGGGCACCACCAGCCTTTATTTACCCTCAGAATAATCCTGCACAGGATTATTATTAATTATTGATTATTAAAGCACCTTTCTCCAGCCACAATTACCTCTTGTCTATCCAAAACTGTTGAGGAAATCAATGCCCACAGTGAGAAACTCCTCCCAGGAGCCCTGCACCATCCTCCAGTGGGTGGGGAGGGGGGTGAAGAGTCTTCAAACTTTTGTTTTTTCCACTGAGCAGGCTCAGGCTTGGTGGTCAAACACTCCTCTGCTCACACCTGGCGCTGGGAAGGCAAGCACAGAACAGATGGTTCAGTTCCCCTGGCAGCTCTGAAAACCAAATGCATTTATTTACTGCAGGATATAACATGTGCATGAGAGAAAGCAGCAGTGAGGATGGGGAACACCTGCCCCAGGAAGGTTTTTTCCATCCCACTGAAGCCATGGTGCAAATAAATCACTTCCCAAAGCTGTTTTTGCACAGTGCAGAACACCACAGGGTGTTCACGTGTGGGGAAATGCAAGAGCAGGGGTGGCTGGGACACAAATGAGGTTAAAAGCTGCAATCTGAGGTGCACTAGAAAATCCCTTTTGTCCCTGCTCCTTTCACAGAATCACAGAATTTTTAAGGTTGGAAAAGCCCTCCTGGATGGTCAAATCCCAGCTGTGCCTGATCCCCACCTTGTCCCCAGCCCAGAGCCCTGAGTGCCACCTCCAGGCATTCCCTGGGCACCTCCAGGGATGGGCACTCCAAACCTCCCTGGGCAACCCCTGCCAAGGCCTGAACACCCTTTCCATGGGGAAATTATTCCTGAAAATTTTCCCCTTATATTTCCCTACATTTCCCTTAATTTTCCTGACATTTCCCTTACGTTCTCTTAATTTTCCTAAAATTCCTTAAATTTCCCTTACATTCTCTTAATTTTCCTTACATTCCTTACATTTCCCTTATATTCCCTTCATTTTCCTTACATTTCCCTTACATTCCCTACATTTCCTTACATTTCCCTTACATTCCCTTAATTTTCCTTATATTTCCTTAATTTTCCTTACATTCCCTTAATTTCCCTTACATTTCCTACATTTCCCTTAATTTTCCTTACACTCCCTTAATTTCCCTTACATTCTCTTTATTTCCCTTACATTTCCTTAAATTTTCCTTACATTTCCCTTAATTTTCCTTACATTTCCCTTGAATTCCTTAATCTCCCTTACATTCCCTTAACTATTACCCTCCAAATGAAATTCTTCCCTTACTCATCTGCAGCAGAAAAAATCAGCAGCAATGGCTAAAAATGATCCTGAGCATGAAAAATGCTTTGTGGAAGGGTGGTGCCCTCCCAGCCATCCCTCGTGCTCCTGGGCAGGCAGTGGAGAAGTGGATCCCTCCTGTACCTCACAGGCAGCATCTCCACCCTTTGCACTGGGAAAAAATCACCAAAAGCCTCCTGGATTTTTCCAAGATTTCACTGACAATAAATCAAACCCCTTGGAAAAGCAATGCCAGGCTCAGCACTGTGCCCTGAGTCACCTGGGGGACATTTTCCTGCCCAAGCTCATCCTCTGCACATGGGATTATCTGCCATGGCCAGCTGGATCTTGATAGGAAATCACATTTGGAAGGACTTTAACCAGGATTCATTGGTTTAAAAACCTTCTAAAAATCATGGTACAGTGAAACCAAACACTAAAGAATTCTCCCAAGATCCAGAGACCTGCAGGGAACCAGAGCTGGCTGGAAGGAATCTGAGCGACCAAAGGAACCCAACAATTTTCACTGTACCCCAGCAAGAACCTACTAAAAACATCTGAGTCCCTTTGGGAAAAAAAACCTTAACAACTTCATTTAGATAATTTGTTTTTTGAGCACTGACAGGCAGAGGATTGATACCCTGAATCCTGATTAATTTTAGCACCACAGGATTAAGAAAGCAAGAAGAAAATATGGAAGTGGCTTCTCCAACACGACAAGGATCACTCCTGGGCTTGTGCCATGCCCAGAGCTGGGCTGGAGGGGTGCCATCCCTCCTGGGAGGGAAATGCTTCTCCATTGCTACCAGCGATTTACTCCCAGGTGTAACCCTGAAGGAGGAGCCTGGGCAGCCCCCAGGACCTGCTCCCAGTGCCTGCCAGGCAGGATTGATTTATGGGGGGGGGCACCTGCTGGGTCTTAAACCTTCTTCAAGGGATGTTCCACACGCCAGGATAAAAAGCTGCTAAGACTCAGCTCAGGTCTATCAAAGCAAAGCCAGTGCAATCAGAGATCACAGCAGGAAGCACACTGCATGCCCCATACCTATTGGAATTATTTTATATTATTTATACATTATTTTAATTTATTCATATATATAATTTCTATCTTATATAATTTTATTTAATTTATATATAAAATATTTTATTTTTATACATATTATTTATATTTTATATTATCTTTATATAAATGTTTATGCATTTATATATACATATTTATTTCTAAATACTACTTATATTTATATTATTTTATAGAATTTAAAAAATATTTTATTTATCTATACATATTATTTACATTTTATAAAAACGTTTATATATTAATATATAATTATTTAATTTATTTCTACATATTACTTATATTTTATATTCTTTTATAGAAATTTTTATATATTTTATATATAATTATTTTATTTATCTATACATATTATTTATATTTTCTATTATTCCATATAAATGTTTATATATTAATATATGATTATTTAATTTATTTCTACATATTACTTGTATTCTATATTATTTTATAGAATTTTTATCTATTTAATATATGATTATTCATTTATACATATTTATATCATATTATTTTATAAAATTTTCTATATATTTATATATAAATATTTTATTTATTCATACATATTATTGTATATTCTATTGTTTTATATTATTTATAAATATATTGATATATTTATAGATATATTTATAAATCATAAATATATTATTTATATATTTTTATTTATAATTTCTACAGTCATTGTATACCCCTGAGTGTCCTGGTTACCAGCTGCAGGTTTCCCTTCCCTGTTCTCACTGAAAGGCAGAATATAGCTGCTAGAACAAGGATTTAGGCATTTCAAAGTACACAAAATAAACCTCTCCCTGCCCCACACACTCTGTGGTCAGGCTCTGCCCTTGATAAAAACCCCTAAATTCTGTAAGAATTAAAAATTAAAAGGGAGGGTTGTACATTAGAGGTAAATCTTTGGTATCAGGTGTTTTGGGAAGTCTGGGCCTCTCAAGTACCTCAGAAATGGGGAAAGAGAGAAGGGAAATGCAGCCGGAAAATTGGGATAAAAAGGAGGCTGCGTCCTCCAAAAATCTGAGAGACCCCAGGGGAATGCCCCATGGCCTCTCCCTTTATTGGAATAAAGCCAGAAAGGACTCCTCTGTCTCCTTTTTGGACACAAACCTCTGGTGTTTGTGGATTAATTTTCCTAACAGCAGGGTGAGGGGTGACAGCTCTGGGTTTAACCCCATCCCTGGGATCTCCCTCTGACCCTTTCCAGGGCTTGTCTGAACCCAAACCCACTGCAAAGCTGCTCCTCTGCACTGCTCCCAGCACACTCATTAACCACAGGGGGAAACCTCCATTATTCCCATTTTAAAGGGGAACAAGAGGCTTTTCCACAGCACAAAAACCACCTCAGACAAGGTGCTTCAGCTACCAACACTGCTGGGGTTCCTGTGTTCACCTTAAACCACATGAAGAAAGCCAAAAGCAATTTAAAATAGCTGGGTAAGGATGTGACACCAGGGCCTTCCAGCAACAGGAAATGTGGCTGTTCTTCCCTCCCCTGTTTGGCAGATCACTCATGGTCTCGGCTGTTTACTTGCCCTCACACACACTGATAACAGGAACACTCTTTTACTCTTTTTTTGGTGCTGGTTTTCCCCTGGCCTGCAACATGTCCTGCAGCTGTGTTTATGAAGCAGAGCCTTATTAGGCTGTATTTCACCAGAGCCTGAATTAAAAAGTTTCATTTCTGAGACGCTGGAAGCCTTCATGGGAGGCGGGGAGTTGTTTGGAAAATAAAAATAAAAATCTTTAAAGATACCATAATGCTTCTCACTGAAGTCCATGGGAATTTATCAGCGACTCTAATGAACAAAAATTAAAGCAGATGTTGAAAACCCAGAAGTTTGAGCTTTAGCTGAGATCCTCATGGGAAAACTTTCCAGCCTGCAGAAACCACAAAGGGGATGGGAGCTCTTGCTCATGGCCATGGACAATTCCAGAAGTAATTCATGGGTCAAAGTCTCTTTTCCAAAGCAGACTTTGCCTCTGAAGCCACCACCAATCTTTGCAAAACTTTCCCCTACAGATATCCCTCACGTGGACAAGATAGAGCCAGGGTTGTACTCTGGAAGGAAGAGGCAAAGGGTGTCTTTACAACACCCCAGGGACAAAGAGAACACCAATAAACTGAGCTCCAGCCCCTCAAGCCTTGGGACAAGCTGGGAAGGAGTCACAGCCACCCTGGCTGACACAAGGGTGGTGACAGGGATGGGGTGTCTGGGACTGGGCTCTCCCAGCCACAAGCTGCTCTTGGGTGCAGCTCTGAGTGCCACAAGGAACAGCAAAGGCACCCTCAGATAGCTGAGAGCTCAGAACAGGTTGAGCTCAGAACTGGCTGTGCCTCAGTGCCAGAGGGAAAGCTGGGCTGGCACAGGTGAAACACGAGGTCTTACAATCACAGAACCCTGGAATGGTTTGGGTTGAAAGGAACCTTAAATCTCATCTTGTTCCTGTCCCTGCCATGGCAGAGACACCTTCCACCAGCCCAGGGTGCTCCAAGCCCTGTCCAACCTGGCCTTGGACCCTTCCAGGGGTGGGGCAGGCACAGCTGCTCTGGGCACCCTGTGCCAGGGCCTGCCCACCCTCACAAGGAAGGATTTCTTCCAATATCAAACCCAAATTTCCCCTTTTTCAGTTGAATCCATTCCCCTTTGTCCTGCCAGTCCAGCTCCTGATGAAGAGTCCCTCCTGGTCCTCGTTCACAGTCTTGTCTTCACCCACCCGAGAGGAGCAGCATGAGAAACACCAACATCCCCTTTTCTCACCGTCCCACAAGCCTCAACAACAGCAGCTCAGGTGGTTCAGGACCTCAACCTGCCCTGCACCTCTGCCCAGGTCAGAGCTGGAGCAGCCCAGGCTGGCAACAACCAAAGCAATCCCTTGGCCAAGGGGGCTGCAAACACCTCCATGGCCCGAAGGACATCTCCCCTCCATGGGCAAACAGCTCAACAATCACCCCAGGAGACCTCACTGGCTTCCCTTCACTCAAACCCTTCCACGCCCCTAGTGTGTCCTCAGACACACATTTGTGTCCCCAGTCATATCTAAAATGTGCACAGGCTGTACAGTTGCACATGTGCAGTAAACGTGCACATTTTACTTTATAAAATGTGCAATTGTACAGCCTGGAAATGCAGCGCATGCATCTGAAGGGAGAGGCGGGCTGCAGGATCCAAGTGCTCCCCTGCACAAAGGGCAGCAGTGCCAGGGAACGCTGCCAGCTCGGGGCTGGGTCAGGCTGTGTGCATTGCTAAACCTTGGCCTGACCTCTCACTGCATCTGGGGACAGGAAATACTGAAGGGAGCTAAAAACCTCCAGCCTGATCTTCAGATGCAATAGCAGAACTAGGCATGAAGGTCAAGGCAGGCAGATAAGGAGATGAAATAGTTGTGACCCACAATTAATCCACAGCTCATCTGTGGAGCCCAGCACATCCCATCCCCATCCTGGGACAACACACAGGAGCTCAAACCCAAGAGCTGGGCTGGGAGGTGAAAACTCATTAATGCCCAGCACCAGCAGCACGTTTGACAGCATTCACACCCCGGGTTCCAATGTTTAATTAATACATCCCTGGAGTGGGGTACAAATGGGGGGAAAAATAGGCAACCTTTGTGCCACCATCCACGTTCTCTGCTCCTGCTGCAAGCACCTCCAGCACGTGGACAAAGAGGGTGAGCAGCAGGAGGCTCCTGTCAAACCCATCAGAGCACGTGCACTGACCCAGTCCCTCAGAGCTTACTCTCCTTAGGAGTTTACCTCACCCAGTTCTCAAGGCAGCTCTAATTACACTCAGGCACAGGGCTCCGAGCCAAGAACCGCAGGAAACACAAGAGGAATCATAAAGCCAGCAGCCCAAGAGCCCTTCCAGTGCTCTGCCTGTTTGACCAAACCCTTTGCAGGCTTTGCCCCAGACCTCAGGACACGAGGTGGGAGCATATCCTCCAAGAGCATTTGCCATTTTATAGTAAATCAGCAGCATGAGGCTAACACAAGCTTGTTATTGGCCATGAGCAGAATCTGGGCCATCTGATGTTTTAAACTTATTAATTCAGCTGCAGCTGGTAAAAGCACAGTTCTAAAAAAATGTGTGAATTCAAATAACCTGCTCCCATCTAATCCGCTCGCATTGCTCTCTGCTGCAGTGCAGTTAATTAAATGGTTCTCGTTATAAATCCACTTTCCCCAGAAGTCTCATTAGCCAAATTAATATGATGCATATAGAGCACTGAACCCTTCCAAGAGACTGGTTTTAACAACAGCCTGGCTCTACCTGGCCACTGGAGCATCCCTCTAAGCCCTTCAGAAGGCAGAGGGGCAGAGCCAGCACCCAAAAAACAACTCGCTATGGCAAAGTGACTGCAGGAGAACCATCCCACAGCACGTCCCACGGTACCTCTGAGTCTCTGGAATAAATGCATGATGTAAAGGAGACAGGGAACCATCTCCCAGTGAAACAGACAGTGAAATCTGACTCAGAGAGGCAGAACTCTTCTGGAATACACACTGACATTTCAGAGCACACCCAAAAAGTGGGATAGTGCCCAAGGCCTGACACAAACACCTGGATACCTGAGCAGGTGACCAGCTTGCCAAAAAGAGCCCCTTTTTTGGGGTACACTGACAGATCACCCATCTCCTGTCAGCAACAACCGCCCAGCCCAGGTAAAGGGGCTGAAACACATCTCCCATTATTGCTACCAGCCCCAAACCTATTGTACAACACTTCAAAGGAGATTCAGAGGTTGTATCTCAACAGCACAAGAAATACATTGCAAAAAATGGGAATTTTAACTACAAACATCAACTTCTAGAAGAAAAGGCATCTCCTGAGTCTCCCCTCTCTAATTCCCTTCCCTCATAACCAGCAATATCTACAATTGCTCCCATTTAAAACAAAAAGCTTCATTTAAATTATTACACCAGCATCCCACAAACACAGACAATTTGCCAAATCATTGGCTTGGCTTTCCTTATCAACACATACAAATTATAAACACTACTCTGGGTTAAAGCAGTGTTAATTCAAGCAGTTCATGAAGTCAAAATAACAGCTCCAGCCTGCCAAGCTGAGAACATGGAGCTTTATGTGCAGGGCCCTGTTTCTCAATGGGACTCCCCAACAAACAGGGAAGCACATCCAAGAGTCGGCTCCTTCACTCCCATTCCCAACCAGGAGGAGCAGCACGGTGACTGAAGAAACCACAATTAGTAAGCATTAATAAACTGGAGAATCAAAGCAAAAAAAGGTGAACAACAATCTTCTTTTACATTACAACTCAGTCCAACCTCTTCCAGCCCCTTACCTGTTTTAGGGATTTACACAGCGCTTTGACACCTTGCAGAGCACAACCACAGCATCCGTCGGCTGAGAGGCATCTGCAGCCTAGCAAAGCTCCTGCCTGGCTGCAGGGGGTTATCCATGGAAGTTAAAGTGTGTCAAGGCAAACAGGGCAAGCGTTCAAGGTGTCTTCATGGCACATCAACTCTACCACAAGCACAGCACGGGAGCTCCTGAAGCCGACGATGCAGCAGTTGCGGCTTCCTCTCGACGGCTGCGGTCCTCCTGCAGCAAACACGGAGTTGTGCGCCTGCACGGGAACAGCTTTCCAAAGCTCAGGAGCCCCCGGGACAGGAGAATTACAGCACACAACGTTTTCAGGCTGTTCCTCTCCCCGTCTGCACTACACCGGGAGCGACTGCACGGAGCGCGCGGCGGGGCCGGGACGCGAGCAGGGCACATGCACATCCGAGGCGTGTGGAACCACTGGCTTCAAAACCGGTCAAAATAAGGCACTGAGACACCACGCAAAGGTTTAAATTACCGCCTCCAGCTCTCAGGAACTCTTCATCCATTCAGCACTAAACCCACAACTGCTGAAAAGCCCCTGGAGATGGAGGAGCGCCTCGCGTACGGCAGGAAAGGCTTTATTAACAGCATTTAAACACTTTTAAGGACTCATTTCTCTTTTTCTTTTGGCAATTTTGGTGCAAAGGTTTTACGTGCAAGATTCAAAGCAATTTCAAAACTTTTTTTTTCTTCAAAATTAAAAAAAAAAAACCAAGAATCAAAACTAAAGGCAAACATGTTGGGTGAACAAAATAAATCAGAGAAACTTAAAATTCAGGAACTCCAGCTCTTCCAACCAGCGAAGCCCCAGACTTGGCCACCGTTCCGAGGCGCAGGGTGGTGCTTCCCTGCTTCTTGCGTGCCCTGTCCCGCTGAGGAGAAACGCAGCAAGTGACCCCATTTTCACTGCAAACACGGGGGCCACAGCAAGGCCATCAGACACAAATTCTTCTGACTGGTACCACAGGTCGATCAACGCAAAAGTGTCGGTGCTCTCCCTGCTTCTTGCTCAAGACCCACAACTATCAGCTCAATTGGGCAGCAGCAGCAGGAACCCCTCCGCTGCCAACACAGGGGGGCCAAACGTTTGTCGTCAATTCACTTCCAGGCAGAAAAACCATTTTCCTCAAAAGAAACAATTTATTTAGAATGAAACAAAATCAGCTCAACTGTGAGCGCATGTTTGAGTGACAGCTACTTTTAAGCTGTGTGAGCCATAAAAAGGGTATTCCTTTACTTTTCCAGCAATCTTGTGTACACAGCACAAAGCAAAGAGGTCATTTTTTTTTTCCACTTAAAACACGGGCATTGGCATCACAATAGCAGATACACAACTTTTTTTTTTTTTAAAGCTGCCATTTTAGTAAAATGCACAAATACTAAACAGATAAGCTTTCTTCCACCAGGAGGCCCATGTAAATTCCACATAAGCCACAGCTTCTCTTCCCAAAGGTCCATTAGAGCTTGGTATCCCATGCGGTTGTCTTCTGCAGTCCACCAGATTTGCTTGCAGGAGGAAAAAAAACGTTATTTCAATACAAATGTGTACACCAGATTTGGGTTTTTCCCCTCCCTACATTATACAGATGAACATAAAGAGCTACGAGGCTTTTCTGAATATTCTACTTGGACTTCAAAAAGCACCAATACCACCCATGGGCATGAAACCTCGGAATGAAGTTGCCTTCTAGGGACAGATGCAAAACAAGTAGTGCAGGGCTTCTTTTTGGACCAGGATAAAACTAGGCTTACAGTACTGATGATTACTCAACTTGCAGTAACGTTTGTTGGGGCACATCGAAATCATTAACCAGGAGAAAAACCAACCTAATTCTTGCTAATTCGGTTGACTTTCCTCACTGGGTATTTCCTGAAGGCAACTTATCAACAAAACCATGAAATGTAGTGTTACACAGCTCTTTTGCTCTCCTTCTGCTGTGCAGTTCTAACAGCAGACAATGCCAATATTAAAAGGTCAAATCAAAGACACACCCAATAAAATTTCAAATTGTTACTATTCAAGTCATATCTCCTAGCCATCGTTTTCACACAATGGGAACTGCGGGAAGATGAATATTCAATGAACCATTCTCTGCACCACCCGGTCTGCTTTAAGCCTGATACAAAAATCACCTCATCGTTCAGTCTACCAATCATTGGAATATCTGTCCTTCAGTGCTATAAAGAAATAAACAGGGGGTCAAAGGGGAAAGAACCCCAAAAGCTCTTGAGCCACATGGCAACCATTTCTTCCCCTCTGGGCACTCTCCAGGAGCGCTGCCCTCAACACTGTTTTGCTTAGAGCCAGGAACTATCATTTTCCAAGGCATTTTTCCCTGAGTCCTCAGAGTTTTTGAACTTGTCTTCACAATTTTGATTCACTCCTCCTCCCCATTAACACCTCAGGCCTTTCACCTCAGTTACCATCAACCAGAGGGTTCCAAAACCCACACAAGAAATTAAAACTCATTCTTCATAAAACTTGGCTCTCTGTAGAGGCCAAGAAAGTTGTCACCGAAATATTCCATCTTTAACATCCTTGAAGGAAACAAAAGAGAGAGAGGGCAAGGTTTGTCTGCCTGGCAATAATGCCCTTTTCTCTCTGGGAGGCTGATGTGTTGGTATTTTTGCCCCTAAAACCTCTGGATTGAGGATAACCTCAGTGTTCCCATGGCAAACCAAAGCCACTGGCCAGGGGCCAAGCAAGTTACGCAGTTTCCAATTGAAAGAAATAAACAACAAACTAAAATCTCAAACAAAACCACGAGTCATTTGAAGTTCTTTCCCCAAAGCATAAAGCACATGGATGAAATGATTCAGGATAAGCACATCCTTTTTCCAGGCTAATTCAACACACTAATGAAATAGAAGAATATCAGCTGCACACAAGGTCGGGAGGGAATACTGAGCTCTCACCAGAGCAACTTAATGCCAGACACAAGGAGAGAGCCAACAACTGCTACATCTGGTTTGCTCTACACACAGTGGTATCACCCACAGGCTTCTAAACCTTCAGCCCTGGCTAAGCCACCTTCAGTGGACAGTTACTCCAATGGGGAACACCTCAGACCAAGGAGGAAAGCACAGCCCGCCCAGCCGGGACGGCAGCACGGGAATTCAGTGCTGGCAAAAAAAACCTTTAAAAGTTTTGCCACAAGAACCCTCAAAGGGTGTTAAAATCCTTGCTTACAAAACAGAGCAGCAACCACAAATAAACCAGATTCAAAGAAGCAGGTGCTCCATTAAATAAGGAACCAGAAAACCTGGAGTCAAACACAGCCTCGCCTGTTCCTCCCCGCCCTCCAGCACAGCACAATTTCACAGCCAGTGGCAGGTGGAACCACCGTGATTTCCCAAGGAAAAATGGAAGTGCACCTAGCATGCTCTTCCCAAAAGGCTTCCCAAACCAAGCTGGCTTTAACAAGCTATGTTGACCCCAAGTTTTATGGTTTTTTAAGCAGGTGCCTGCTGCGGATCAGCGGAACAGATGCTGCTCTCAGTGTCCAACACAAACTTTAGTGCTTTTATTCCCCCGGTTTTGGGCAGATTTAAATTCTCAGCTGCTCAAGTCTCTTTCCTAGAAAACTCTTGCAAGTGATTTCTGTCAGATGACAGAAATCTCCCAGAAAACTCCCTCTGAATGCAAGCAGCACTTGCAGCATTGATCACCTGCTGACACACAACAGGCACCTGCTCCAGTTAAAACATTCTTTGCAGTAAGTGGTAAACACGCTGTATCTTCTTAAACACAGTGATTTGCATTTCTGGTGTCATTCCCAAAAATTCTCCTTGTTAATAGTAAGCTGAACAGCTGAATTCTGCCATCTCTTACATTCACATTGAAGGACAACCCAGAAATCCTGGATTTTACTCTCAAATTTAAGAGCATTAAATGAGGCTTTCACCTTTTCATTTAGAAAGAAAAGTAGCTATAAAAAACAAAATCTGTGTTTAAGAGATGCTGCCACATTGGAATTCTCAGTTCACCATGATGCTGGATCCACTCATTCTGGGCAGATAAAGGAACCAAAGCCCTCTTAAACCACAGCCCTCTCTGACAAGTGGTGCAGTAAGAAAAATTCCTATTTTTGTGACAGAAACTCAAGCAAGTTCAGTTACACCCATAAAATACATTCAAGACATTTCCTCCTTCATCTCCTACTCGTATCCTATTCCACACTTTGAATTTGATTTTTGCCATGCAAGCTGTAACAGAAATCAACTCATGCCTGTATCAGTTATCCAAGGAATCTACTGGAGCATGGACAAAGAGAGGCAGCATCGCTTCTCCGTTGCCCAAATCCCTGAAAATATGGCTAAGTGCAAGATTACATTCTGGGTTTAAGTGCAAGATTACAATTTTAGGGCCTGTAAAGAGATACAGTGAGATTTACACTTCAGTTTAGAAGCTGCTGCAACATCCTTTTGGTTGTAAAATAAGAGTATCATGGAATTAGATCACATCAGGGATTGAGATCCCTTCTCCCCTCCTAAATGCCTGAATTACCAAAGGTGGCTAAGACAGCTGGAGAAAAGTGCCCAATGACTGGGGAAAAATAAGAAAAAATTAACTATGCTCTTTGGAAAAAAAAAAAACAATCTGCAAACTGTTTCATCCTTGAATCACAAGAACAAGAGCTCAAACCTCAGCATCTCAGAGTATTTTAAATATTTCTCCAGGATGCTAAAACCACTTTACTCCAGGTGCCCATGATAAACCTCATGTAATGCCCACTGCACACTGTACCTGAAAAGTCCCTAGCAGACAGCAGTTCCTTGCTATTAACAAAGAGGTAAAATGTTAATGAGAACTTTTATGTAATTAAATTATCGCAGAATGAAAAGCATCTCTGGAGAGAAGCACTTACTTGCTCAGTTTGCATTGTGGAACCAGACCCCACTGAACCTGCAACTCTTAGAAAACAAAACAAAACAACAAAAAAGGCAGTAAAACCAAAACCCCACAATATAACTCAAGTTCTCCTAAAGCACCTCCTTGTTTCCTGCACACCAGAGTGAGCACAAGACATTCCTGGTTTGCAACCAAGTCCTCAGCTCTTCACCAAACCTAGTCACTGCTACAAACCCAAAGTGCACATATGGGATACACCGGGAAATCAGGGAAATACACCTGTTAAAAAGCCCAGTTTCAGTGCATGCACCTGGGGGGGCTGGATGAAAAAGGAATCCCTTTCCAAAAAGGAATTCAGTGTTCTGCTGCGTACCCGAGAGCAGCTGCTGCTCACCTGAAAAATGTCGACCTTGAGCCACGCGACTCAACAGGGAAACCACTGCGGCTCCCGAGGGAAGGGATCCCAAAGGGCCCCTGGCCTGAGGCCCACACGGAATTTCAAGGACTCAAAAGAGGAGGTGACACCAGTCTGTTATTAAAGTTATGGTTTTCTGTTTCCACTGAGTGCTTTAAATCTGGTCTGTTCGGTTTGGAGCTCTCTCGAGGACGAGCTCTTGGGATTTGCTTTAAAATACATGAAATGAAAAAAGGACATGAATCTAAATTAAGAAGACAGGAGTTTTTCTTTTCCCCCCCTCCCCCCCACCCCCAGTTTTTATTATTTTTCTATTTTCTGTAAATCAAAGCAGGCTGAGCCTCCCTGCTGTCCCCATTGATAGGGAATTCTCAAAATATCCTATTCACACTACTCCTAACCAACCTCTCTGGCTTCTATCTTTATAGAAAAATGTAGTAACAGAAAATCGGCCCGGGAAAGTCACCTACAAACAAAGATCTATTTAAAATAACGACAGGGCTGGCTAAGGCTGTATCCCATAGCACCTGGCACACGCTGGAGGGGCTGCATGGAGGAGTAGGCAGGCTTGGGAACAGAACACAAGGGCCTTAGGATGCCCCACGGACAATGATCATGACCAGATAGTCGTCCTCTGATTTGGCCAACGCCTTGGCCGTGGAGTCCAGGAACTGCTGGGAGAAGTCGCAGGGCGGAAAGGCGTGCAGGACCCCGCTGTTCTCCTTGTCTTTGTTCCCCCCTACAGGGAGGCTGATCACCCCAGCAGCCTGCTTTTGCTTTAGGTAGGACACCAGATTCCTGAGCGGCCTCTGCGTGGAGGTGGTGGTGGCCTCGGCAGCCCCGGCTGCGGAGCGGTTGTCGGAGGCGCCGGGCACGGCCAGCAGGATGGCATATCCGTTGGGACCCGCCACCTTGATGCGCCGGTTGACCTCGTCCAACTTGGGCTGGTCCAGACGGAGACGTTGGGTGATCTTGAGCTGAGCCACTTTTCCCCCAGTCGCTCCCTCCACCAGGAGGCTGCTGGCGACTCCGAGGTCCCCCTGGAGCAGGTGCATGTTGGACGGGAAGTTGCTGTTCTTCAGCAGGAGCATCCCCTGCCAAGCCAGGCACAGCTTGGGCGTCGCCCCGGCCTGCGCTGCTCCATCCTGCTGCTGTTTTTGGGGAGGAGGTTTGAGCCGGGAGCCTCCGCCACCTCCCTCCGCCGCCCGCTCGTCCTTTTTGGCCGGACTTTTGCACTCCTGGGCGGCGGCGCGATGTTTGCGCTCCCGCTCTGCGGAGTTCTTGCGGTCACGCTTTTCGTTCTGCCCCCGCTCCAGGCTGCCCCGGCGGGACTCCCGGATGGGGGAAGGTCGCTCCAAGAGGAGCAAGCGGGATGAGCGCTCAGGGTCACTACCGTAACGCTCCCGGCCTCCGAGGAGCTCGGGGCTGCGGTCCGGGGGAGAGGTTGTGGCCAAGCAGTGGCGCTTTCGGGAGGAAGAGGAGCGCTCGCTGTCAGGGGAACGGTCCAAGTGCCGGCCTCCATCCTCCGCCAGCCTCCGTTTCCTAGGCTGATCCCTACTGCTACCGCCCAGCTCCCTCTCCCCGCGGTCCCGCTCCAAGGACCACCCATCCCGGCGGCGCTCCAGGCTTTCCAGTGGGTCATAGGCAGCTGCCCGATTACTCCGGTCCCGCACAGGGGGTGGCGGGGGCACCCACTCTGTCTCAGGATAAAGGTCTCTGTCACGGTCTCTATAGAGCAACGGTGGCGTCCTGTCCCGGGCCCCCCGCAGAGGGTCAGGGGGGGCTCCCCGGTGAGCCCCAAAAGCAGCCGCCTCCGCCACGAGCTCGTAGTGAGCCGGGGGCGGCAAGGGCAGGGGCTGCAGGTAGGGCTGCTGGTACCGATGCTCCGTGTCGGCAAAGTCCACGCGGAGCCGGCGATCCGGCCCCCCCAGGGGGAAGCCCCGCATGTGGGTGCAGGCTGCCTGCGCCGCGTCCAGGCTCTCGTACTGGATATAGGCCCAGGAATCCCCTTTGCGGTAATCGATGGTGCGGATGGTGCCAAACCGATCAAACTCCCTGGCCAGGGCAGCCAGGGGCACCCAGGGCCCCAGGCCGCCCACCCAGAGCCGGGTGGTCGGGGTGGCTTTCCCGTACCCGATCTTGATGGGGTTGCGTAGCAGCACCTTCCCTGACATGGCCAACTTGGCCCGGTGCGCCATGTCCAGATTCTCAAACTTAAGAAACCCATAGGTGCTGGTCTGCCCACGCCCCGGCCTCTTGATGTCCACCTCAGTGATGACCCCGAAACGGTCAAACGCTCGCCGCAAGTCCGACTCGCTCACGGTGATGTCCAGGTTGCCCAGGAACAGCGTGCGGTTGGCTCTCTGGTCATCCTCGGGGCTGATCTCCTCCTCAGCGGCCGCTCCGGCACCTCCTCCTCCTCCGCGGAATCCCCCGGCCGCCGCCACACCGGCCACGCGCTCCAGCCCATAGGCCGGCCGCACCCGCGCCTCGTAGAAGCCGCCGTAGTCCCGCTCCCTCTCCAGCTCCCTCGGCAGCGGCGGCGGCGGCGGGAGCCGGCCCAGGGCGAGCTGCTGCAGCCGGTAGTCCCGGTATCCCAAAGCTCCTCCGCTGCCCGCCGGGGACAGCGCCCGCTGCGCGGCCCCGGCCGGCGGGTGCCGCACGGCGGCCGCCACCGCCCCGACCGCCGCCGTGCCGTAGGGAGACTCCTTGTCCAGCAGCGCCGGGGAGCGGCTGCTGCGCCGGCGGCCGCTGCCTCCGCCGACATAGACGGCCTCGATCTTGAGCGGGCGGTCGTAGAGCACGAGGCGGCCGCGGGCGTGCTTGGCGGCCCGCGCGTCCTCGGGCCGGCGGAAGTTGACGAAGGCCACGCGCTCGTCGGCGGCGCCGGCGCCGGGCGGGAGCCGGCTGATCTTGACGCTCACGTCGCCGAAGCGCTTGAACTCGTGGAAGAGCCCGTCCTCCACCGCCTCGTCGCTCAGCGCCGAGCCCAGCTCGCTGATTTTCAGCGTCTTGTACTCGCCGCCGCCCGGCTCCGACGAGGAGGAGGAGGAGGAGGCGGCGGCGGCGGCCGCTCGCGATTCGCCGCCGCGGCTGCTGCTGCTTCGCGACGCCTCCGCGGTTTTACCGCTGTAGCCGTGCCGGCCCCCGCCGCCCGCGGCCGCCGCCGAACCGCTCTCGTACTCGCGGCTGCCGGCGCGGCCGCCCTTGTCCGCGTGGGCGCCGCGCCGGCCGCTCCCGCTGTTGCTCTCGCCGGACACCGCCGCCGCTTTCCCGCCGTTGGAGCCGCCGCCTCCGCCGGACGAGCCGCTCGGCTTCTTGCTGCCGCGCGAGGAAGAAGAAGAGGACGCCGAGTCCTCGCCGCCCCGGGAGCGCTTGGCCTTGGCGGGCGAGCGCTCCTTGCCCTTCATGGCGGCGGCGGCCGCGCTCCCGCCGGGCCTCCCCGACCGCCCCGCTCACGCACCCGCCGCCATCTTGGGAGCCGCGCCGGCAGCGCGCGCCGCCTCCCCCCGCACCCATTGGCTGCCCGGGGCGGTGCCCTCGCCCATTGGCTACCGTAGCGGGGATGCACCGCCCACCTCCTGGCGGTGCGCGTTCCCATTGGTCCGCTGTGCTGTCGGTCTGTCAGCCAGACCCATGCTCCCGCGGGGGGGGCGGGAATTGCCGCCGTCGCGCGCCTCCCAGCCCCGCTCGCTCATTGGGCAGTTAGAAAAGGCGCGGCGATCTCATTGGCCGGTCGTACCTGTCAATCGTTGCTGTTCAACCATGGGAGTATTTTCGCTGCCCATTGAACACTGAGCCGAACTTAGCTCCGCTTTCTGATTGGCTCGCTTACCTGCCAGTTACAATAATGGTTCTGCGGCCCCGCCCCGCCCTTTGCCATTGGCTCTCTCGCTTAGATATGGGTTCCCATCGTACCTCTCAAAATCTCGCGAGTTCCTCTGTCCCCGCCCTCTTTGCTCATTGGTCACTAATCAACCCATAGCACTGATCTGATTGGCTGATCTCTACGCCGCTCACGAAAAGGCGCGCCCCACCTCGCAGCTCCGTTCCTGGTTTATCATTGGGCGAGAAAGCGTCCCCAGGCGTCTGATTGGGTGCAGACAGGCAGAGTGCTGATTGGCTAGTACAAAAATCAATCAGGCTTGTTCTGGCTCTGATTGGTCACCGCGGGAAGGGAGGCGGTCCCCGGCAGAGCTCTCCTTGCTGCGGCGCCTGAGGGCTTAGAGGGCGGCTGGCTGTGGTGCAGAGCGGAGCTGCGCCAGTGCTCCCTGTCTCTGCCTTCAGCCCGCCAGTGCACACACCGGGCTGGGCTGAACCCACCGCGGGGAGAGAGGAGGGAGCCTGGCTGCATTGAGTGCCTGCCTCACCCTCTCCCTGTTTCCTTGTGCGTGTCCGCGCCAGGCAATGCAGGGACGCGCTCCCGGTGGATACGGCAGCGCCGCAGCTCTCTGGGGCTCCCCGAGGCCGGGCCCGCGCTGCTCTGCCCGATGTGGAACCCTGCGTAACTGCAGGGAGTGTCTGAGAGCACGGTCACTCCTTGCTCGGGGCCAGCAAACCGCTTGAAATATTTCCTATTTAAAGTTTCACATCACAGTGGTTATGCTACTACATTCCTGCGCTCACCAGCAGTCCCGTGTTTCCCTGAGGAGTTGGAGCTCGGAGGTTCTCGGAGATGAGGAAGAAGTTTGGGTTGGGTCTGAGGTGAAGGAGGCCTCAGGGTCAGGGAATCCCGGTTCCCGTGGAGCAGGAGTGCTTCTAATGCCTGTATTTTGTGAGGGTCCCTCTATATTCCCTGTATTCTGTGAGGATCCCTCTATAATCCTTGTATTTTGTGAGAATCCCTTTATAAACCCTGTATTTTGTGAGGATTCCTTTATAAAGCCCGTATTTTGTGAGGATCCCTCTATATTCCCTGTATTTTGTGAGGATCCCGTTGCCACCTGGGGCCCTGGGTGCTTCCTCCTCTTCCTCCTGCTCTGCTCTGCTTGTGGGAAATATAAATGAGAAAAATAAATGTTCAAAGGGGGAGAAAGCTGGGGCAGGGCTGGGTCCCACAACCCTGCTGGAACTGCTGCCCCTGCATCCTAAAATCCCGTAAATCAACCCCCTAAACACCAATTTCCCCCAATAAAACCATAAATTCAACAGCCAAACTCCAATTTCACCCTCAACCCTCCAATTTCACAACCAAGCTGGATTCCCCCAACCCCCAATTTCACACTCCAAACCCTCATTTCTCCACCCAAACCCAAAATTCATTCCCCAAGCTTTAATTGTCCTACCTAAGCTCTGATTTCACACCCCAACCCCAATATCATCTCCCCAAACCCTAATATCCACAACCCCCTCCTATTCCATCCTTCAAACCCCAATTTCATACTCCAACCACTCATTTCACCCCCTAAATCCTAATTTCATCCCCTGTAACCTAATTTCACCCGCCAAACCCTCATTTCACTCTCCCAAACCCTAATTCCAACATCCTAAATCCCAATTTCTTCCCCCAAGCACGAATTTCATCCCACCAGACCCTGATTTTTATCCTAAACCCCTATTTTCATACCCCAAACATTAATTTTCTACCAACAAACCCTAATTTCAACCCACAAACTCCAATTTTACCCCATCATAATCCAATTTGATCCCATCAAACCTCAATTTCACCTTCCAAACTCCAATTTCACCCCCACAACTGCAATTTCACTTCCAAATTCCAATTTTACCCCACCAAACCCCAGTTTCACCCCCAAACCCCAATTTCACCCTTTAAACTTTAATACCATTCCACAAACCCCCAGTTTCACCCCCAAACCCCAATTTCACTCTCCAAACTCTTAGCTTCACTTTCTAAACCCAAATTTCACCCCACCAAACCCAGTTTGATCCCCCCAAACCCCAATTTCACCCTCCAAACTCTTAGTTTCGCCTTCTAAACTCCAATTTCACCCCACAAAATCACAGTTTCATCCCCCCAACCCCCAATTTCACCCTCCTAATTGCCATTTTCATTCCCCAGGGCTAACTGGAGAATTATCCAGTCATTCTTTTTGTCTGCCATCTAAACACATCGAGATCCAGCAGTTCCTGAGGAGGAATTCCCTGGAGTGGGAAGGACTCATGGAAAACTGTGATGCTCTAGCTCCTCTGGACCGTGTTTGACAATCCCAGCCAGTGTGGTTGGAAATCAGGAGAGCAGGAGGTTAATGTTCCTTCACTGGGTGCAGTGTTCTCATGTCTCTGTGTCACCCCACAGAAATCCCATCTCTCCCAGGAGTTAATCCAGCACAGGGAGGATGGAATGGGATTTTTTAGCAGTGGCAATCAGCAGCGACTGTCCCTGCCCTGTCATCTTTTGGCACCCTGAAGTCGTGGGAGGGTTTCAGCGGTGGGTAAATGGCTGATTGTGAAATCATCCAAGGTTGGAAAAGCCTCCCAGGACTATTGAGTCTGACCTGTGCCTGATCCCCAGCCCAGAGCACTGAGTGCCACCTCCAGGGATGGGCACTCCAAACCTCCCTGGGCAGCCCCTGCCAAGGTCTGAGCACCCCTTCCATGGGTTTGACAGCAGCACCTCCCTTCCAGAGCTGCTAGAAATGGTTTTGGAGTTGACTGAGGAGTGAGACCCAGCAGCCAGCATGTTTTAGGGAGCAGAATATCCCAGTGTACAAGAAGAAAGCATCACTGCAGTCTGGATCAGATATCCCCACATCCCCTGCAGAGATCCCTCCCCTCCAGCTCCTCTCCTGCATCTCCAGTTGTGTCTATAGGATTATGGAACCCCAGAGTAGTTTGGGTTGGGGGACCTTAAAGCTCATCTTCTACCCCCTTCCCCGGGCAGGAACATCTTCCACTAGCCCAGCTCGCTCAGAGGAGCTGAGGAATCACTTAATGAGATGAGAGAAAAGTGCACAGAAAACCATAATGTGCCATATTTCAGCTTCATCTGAAATTTTTCAGTTGCATCTGGTAAAACCTGGCGCAGCTCCATGGCTGAAGAAGAAATGCATCGCTTTAACAACAAGCGATAGAGACTTCTGTCTCCAAGGTCCTCTCCTCTTCCCAATGGTGCCTGGGGTTGGGAGAGAAAGACAGGGATTAAAATTCCTCAGCAGATGAGTCACAGGGTAAAAGACACCTTGGGGGGGAGCACTGGGCCACATCACCACAGGAACGGGCCCTCCTGATAGACATTTAATCTGATTTCACTCCTGAACTGCTCCTTCCAAGGGGAGACTTCTCCTCCTGGATTTTTCCACCTCCGCATCAGCTGCTGGGGATGTGGATCTCTGTGGGTCTGCATGGATCTCTGTTTGGCAGCTCTGGTGTGTTTTGGAGCAGGTTTGGTGCTGGGAAAAGGCATCTCAGCACTGGGAAGCAGCTCTGGAGAGGATCACGTTTGTCAGGCCATGAAAAACGATCTGGCACAAGCAGGAATCTTCCCCTGGGCCCAGGCTGGAGAAGGAGCGCTGTGCTCTGCTCTGCCTGTGCTTAGATAAAAGTGTATGAATAATTCAGGTGCCAGATGGCCCTTGAGCCCCTGGCCTAGATCTAAACATCTAATTACAGCTGGTGTCCCTGGGACTTGGGCATCCAGGTCCCTCTGCAGAGCTGGGCTCATCCCACAGGATACTTGGGTGTCGCAGAACCACAGAAATTGGCTGTTCCCTGGGAAGAAAACCAAAGCAAAAAAAAACCCCAACCAAGCAAAAAAACCCCAACAACAACAAAACCAGAAATAATATCTTGGGGTTTATCTGTGTGTTTTCCTTTCCAAACCCAGCTGGAGCAGATCACAGAGGAGCAGGTGGGGCTGATGGAGGAGGAGAGGCAGTGGGCTCCTTGGAGGGATCCCAGAGCTCCCTCTCCAATCCCACAGATCCAGGCAGGCTGCGAGCCCCTCCGCTGGGCACGCGTTTGCCTGTTTGCAGTTTTGCATTCAGCCGAGCTGCCGAGATGTGCTCGTATCCCAGCTGGCTGTCGGAGACATGGAAATCCATTAGCTCCACTTAGGCGAGGCCACAAGAGCCCTCCGGGGAGCGGAGCTGCCACGATCTCCGACCTGGAACGGAGGCGAAGCTTCCCCTGGAACGGTGGCAGCGATGCCCGCAGTGGCCCGGCCCTCGCCTTGGCCAGCAGGACAGAAACTGGAGAACATCCACGCTGCGGGATGCCGGGGAGCTCTGGCAGCGAGCAGCGAGGCGGCACCTCGAGGAAAGACGGGAGGGAGCGGATTTCTCCCCGCAGCCGGGAAAGAGCTGCCCGGCGGGATGGGATGGAGACAGCTCAGCATTCCTCACCTTGCCCGTGCCGCTGCCGGGTTAAACCGCTGTTAACGCCAAGCTCGTGCTGCCCTGAGCTCTGCTCAGCATCGTTCCCGAGGGTTTTGGGTCCACAAGCAGCAGAGCATCCTCAGCAGCAGCAGCAGCACCCGACATCCCGCGGCTCCCCAGCCTCGTGGTCCCGGAGATGCCGGGGCTCTGCCCGCAGAGCAGGGAGAGCAGAGCAGGGAGAGCAGGGCAGGGAGAGCAGAGCAGGGAGAGCAGGGCAGAGCAGGGCAGGCAGCCCCTGCCCGTCCCGCTGCCGGCAGAGGGCAACGCCAGCCCGTGAATTACCGCGTCTGAGCCGGCCCCGCCGCCGCAGCCCAGCCCGAGACCCTCTGCCCTGGCTCCTCACCCCCCTCCGCTCCCTTTTCTTCTCCATTTCGTCTCTTTTCCTCCGCTGCGTGGGGAGGGCTCGAGTTTAATAAGTAATGAAGGAATTTATGGAGCCATTAGCACGGTAATTGTTCGCTTTCCACCTAATATTCAGAGATTAATGGAGAGGGAAGAATAAACCCCCAAAGTACAGAGAGAATTAAGGCAGGATCAGGGATTGCATTGCAGGGCCACATCCTTCTCTAAAGCCCTGTGTCCTGAGGAGACCTGGTGCACGGCCATGAACCCAGAATTCCAGAGCTTTGGGCACCCAGGGATTCTCTGTGCTCTTGGTCCCGTTTCCCTCCCAGGGACTTGCTGAGAATGGCCCTATTCAGGATGATGATGTCTGTACAGGATGGAGCCACCTGATTTTGGGTGCCCAGCCCCGATCCCTCGTGGTGGCCGGGCCCTGCAGCTCCTCCCGCAGGGACGCAGCCCGAGGAAGCCAAGCAGGGCCCCGGGAAGCTGCACACACATCCACGGCCTTCAGGTGCTTTGGCTCCGCTCTGTCTCCGGCCCATCTGCCCCCTGCAAGCTGCTGCCTTTGCCTTCCAAGCGTTACCTGTGCTCAGAGGAGCCCTCCCAGAGCCTTGCAGGGAGAGGCAGGGAGCTGCTCCGGCCTGCCTGGGTTCCACCCCGTGCCCGGGAGGAGCAGCAGGGCCCAGCGGGGCTCGGCCCATCCGCAGCGATCCCGGCAGGCAGGCGCCTTTAAACGCTGGAGCCTCCTCTGGAGCCATTTCCATGTCACCACACGGTGACACGGCCGGGAATGACGAACGAGCAGGGGCTGGCTGGGCAGACACCAAACAGGTGGCAGCTCTGGAGGGGGCACATCACCTCACCATAGGCTCCCGAACACCAGAGGCTCCATCCCAGCCAGGCCTCTTGGCTGCCTTTGGCAAAGGATTCTCCTTGGATGGGGAGAGGGAGGGGAAATGGGGGAGACCCCCCCAGGCCTGCTCTGAGCTATAACGTCACCGCTGCGTGTGACGTGTTTGCAGGACAAGTGGCACTGGCTCCGGGAGGGAGAGGCAGCGCTGAGGATGCTCTGAGGAGCCAGACAGCGAGACCAGCAGCGAGACCTGCGCCCTTCCCCGCGTCCCAGCGGGGAGGAACAAGGACACAGCCTGCGGCAAAAGCCATTTTCCAACCATTTGCACAAGCAGCTGGGAACGGAGGCGCTGGGCAGGAGCCTGCGGAGCGCCCGGCACTCGCACAGGGGATGGCCCCAGGAGACAGCTCCATGTGCCAGCCGGCTCCAGGCGCCTCACACCTCTCTTCCACACCTCTAAGGATCATCCCCATCTCCCTTCACCCTCAGGGTGGTGTGTGTCACGTCTGGCAGCTCTTCCCTGTGACAGGCTCCAGCCACGGGGGGAGTGGAGCATGCCATGCCAAGCAGCACGTCCTCCCCTGTCCCTGTCCATCCAGGGCCTTGCCTGCAGCCCTGGGGAACAGACAAATCCTCCTGCCACCTTCCTTCCTCTCCAACACCTTCCCAAGTGCAAAAGGTGGTGTGCTGAGATGCTTCACCCCGGGGCACAGGTGAGAGCCCAGAGAAGGTGCCTGGGATCCCTCAGCTCTGAGGACGTGTGCTCAACACAAAACTCCAGGATTTTTCCTACTTATCTGCCCTTCCCATCCCCTGCAATGCACAGGCAGCCCAAAATTGGTTTTTCACCCCATTCACCTGCAGACAATTTCCCACCTCCTCCTAACCAGCTCCAGTGCCTCAGTTTCCCCACACTGGGGGGGTTCAGGGAGCAGTTTTTCTGTATGTAGGGGTGGGCAATGCCCCCACCAAGCCCCCAGCACATCCTGTCTCGGGTGCTCCAGCATGGATTCATCACGTCTTTGTGTCACCAGGAGAAGGGGAAAATGGCAATTAAAATAAGCCAGAGGCTGGCAGCTCCATTTATCATCTCGAGGGGAACAGTTCCAGCCTGGATGGGGAGGGAACTCAGGCAGGAGACAATCAATAAGGCCGTAGGCCTGTAAGGAGACACCCACCAACCTTCAGTCAGGGCCCCAAAGTCAAAACCTCGCCTGACTTTGCTGTTGGAGCAGCGCTGGACCTGAGGAGGAAATGTGTGAGTTCAATTCCCTCAAGATCTTGTGTTTCCAAGCTGACAGCTCTGGGCAAGGCTGTGCTGCTCAAGGAGACCCTTCTCCAGGTGTAAGGGGATCCTCCACCCTATGGAGGAGCCGTGAATAATTCATGGTGCTGGCTGGTGGCACAGCTCCTGGGCAGCCCTGGGCGCTGGGGGCTGCTCTTCACAGGGGGTTTTAGCCCAGGATGATCCTTGGAACAAGGGAATCTTCTCATTTCCAGAGAACTGGGAGCTGGGCAATGCTTTGGGATCTCAATCCCAACTGGTGCAAAGAGCACAGTGTCACTCTGGGGCACCCTGGTTATTCACACCCACCAAGCTCCATCCCCGTGGTGGCTCCATGCTCTTCATCCCACGGGACCACACCTGCCCCTTGTTTCTCCTCGTGGATGCTGCATTATGGATTTAATTCCGTGCTTTCCCATCCTCTGGGTGGCCCATCAGCAGTTCACTTCCAGAAGGGCTGGGCTTGTCACAGACATCTTTTATGAAAAATCCTTTCCTTAGGATTTTTCCTCCTGAGAAGCTGAGAGGCCTCAGGAACA
>JAWMRF010000109.1:2091987-2108197 GCA_035221435.1 Sphenopsis melanotis | reverse complement strand
CAGGTGCATCTTTGATTAGTCTCATGTGGTTGTTTTTAATTAATGGCCAATCACAGTCCAGCTGTCTCAGACTCTCTGGTCAGTCACAAGGTTTTATTACCATTCCATTCTATTCCTTTCAAGCCTTCTGATGAAATCATTTCTTCTATTCTTTTAGTATAATTTTAGTATATAATTTTCTTTTAATATAAGATATATCATAAAATAATAAATCATCTCTTCCCTCCTCCTGGGACCCCTGCAAACACCACCACATTTGGTGACCCCGAGCGAGGAACATTCCCACAAATATGTTCTATAAAAGGGGAAAACGCCACCTAGAGCAGGCAGCATTTCTAAGCCTCACTTAGGAGCTGCTGGAAGGCAGAGGAGGCAGTGCACAGTGAGGTTCCAGCTCACCTTCTCACATGACAAGGCAGGACAGTCCCATGCAGCCCTGGTTCCCATCCTCACTGCTGTTCAGCTTCTTCATCCGGTACTGCCGGATCTCCCTCACCAGGGTGTAAAAAGCATCTTCCACACCCTGAATGCAAACACAAGGTCAGGGATTTTCTTCCCTCAAGCTTTTGAAATCACTCATCTGTCCATCCCATAACCCCTTAGTGGATTTGAAAGTCACAATTCTGCAGAAGAGCAGCATCCAACTGATCCTGTGGTTCCTAAGATGAGGAATCCCATATGGATGTCCCAGCCTGACTCCTCCTGGGGTATCAACCACTAAAATAAACATGGAAAACTGTATCTCAGGAAGGCTCCATGCAGGAAACCAGCTGCTCCTTGGCTAATTTTAGAATTCTTAGAATTCAGCTCTTCAGGATTTTCTGGCTGCTGCTCAATAATTGCACCTTCCCTGCTCTGTTCCCCTGCTCCAGGGCTGGCTGGACGTGGCCAAGGAAGCTTTGGAGAAGCCCATTAGTCCAGTCTGGGGAATTCTGTCTGCAATCATAATCTGCTAATTGGCTTTCATTAATGAGCCAAGAGAACCCAGCAGGTCTGGGGTGAGCGAGCTCAGCCTCTGACACTCCCCAGGGAGAGCAGCTGAAACTCTGCTGCTCCTCCTGCCAAAACTGCAGGTGCTGAAATTGGCTGCAATCAAAATTTTAACATCATTTGAAGCAGTAGAAAGTAGCTGGGTTTCTTTTTCTTCTGTGTGTTTTGTGATATTTTATAAGGTATTTATTTATTCTAGTTAAAATGTGGCTTTTATTTAAAACATAAGTATTATTTTTCAGGAATTATTTTGCAGCCATTTGTTTCTTATTGGGAGTTTTTTTATGGTTTTGGAGGTTTAGTAAGAGGGGTTTTTGGTGGTGCATTTGAATGTTTTGATACTAAAGGTGAATTTTAACATTTTTTTGGGCATGTGTTATTTTTTCTTGTTATGTAATTTTCCACAAAACCACTGCAGGTCTCTTTATCTCTACATTTACTGGTGGTTTTAGTTATGTTTATTATTTTGAGTATTTTTTTTCCTCGTTAGTTTTTAAGTTTTATTTAGTAACTTCAGGCGAGTTGAAATTTTTTTATTCTCTGTTATTTATCAACTTGACCCACTTGAAAGGAAGTCAGGGTCAGTCTGAAGTGATTCCTGTACTGGCCCAGCCCAGAACTCTTTCAAGAGTGAGTGGGGAAATAAAAGCTAAAAATGTAAAGGGATTGAAAAAATGCTTCTCCTGTAAATAAGGCAAAAGCACAAGGGAAAATGTCCTTGCTGCATTTCCCAGGAAGAAGTCAGGCCCTGGGGGAGCCCCTCACCTGTCTCGTTTTTGCAGAGGTCTCTATGAAGGGGATTCCGTAGCTTTTTGCCAATTCTTGGGCCTGTTTTGTGTCCACTGTTCTCGTGGGCAGATCACACTTGTTCCCCACCAGCACCATGGGCACGTCATCTGAGTCCTTCACTCTCTTGATCTGTTCTCTTTAGGAAGACAAATTATTAAAAAAATAAAATTAGGAAGTATTTTCTAAATAGAAAAACTGGTTTAGTTCAGTATTCAAACAACCTTGTGCCACAAAAACACATTAAAGGTGAGTAGGGCCTCAGGGGTCAGCAGCATGGCCAAGCACTTTGTACACTTCATCTTCTGTCCATGGATAACTCCACTCTGGATTTCTCATTTCCTTAGAGATGACATTCTGTAGCTGCAAATGGCATCTGATTCACAGAATCCCAGAACAGCTGGGCTTGGAAGGGCCCTCTGGAGATCACCCAGCCCAACCCCTCTGCCAAGGCAAGATCACCTGGAACAGGTGACCAGATCCTGGAGGGTTTGGAATGTGTCCAGACATGGAGACTCCACAACTCCCTGGCAGCTGCTCCAGGGCTCTGCCACCCTCATAGAAAGAAGTTTTTCCTCATGTTGAGGTGGAACTTCGTGTGGTTTAGTTTATGGCCACTGCTCCTTGTCCTGTCCCTGGGCATCATGGAAAAGAGCCTGACACTGTTCTCGTGGCACCCCTTGGAGATATTTATATGGGTTGATTAAAAAAATAATAGAAGTGGATAAAAATCATCCCAGTCTTAACTGACTAAAGGTGGTGCTGAGGCCCTGGCACAGGGTGCCCAGAGCAGCTGTGGCTGCCCCTGGATCCCTGGAAGTGCCCAAGACCAGGCTGGATGGGGCTTGGAGCAGCCTGGGATGGAGGAAGGTGTCTCTGCCATGGCAGGGAGTGAAATGGATGAGCTTTAAAGTCTCTTCCAACCCACCCCTGTCTGTGATTCCATGCACTGGCACAGAACAGTGACACAACTTCCTGAAAGAAGTGGGAGATTCAACATTTGTCCATTCCTGAGCCTTCACTGAGGCACTCCAGTGCTTCACTCAGCCAGTGTCCCTGCCCTGTCCCCCTGTCCCTGCACTCCCTGCCCCTGGGGCAGCCCAGCTGTACCTGTAGAGGTTGATGTCAGCGAAGGATTTGCTGTTGTTGATGGCGAAGACGCAGAGGAAGCCCTCGCCTGTCCTCATGTACTGGTCCCTCATGGCGCTGTACTCCTCCTGCCCCGCCGTGTCCAGGATGTCCAGCAGACACGTCTCACCATCGATCACCACCTGCTTGCGGTACGAGTCCTGCAACACACGGCCACTGTGAGCCCTGCACTGCTCCTGCCACTTCAGGAACACGAGGGAAATGGAAAAATAATCATAAAAACGCAGGAGGAGCTTTGCCAGCTGTTCTGCAGAAGATGTGGCTGCCTCTGGATCCCTGGAAGTGTCCAAGGTTGGACAAGGCTTGGAACAGCCTGGGACAGTGGAAGAGGTCAGGGTTGAAACTGGATGAGCTTTAAGGTCCCTTCCAACCCAAAGCAGTCTGGACTTTGTGATTTTCATCCATTTGTGATTCTCATCCGTCTCTGACAAAAAACTACCACTATCTAAAACTACAGTATTTTTAAAAATTACCCAAATTATCACATTTTAAACCATGCCCAAACTACCCCATTTTAAATGAGACTCTAAGCCCTCTCTCATCCTTTGTTACAAAACACAGAACTCCTGTTGCTTTAAAGAAATTCCTCCACAGCAGAAGAAAATAAAGAACAATCACAAACACCCTCCCTGCGAGCAGAACCCCCGCCCTGCCCAGCCCCATGCCGGCCTCTTTGGCTGCCTGCGGCTGTTTTAGGAAGCCCGAGGGGAACGAACAGGGGAGGAACCGCTCCCAGAGCCCCAGGCCGTGCCAGGCTGCGGGAACCGGCGGCGGATCCGCTCCCGGCCCGGCGTGGGCGGCGCCCCCGGCCCGGCGGAGCCTCCCCCGCGCTCCGGTCCCGCGGCCCCGAGCCCGCACCGGCTCCGCGGCCCCGCGCACCTCGATGGTGGGGTCGTACTCGTCCACGAAGTGGTTCTGGATGAGCTGGATGGTCAGCGCGCTCTTGCCCACGCCGCCCGCGCCCACCACCACCAGCTTGTACTCGGTCATGGCCCCGCGGCCTCGCCGGGCCCGGCCCGGCCCCGCCGCCGCCGCCGCCCCGCGATCGCCCCGCGCCGCTTCCGCCTCCCGCCCGCGCGTCACCGCCCGCGCCGCTTCCGCACACGCGACACGGGCGCGACACGGGAGGGACACGGCGGGACACGGCAGAGATACGGGCGGGACACGGGAGGGACACGGGAGGGACACGGCGGGACACGGGAGGGGCACAGCGGGACATAGCGAGACACGGGAGGGACACGGGCGGGACACGGGGGAGACACAGGAGAGATACGGCGAGACACGGGAGGGACATGGGAGAGATACGGCGGAACACGGGACACGGGCGGGACACGGGAAAGATACGGCGGGACACAGCAGGACACGGGACAAGACACGCGAGGGACACGGGAGAGACACAGCGGGACACGGGACATGGGCGGGACACCGCGCGACACGGCGGGACATAGCGGGACACGGGAGAAACACGGGACACGGCGGCACCGACACCGCGGCTCCGAACCGGCACCGAGCCCGAAGCCCGAGGCTTTAAATGGCACCGACCCCGCATCGCGGAGCTTTGAAAGAGGAACGGCAGCGAACCCGCGGCCCCGAACGGGGAACAGCACCGGGCCCGTATCCCGGGACTTTAGAGGGGGAACAGCACCGAACCCACACCCTGTGGTTCTTAAACTGCGAATGGCAGCGAGCTGTCGGGATTTGAAAAGGGAATAAAGTCAAACTTTGTGTTCTTTTAAAGTTGTTACTGAATAGCTGGAGCGGGGCAGCTCTGGGTAAGGGACTGCAGCGGGAGCATCCTGCCCTTGGATAATTTCCTAAGAAACCACAATGCCAAGGAAGGGTCTGGCTCAGACCGTGGAAGGGAGCAGGAATGGGGAAAGGGAATTGCAGCAGGGTGATCGCAGCTCTGACCCTGCTGCCAACAGACCCCGCCGAGGAACAAACTGAGCCGGGCACGGATGAACACGGTGAGGGCAGAGCTCATAAATGGGGTTGGACACTAATTAGAAGTGATGTAATTTGTATCCAATGAATGTTGCTGTTGTTATAATGTATAAATGGTGTAGAGTTGATGATGGGGCTTTTCAGACTGGAAATAAAACACATAAATCCCTCAGGGTGGTGCGAGAATTGGAGGCACCAGGACGGAGCCTGTCATGGGGACAACACAGGTCTAACACAGCCCCCGCTGAGGAAAGAAGAGGCCGAGCACAGCAAGGCTTTTTTCAAAATCAGTAAAACTTTATTCTATTTCCATTCTTTGCCATTAACAGAAAAAAATTGGAGAAAGCAATGTTTTGTTTTACAAAGATAATGCATCTCCCAGAGAAGAAAACCCTAAATTGAGAATAGAGGTAACATTAAAAAAAAAAAAAAAAAAAAAAAACCAAACAAAAAAAAATTTAACCAAAATAAAAATAAAATTAAAAAACCAAAACAAAACAAACCCAAACCAAACCACAGTACTGCCCTCTATTCCAAAAAGTAACTCCTGATCTTTTTGGTTAAAGTAATACTTAGACCAATCATTCAGTTTTCTTGCTTGATAAAGTGTGACTGGGGAAATGGAGGGAGGGGGGCAGGGGAGGGGAAAAAAAAACAAAACAAAAAGAAAAAATAAACCAAAATAAAACAAAAGAAAAAAAAAAAAAAGCACACAGACATCAACTAGTCACTTTGATGAAAGTCTCAATACAGCTATGGAAAGCCTAAGTATTTATTCTCTTACAGTACACTGGGTGCCGGCTGCAAAAAGAACAAAAAAAATGTATCCACTTCAGGCACAACTTCTTTCTTTTTGAATTTAAATCAGTAAAAGAAACTGGGTTTAGAAGCTGCAGTGTTCTAAGCAGCAGCAGATTTGTGCATTGTTTTAAATATATTTAAATTACCACACTGATGGCACACCTCAGCCTTATGAAATTCTGCACTGTCTGTTCCAGAACACTACAAAATCCACCGACCCTGGGAGAGACTTGCACTGAGCTCTGAAGACTGGCTAAAGGAGTCAAGTTAAATGAACTAGGAAAACACTGTAACATTTGGCCATCAACTCAAAGTATCTGAATGTTTGTGGAGATCTGACAGAAACAGAACTTATTCCACCCTCACATGTTCCTCAAAATTTGAGCAGAGTGAGCTGAAGTGAGTCTTCCCTTCCACTTGGGAAGGAAGATAATGCAACTGAGCACTAAGGCATAATAAACCTTGGCCAAAAACAAGGATAAAGCATAATAACTGTAGTGCAGAATTCCACAAGGTCTGCCCGAGCAGAGCTGTCTATGTTTACTCACAGAGGCAATGGAGATTGCAGTTACCAGTTGCGTTAAATGCACCATTCAAAACAAGCTTCTAAAATGTGATACTATAAGGCGCCACCTTAAAGTTCTCCAGAATGCAACTGTGCAGAAATTTAAAATGGTTTCGTAAATTTAATTTTAAACATAACATGAGAAGGTGTTAAAACTGGTGGAATAGCTTCTGAGAATTTGGAGGAAGGGGTGAACAGGGAGATATTCAGTACCCTTCGGCAGCCCCACCGCACGGCCCAACGCCGCCGTGGGGTTGGGATCAGTCTATAACACCAGCCTGGCGGATCTTTCTCTCTGCACCAAATCCCTGCAAGGAAAACAAAACACACTTTTAGCTCCAGCATCACACAATCATGAAATAATTTAGGCTGGAAAATTGTCACGGATATATTTTATGAAAAATCCTTTTGTTAAGATCTTTTCTCCTGAGAAGCTGAGAAGCTTCAGCTTCTCCATGTTTTGCTGCTTTGGAATGTGATCTGGAGAATTGTTTACCCAGTGTGTGAAATTGCTTTTACTTGATGACCAACGACAGCCACCTGTGTCGAGGCTGTGAGCAGTCACAAGATTTTATTATCATTCTTTTTCATTCCTTGCTAGCCTTGTGATGAAATCCTTTCTTTAGTATAGTTAAAATATATCATTTTCTTTTAATATAATATATATCATAAAATAATAAATCTGAAACATGGAGTCAAGATTCTCATCTCTTCCCTCGTCCCTGTGAACACCACCACACAGCTTCGGAGCAGAAAAACTCTTGTTCTACCTCCTGCAGCACAAAAGCCCGGTGGTTTCAGCTTCCCCAGAGCAGGTCCTGCTGCAGCCCCTCTGCTGGACGTGACCTTTAGCTGTCAGAGCCACCCAAGCGGCCGCTCCTGGCGGAGCAGCACCGTGAGGCTGCTCCAGGCACAGCCCGGATCCTGGGCCGGAGTGAATCAGCAGCATAGACAGCCTGAGTCACGCTGGAGGAACACCCGACCCCCGGGTGCCCTGCTGCAGCCCCGAGCCTGCCAGGAGCGTCCTTGGGGCTGTCCCCAAGGGCAGAGCCACATGGGGCCAACACGGAGAGCACCAGCCCTGCAGGAGTTTGGTGTGAAGCTTAAATCTGGCGTTAAATGATGGAGAAACCTCTGGAAGATGGTTCTCCTGCCCCAGTGAGAGACACCTGCTCGGGGATGCAGTGAGATGCTCTCACCCCTCAGTCAGATCCCTTTGGACCTCGCATGGGGATTCGGCTCTGAAGGCTGACCTGTCCTGTACAACAAACAAATCCAACAAAATTAGGATCTTAAAGCAAGGCCAGCTTAAGCAGACAAGTGTCTCTACACAGTGGTGGCACAGCCAAAATAATCCGCTTTTCAGCTGAGGGCTGAGTCACGTTCCTGAGCTTCCCTGTATGGGAGATCTTGGGAAAACCTGAAGAGTAAAAATTTAGACTTTAAGCAAAGAAGAGAAGAAAAAAAAGGCACCCAGGAAGGGAGGGAGACCATGCAAACACTTGAGTAATGAAGCAGCCCTGCTGCTGGGTGTGAGGTGAGACCTGATTCAGCCCAAGGAGCAAAATCAGCCTTTAAAAATAGAAGTTGGGTTCACAGCCAGTGCCAACCATCGTGTCCCCCCAGAGTGCTGCTCCATTTCTGTGTCTGACCCAAGATGTCTCACCTCAGCCTCAGTCTCTGCTCCAAACCCAAGTCCTTATCCAAAACTGTCTTTAAAATAAAATCAAATCTATGTATAAACCCATACACACCAAACAAGTCCTCCAGAACCTGCTGATGTTCTACACAACATTGACCAGTGCTGCTCCAGTGCTGTGTCTGACCCAAGATGTCTCACCTCAGCCTCAGTCTCTGCTCCAAACTCAAGTCCTTTTCCAAAACTGCCTTTAAAATAAAATCAAATCTATGAATAAACCCAGTACTACCAATACACACCAAACAAGTCCTCCAGAACCTGCTGATGTTCTACACAACATTGACCTGCACTCAACAGCTTGCCATAGGTGTCACCAAAAAATCCTGCAGAGGGTCACCAGCCTGAAAGTCCCCATGAAAGTGACATCGGGACTCTCCAAGTTGGGCTGCAAAGGGAAAAACCAATGAGGAGCTGCACGTAACGAGAGTTTGGACGTGGAGGTAAAATCCCAGCCAGGGCAGTTTCCCATGGGGAGGAGAAGTGTAAAGCTCCAGCCGGGACAGCAGTTGCACCAGGGACAAAACATTCCCCGAGTGAGGAGCCAGGGACCCCGTGGCCATCGATGGTGCACGGAGGAGAGGCTGAAACATGGCAGAGATTTCCAACCACACGCTCACAGTGCTGCCAGCTCAGGAGGGGAAGTGCTGGAGGGAGGGAAAGATGGAAATAACGAGGAGCCAACTGAGTCAGGGCCCGAGGGGCTGCTCCATGGAGAGGAGGAGCGACGACCGACCGGAGAAATTCAGCTCTGGAGACTCTTAGTCACGGCTGCCACACAGAGAGGGAGAGTTTACATGGACAGCCTGGGACTGCTGCTTCCCAAGGTTTGGCAACCTGCTGTCCAGCTGCTCCAGCACGTTCCCTGCAGCCAGCAGCACCCCTGGGGCTCTGGCAAGAAAGGGGGAGACCCCAAAATGGGGTATCAAAGAAATCCCAACCACTGCTAACCTCACCCACCACCAAAACACTCCAGAGCAGCACCAGGAATGTTGTACCCACACAAATCCTGCAGCATCCTGGTGCTGGATGGGGCTCCAGCCAGGAGCTGGGTGCACTCAGGAATTTGGGCTGGTTGCCTTGCTCTGTGCCTCAGTTTCCCCTCTTGCCAGAGCAGTTCTCCTAAGCTGTGGAAAAACTACACTGGTATTTTTTCCTGTTGCCTCTGGAAGTTGATCGTTCCCATGGCACTGCTGAGCTGAACATTTATGTAGAGCAGCGAGAAGGAAGCAGGGAGATCCCAGCACAAACTGGTCCCACTCCAGCCCCAGCTGGGCCTCAATCAGCCCATCTCTGCTCCCTCCAGCACATTCCTCCTGCTAAAGCCTTTCCAGGATCAGCTCAGCACACAGGAAAAGCAGAACCAAATGACACCAGGGGGAAAAAAAGGAGTTGAATTATTGTGCCTGGGTTTATTTTTAATTTTGTTTAATTTTTTATTTGGAGCTTTACACCACTCAGAGCATCTCTCTGAGGTGAAGAGCCCTCAGAGATGGGCAGAGGAGGGGGTACCCTTTTAAAATGGGTTCAGCTCTTGCTGCCCAAGCATTCTCTGCATGTGTGTGTGCTGCTCTAACATTTGCTAGAAAAACACCTCCTTGCCAAACTGACCCCTGCCCCGCGTGCTGCTCGTGGGTGTGAAATGCCTGCAGAATTTCTTACCATTGATGGAGTTTTTTTACACCTCTAAATGCATCCAGAATTCATCTCCATCCCAACTGCCTGCCTGGGTGTGCGTGGCAGATTTATAAGCTGGGTGTGCCAGGGGCTGGGTGGGTACTGGGGGGTCGGGGCAGAGCTTTGGGGATGATCTCCCAGCTTTGAGGAGCTGGGAGAGGAGACACATGTGCAGAGCAGCGCCTGAGCACCGGGCTGGGAGCCTGCAGACACACTGGGGTTTGGGGGACACGTCCTGGGCACGTTGGTGCCCATGGGGAGGGACAGCCTGGGTGCCAAGGGAGGGTGGGGGGTCTGGGTTTTGGGGAACATGTCCTGGGCACATTGGTGTCCATGGGGAGGGACAGCCTGGGCGCCCAGGGAGTGAGGGGGGGTCTCTGGTGTGTGAATGAGCTCATGTGTGCACACACACAGTGCCAGGGCCATGTGTGGGGAGGGGGCTGCGGGACCCTGGTGGGGTGTGTGGGGTGTCAGCAGTGCCTGATGGGCTCTGTGAGCCACAGGGGTGGCCCTGGTGGGGACACCAGGGTGCAGGGGCACAGGGTGTCCTTTGGGGCTGTGGGCCCTACACGTGAGGAGCATGATGGGGATCCTGTCAGTGCAGGACCTGACCCCCAGCCCTGGCCTCCACTCCACACCCGGGCTGCTCATTGTGGGTTTTGGCATGGTGCAGCCCAGCAAGAGGAACCCAAACATCCTATCCTAGAGCATCCTGAAACTCTGCCAGGAGTCAGCCCTGCCAAGGACAATCCCTCATCTCTGTGTGCCCAGGAGGTGCCCAGGGAGTGCTTGAGGGTGCAGAGGGGGCAGGGATTGTGCTTGCCCCCAGTTTCAGCCCAGATGTGATGCGTTGGGAGGTGATTGGGAGACAATGGAAGAGGTGCCCTGTGGGATGGGACATGGCTCATGTGCCCCACGGTAGGAGGGGGACAGTAATGAGAGGACCTCGTGTAACCCACCAGGAAAGCCAGCCTTGCCCTCAGGGATGGGGAGGTGAAGACACAACCCCAGCACGGCCCCATCCATCCCACCTCCCCTCCGGTGTGTTTCAGGAGCTTACCCTTGCCGCCTTGGACGAGTAGGGATCCTCAAAGAGCGCCCACATCTTGGGCTGCCAGTTCCTGCAGCATCCACCCCCTCCGGCCGCCCCTGCCGCCCCTGGGGGCCTGTCATCCATGCCCAGGCGCTGCAGGGCCATCTCCCTACCCCCTTCCTCTTCAGCCTCCTCTCCAGCAGCCCCTCCGCCAGGCTCGGGACTCTCAAAGATGTCCAGGGCCTCCTCGGCGTCGCGGTGCTGCCGGTAGGTCATCCAGCAGCAGGGCTCCACGTCGGTCTCGTCGATGCCCCAGTAGGTGAGCTCCTCCTCGAAGAGGGGCCCGCAGATGTCCGCGGGGCAGTGCAGCTTCCCCGTACGGTAGTAGTTGAGCACGTAGGAGAAGATGCCGGGGTGCCGGTCGAAGAAGAACTCGTTGCTTTTGCCATCAAAGTCAAAGTTGCTCTGGGCGTCGGGGTCGGCCAGCCAGGCCAGGCGGGTGCCCGGCAGAGTCCGCAGGGTGCTCTTGTACGTCTCATGCCGGGTGCCGCCCACATTGATGGTGATCTTGTCCGACTCTTCCCCTTTGCCCATCTCTTCCTTCAGGCATGTTTTGGAGGGTGGTTTGTTCCCAGACTTGCGTCCACGGTAGGAGGAGACACACACCGAGCTGATCATAGATTTCGGTGGATGGGAGATGCCCACAACGTGCACCCTTCCTCCGGGCGAGGAGCTGGGGCTCGGCCAAGGCGGGAGGGGAGGACGGAGACGGGACTGGGGAGGGGAAAAGGGGGGGCTCAGCCTCGGCTCTGGCCTCGGGGGGAGCAAAGCGGAGCCGCGCCGGACACCGCGGGCAGCCTGGGGACAGCACGGGAGGCTGCAACCTCCACCCCCTCCAAAGCCACCCCCCCAAAATAAAACCGCCCTAAACCGGGCAGCAACAAGTGCGGGATGGAGGGGCCAGCAGCGGGCGGGGGGGTGCGGCAGCCGTGGGGGGATGCGGGCCCGGCCGGGAGGATGCTGGTGAAGGGCCGGGGGGATGCCGAGCCCGGCCGGGCGCTGTGTCCCCCCCTCTCCCGGTACCTGCAGCGCCCGGCGCGGGGGGGCCCCGCCGCCCGCCCCTCCCGCTCCGGCGGCTCCGCGCTCCCTCCGCCCCCCCGGGCCGGGCTCGGCGAGCAGGCGGCGGCCGCGGGGCTCGGACCCGGTTACCGGCGGAGAGAAGGGGGGATGGATGCGCCCTCTCCGCCTCCCGCTCTCCCTCCCCGGGGGTTCACGCCTGGCCGGGCCGGGGGGGCCCTGTTGCGCCCCGGCGGTGCCTCCCCGCGGGGATCAACGCGAGGGAGGCGGCGGGAGCGGCTGCGGGGCTCGGCGGGGCTTTTATAGCGCTGGGAGCTCGCGGTGGGGTTACGGGAACCGCGGACCCCCCGCCCCAGCGCCCAGCCCCGCAGCGAGCCCGGCGCCCGCCCGGCGCTGCCCTCCCTCCCGTCCCCACGTCCATCCCTCCCTCCATCCCTCCATCCATCCATCCCTCCATCCATCCATCCCTTCATCCCCTCCACCCCCAGCCCAACCCTCCGCCTACCCCCGGCTCCCCCGCACCCCCCGGCACCGGCTCACCTCCCCGCGGGGCCCGACGTGCCGCTGAGGGTTTCGGGGGGTCGGTGTCAGCGAGGAGTGAACCCCGGACACCCCAGCTCCTCTTCGCGCCGGAGGGGAAATGCAGCCCAGAGCTGCCTGCGGATCTGGAGCCAGCTCTTGGCAGAGGCTCCCGCAGATCCCATCCCTCCCTGGCTCGCAATCCCTCGCTCACCGAGAGGTCAGCAGAGACCGACCCCGGGGCCGGTGGGGAGCTGGGAGGCTGCGCTCAGCCCTGACCCCCCTTCCCTCCCACCGCCCTCCCCGAGCATCTCTCCGCCCTGTTTCTGCTCCTGCGTGCGAGCTGCCCCTTTCCGCAGCGGCTGCCGGGGCTCGGGGTACCAACCACCCCCAGCCCCCGGCGTCCTTCCCCTAAACCCCCCTCCCTGGGGGGCTCCGAGCCCCCCGGGACGCTGCCGGTGCTGAGCTCCCGGGGCTGGGCAGGGGCTGCGGGGCTGCGGTGCCCCCGGGCCGAGGCTGCCCCCCAGGCGGGGACCTGAGCGCTCATGCCGCCAGCAATGTTTACTTCTGCACTGGCACTGCTGCACTGAGGGGCGGGGGGTGTTTTGGGGTCACAGAAGGGATCCAAGCCCAGCACAGGCCTGGAATTGGGGTGGGGGGCTCACCCAGGAGGGGCAGCAAGGGGTAAGGGGGTTCTTGGTGCAGGGTGAGGGGATATGGAGGAGGGGATGCTGCCTCAGCACCCCTCTCTGCACCTCCCTGGGCTGTGCTCTGCATTGTCACCCCACCAGGGCCCCTCCTCACCCCCTGCCCAGGTTTGTCCCCCCTGTTCGTGATGTGCCCCCCAAAATCCAGGGAACATTGAGGGGTAGCCGGGGAAAACGCTCCACCCCAAAAAACCCACGAGGCACGAGAGCCACGCTGCGATCTTACCACCAAGAAAGCCCCAAGAAAGCTCCAAGTGTGACGGCAACTCCGCAGCTCCCAGGGCCGGATCCTGAGCGGGTGGAGGCTGCCGAGGCTCCGCACCCGAACCAGCCCGAGCTGCACCCGCGGGAGAGCCTGGAGCCCGAGGGAAAAGCGTGCTGGAAAGATCGAGCCTTGCATCACCGGCCAGGCATCGCAGCTCAGCTCCTGATCGCCACTTTGGCCAGGAGGGAGGAATGCTGCGACCTGATGCTGATGTTTGATCTGTTTGATCTGCCGACTTTCATCCCGCCAGGAGCAGCTCCGTGCACCCGAGCGCGGCCGTTCCTGGGCTGGGAGGAGGTGGCCAAGCAGACAAATGAGTTGTTTCTGGGGAAGGAAGAGATCTTTTAGCCAGCAACACCCGCCCAAAGCTGTCTGCTCTCTAAATATGCCTTCTGATTTTTAATGTCCATGGGGGAAAAAAAAAAAAAAAGAAAAAAAAAAGAAAATAGAGAGAGAAGGAGAGAAAATGGAAAGAGCTGAATAAATAAATAAATAAGGGCCTTTTTGGAGCAAGAAAGAGTCACTTCTGCAGGGATGTCCTGCAAGGCTCAAGGCACTGAGATAACATCCGAAGCATGGAATGAAGAGCAGGACCTGGAAGATCTCGAGGAGGATCAGCTCTAACCTGGAAAGCCTCGGGGGGGTCCTGAGGACATGGGAGGGGCTCTCTGGGTCACCATGGCCCCTTCTCCTGACCCAGCACAGCACCCTGAGCCTGGCCCAAGGTCCTGTACAACAGAGCACAGGGATGTTCAGAGGGCTGAGTGCCCCCACAGAGAGGCTGGGGACACATTCCTGTGGGACACAGAGAGCCCTGTGCCACCTCCTGCGCCCTCCCTGGGCAGTGCTGCTCCTCCAGCTGTCACAGACACTTACCCCAGTCACAGAATTCACAGAATTCACTGAATTCACAGAATCACTGGGTTGGAAGAGACCTCAAAGATCATCGAGTCCAACCCAGCCCCAACCCCCCAACTCAACCCTGGCACCCAGTGCCACATCCAGGCTTTGTTAAACACCCCCAGGGATGATGACTCCACCACCTCCCCAGGCAGCCATTCCAGAACTTTATCACTCTTTCCATGAAAAACTTTTTCCTGATATCCAACCTGTATTTCCCTTGATGCAGCTTGAGGCTGTGACCTCTGGTTCTGTCAGTGCTGCACCAACATCTCCAGATGGTGCCCAAAAGACCTGCCCTGCCTCCCCACAGCTGCCCCTGCGTGGGGACAGGTTTGGTTCACGGCCATGGCAGTGTCCCCATGCGTGGTGGCATCCCCAGGGTGGGGATCTCATCTGGGACCCCTCAAGGTCTCTCTCCATGGAAGGACAGAGGTGGAGTGCAGCAGTTTAGGGAGAGACAATCCTGTTTTGGTGTAAAATAGCCCAACCAACCTCTCCAGGTCCTTCCAGGCCAGAATCTCGTTAATGAAAGATGTGTTGTCCTCAGGAACCCCTGGATGCTCCAAACAAGGTCTCTGCCCTTGTGTTTTTGGTGGGATCCATCTCTGATCTGTGTGTGGTGGCACCACAGCACTCCCCTCCTCAAGTCTAGAAAGAAACCCTTCTAGACTCTCTGTTAGAGCTGGGTCTTCCCAAAAAAGCTGTCACAAGCCATGGACAAGCTCTGCCTCTGCTCTCTGCCTCTGCCAGGTGAATTTTTCAGCTACAATTCCTCATTTCAGCAGTGCAGGTTACGCTGCCGGAGTTTGCAGCCCCATCCTTCCATGAGCTCAGCCTGGAAGGGGAACTCACAGATCCCCTGATTCCCGAGTGGGGAGTGCTCCCCGAATTCCTGGAGTGTCCCTCTCTCTGGCACACAGTGCCACCCTGCTCTGGCACACAGTGCCACCTCTCTCTGTCACACAGTGCCACCTCTCTCTGGCACACGGGGCCACCTCGCTCTGTCACACAGTGCCACCTCGTGTCCTGCGCTCCGCTGGAGCCCCGGCAGGCAGAACACGGGCGCCGGAGCCTGGCAGGGTCTGGGCAGGATCTGGCTCCATCCTCGGCATGGCTGATGCAATTTCGCTCCATGAAAGCAGCTTGGGGCCGGGAGGGGGCTGGGCTGGAGTGGGGACAGCGCTGGGGATGGTCTGGCTGTGGAATGAGCCGGAGCGGTTCCTGCGGTGGCGCTGTGCCTCAGTTTCCCTGTCTGTAAGCATCAGGGTGTCCTTTTCCTCCCCGAGGTGCCCGGGAATCACAGCAGACGCTGCTGTAGCAGCTCCACCTCGTGTCCGAACCCACCTCGTGCCCGGAGCCTGTTTTGAGATGGGACACCCAAAATCCACCCCCACATCCACAGCAACATCCTGCACCTCCCAGCAGGCTCTGAAACCTCTCCCCCTCACTGTCACGGGAAATTCAATATTTATGGGGTTTGAAGTTCAATATTTATGGGGTTTTTAAAAATAGAACATATTTGGCTTAAATTCCACATTTGGACCCATTTCTGTGTTGTTTTTCCAGCCCCCAAGGGCCAGAACCACCCTCTCCAGTTTGTTTTTCTCACCTGTTTTCAGGAAGTCCCTGGCACTGGGATTTCCTGGCCCCTCTCAGCCCCTGGGAGCGCAGGATGGGCCGAGTTGGGCTGGTTCAGCACAGCAGTGACACCGCACGTGTCCCATCGAGCATGGCCCTGAGCTGGGATCTCCATCCCTGCTCCCCCAGCCCTGGGCTGTGCTGGGGTCAGAGCTGCCCCCACTGCCCTGGGCATCACTCCTGGGGGATTTTACCCCCAGAGCTGGGTCCTGGATGTCCTCTGGGACAGGGAGAGCCCTGTGCCACCTCCTGCGCCCCCCCTGGGCAGTGCTGCTCCTCCAGCTGTCACAGACACTTACCCCAGTCACAGAACTCACAGAATTCACTGAATTCACTGAATTCACTGAATTCACAGAACCACCAGGTTGGAAGAGACCTCAAAAATCATCGAGTCCAACCCAGCCCCAACACCTCAACCAAACCCTGGCACCCAGTGCCACATCCAGGCTTTGTTAAACAC
>JAWMRF010000109.1:2062724-2073133 GCA_035221435.1 Sphenopsis melanotis | reverse complement strand
GTCTAACATAGGTGATAGGTATTGGAAAATTATTGTAAATAAAGTACATGTAGTTTTTAGTATAAAAAGATAACACTATAACACTGCCCTGAGGGCGGTCAGTGTGCCACAAACCAACCTGCTGGACAGATCTTAGCAGGTCAGAGAAAGAATGGAATAGATAAGAGAAAATAAACAACCCTGAAATGCAGAGCTGAGGAATCTCGACTTCTTCTTTGGTCACAGGGCTGGGACAAAAAGACCCTTTAATCCCTCAGGAGCCATTTCAGCAACACCAAACCCGAGCCCATCCCTGCCCCATCTCTCACCTCCTCCATTCTTCTGGCAGAGGTTATTGTAAATAAAGTACAGGTAGTTCTTAGTATAAAGAACTAACACCACCCCAAGGGCAGTCACTGTGCCACAAACCAACCTGCTGGACAGCTCTCAGAGAAAGAATGGAATAGATAAGAGAAAAAAACCCTGAAATGCAGAGCTGAGGAATCTCGACTTCTTCTGTCATGGGGCTGGGAAAAAAGACTCTTTAATACGTCAGGAGCCATTTCAGCAACACCAAACCTGAGCCCATCCCTGCCCCATGTCTCACCTCCTCCATTCTTCTTGCAGAGGCAGGGGAAGCACCAGACGTTGCTGGCACCTCCCCATTATTGTAAATAAAGTACAGGTAGTTCTTAGTATAAAGAAATAACACCACCCCAAGGGCAGTCACTGTGCCACAAACCAACCTGCTGGACAAATCTCAGCAGGTCAGAGAAAGAATGGAATAGATAAGAGAAAAAATAAACAACCTTGAAAACCAGAGCTGGGGAATCTCGACTTCTTGTTCGAGCACAGGGCTGAGAAAAAAGACTCTTTAATAACTCAGGAGCCATTTCAGCAACACCAAACCCGAGCCCATCCCTGCTCCATTTCAAAACCCGAGCCCATGCCTGCCCCGTGTCTCACCTCCTCCATTCTTCTGGCAGAGGTAGGGGAAGCGCCAGACGTTGCCCAGCCCCACGGAGTAGCCGATCTGCGCCAGGATGTACTGCAGCTTGCTGTTCCACGCCGGCCGGTTCTCCGCCTCCAGCTCCTCGTCCCCCTCCTTCTGCTTGTCCCACGTGTCCCCTGTCACGTTGAGGACGCTGCGTTTGTAGTCCACGGGCTCCTGGTGGGCCAGCAGGTCGGCCACCGACTCGGTGACATGCTCGCTGCTGTGCTCCCGCTGCGTCACCTTGCTGTTCTTCGGCATTGGGGCGGCCCCGGCGCGGGATCGGGCGCGGAGGAGGAGGAGGAGGAGGAGGAAGGTCCTGCAGGGAGCAGCACAGAGTGGGAGCTACAGCTAGAGCCTCACCTCCTCTTCATCAGCAGGACCTGTGTGGGGAAGGGGTCAGCCAGGGTCAGTTGGGTTTGGCTTATCTCCAGTGGGATGGTGGGACCTGCAGCACCCAGAGAGAAGGGTGTTCATCCCTGCAGCACCAGGAGAGAAAGGTGCCCATCCCTGTGATTTGGGACCTGCAGCACCCAGAAAGAAAAATGTCCATACCCTGTGAGCTGGTGGGACCTGCAGCACCAGGAGAGAAGGGTTCCCCTGTGAGGAGAGAAGGAATCCCCTGTGATTTGGGACCTGCAGCACCAGGAGAGAAAGGTGCCCATCCCTGCAGCACTAGGACAGAAGGGTGTCCATCCCCTGTGATTTGGGACCTGCAGCACCCAGAGAGAAGGGTGCCCATCCCTGCAGCACCAGGAGAGAAGGGTGTCCATCCCCCGTGTCTTGGGACATTCACCTGAACCTGGAGGATCTCCTGCTCCAGGAATGCTGGACCAGGAGCAATGTTCTGGTTGAGAATTAGAGAGTGCCAGGATGGTTTGGGTGGGAAGGGACCTTGAAGCTCATCCAACCCCACCCCTGCTATAGGCAGGGACACCTCCCATAGACCAGGGACACCTCCCATAGACCAGGGACACCTTCCACTGCCCCAGGCTGCTCCAAGCCCTGTCCAGCCTGGCCTTGGACACTTGCAGGGATCCAGGGGCAGCCACAGCTGCTCTCATCCATGGAGAAGAGCCTCCTGTGTCCCAGAGAGAGGAGTTTCCCTGTGCTCCAGGGGACAGTGACAGCTGATGACAGGTCACATCCCTGTGACACCTCTTCTCCCCTCTAGCACCTCCAGCCCAGCAGCTGAACCTCACAAGGCCTGACACCAAACCCAGCTCTGCCCTGCCTGTCCTGCTCCTTCCCCTCCTGACCATCAGCACAGCCCCAGCTTCGCTCCACGACAGCTTGGAAGCACTCAGGGGACAGTGACACATGCCCAGGCTATCTTTGCATCCCAGGAAGTTATCAGCAGTGACTGGAAAGCCTTGGAGCTTGATGCTAAATCTCCCCAGGCAGCTTTACAGCAGATAACAGCTGCAAAAACAGCAGCAGCCAAGGCAAAGCCATCAACCCTGGCCCCTTCACTTTTCAGCCTCCAGCGTGGGTCAGGAGGAGCAATCCTGCACAGAAGCACCTCAGGAGGTGCTCAGAACCCAGCCCAGCCCTGCAGATTTCCCCCCCCCCGCCTCAAAAATCGTGGGTTCATTGTGGAAATCTGCTCCACTGGGCTGGGCATCCCTGCACTGGGACAGCACCATGTCCTTCCTCTCCATACTGGGAGCACTGGGGTCAGATGGGGCAGCTCCCACCCTAGACTGGACCATGGTGCAACATCAGCTGGGGAGAAAACACAGAACTGCCACAATGAATCCCTCAGCTTGGAAAAGGGACCCTCCTGAAGAGCTGCACTCTCCTCTTTCCTGTCCTCTCCATCTCTGCTCCCAGGGACACCAGGCTGGTGCCCGGGCCATGGTGGTGCCGAGCTCAGAGACCTGACCCACCCGAGCTGGGCAGCAGCGCCACCTCCTCCCACCCTGGCGGCTTTTCCAGAGCCATTCCCAGCTCTTCTCTCCTGTTATCAGTAAAAAATCTGCCAATATTTTCTTTTTTTGGAGGAAAAAAGGGTTGCAGAGTGAAACCAGTTAAACCAGTTGCTGCCGAGGTGAAATTCTACCTGTTTGTTATTGTAATCACCGGTCGTTCTCGTTAATTGCCCCTTTTGTATGGGTAAGGCCCTGCCTGGGGCTGGATTGATGGTCCTTCTCCCCGGACAGTGAGAGGAGGGGACATTGAGGGGGCGCATCAGAAGATGCAAAATAACCTCGGGACCAGCATGCCGTGGGGAGCCAGCCCACCAAACTCACCGAAAAGACCCTGAAAACAACGAGCCAAGACAGAATTAAGAGATCAGAGTGATGTCTGGATGTGAGGAACAGAGTGCCGAGCCGGCAGAGATGCTGACAACCTTTGTTGCCCCTCGCCCTGAGCAGAGACCTCAGCTGGAACCAAGACCCCGGGACTGCAAAATACAAAAGTGGAGGCGCGGGGTACAGACCCACTGTTCTGGTAAGGACAGGATCCCCAGCTCTGTTCTTTAGGGGACAAAGCTGCACGTTCCTCCTCCTCCGAGTCACCCTGGGAGTGGCGATGGCGACACCGCGGACCCGTCGAGCCTCCCAACCTTGAGCTGCTCACTTTTAATAAAGGTTCAATAAAGGCATTAAAAGGAGAAAACTCTCCTGCCCTGTTTATTTCAGCCGGGCCATGGAGGTGCTGAGCTCCCAGACCCGACCCGCCCCAGCTGGGCAGCAGCACCACCTCCTCCCACCCTAGGTGCTTTTCCAGAGCCATTCCCAGCTCTCCTCTCCTCTTGGACATTTTTGATCCAGCTCAGAGCTCAGCCCACAATCCCACTCCTTTTCAGGGCAGCGGGTTCAGCCCAGGCAGCAAAGCCCATCAGCAAAGCACCGGGAGCAGGAAACCTCCCCCTCAGCCGCCCTCACCTCGGTGTTTTCTCACCCCTGTCGGAAGTTCCCCCTTTGCCAGGCCCTGTTCCTATATGAAAAAAAAAAAAAATCTATTTTCAACTGTCGGCTGCATCCGTTGCCAGGCAACCATCTCGGCTCCACATCTTTCCTGGATCCGGCTCCTCCGGAGAAGCCGCTTGAGTTATTTAGTCAAGGCCAGGCCAGCGATGTTTAATTTCCTAACGAGGGCTCATTCACTGCAGCCGCTCGCTGCTCAATCGCGGCAATTACCGGCACGTGGCTGCCCGGGGCTGGAGCATCCTCAGCCGGCTGGGGATGGGCGCAGAGCACGGCCAGGGCCCCACCCAGCAGCCGGGAAAGGGCAGGATTCCCATCAGAGCCGGCTCGGGCTCTGCGTGGATTTGTGCAGAGCTGGATAAATCACCCAGGGTTTGTTTGCTGCTCCCTGTGTGCTCAGCAGCTCCTTCAGGGCACCAGGAGGACTCGGGCTTGGGGTTAAAATATCTCTTAGGATTCTCTAAAGTATCTCTTTAGGATCTCTAAAGCACCTCTTTAGGATCTTTAAAGTATCTCTTTAGGATCTCTAAAGTATCTCTTTAGGACCCCTAAAATATCTCTTTAGGACCCCTAAAATATCTCTTTAGGATCCCTAAAGTATCTCTTTAGGATCCCTAAAGTATCTCTTTAGGATCTCTAAAGTTTCCCTTTAGGACCCCTAAAATATCTCTTTAGGATCTCTAAAGTTTCACTTTAGGATTAGGGAGAGAGCCAAGAAGACCCAGGATGTGCTGGCCAAGCCCCCAGAGTACAGTGGCCCACGGTGAGGGCACCCAAAGAGCTTTTTTGGGACACCCCAAGCCCTGGGAGGTGCCAGGTCCAGGGCAGGTGGTGCTGAGCCAGGCCAGCACCTTGGGGTCAGCACAGACCCCACAGCATCCCTCTGGATCTCAGCCTGCTCCTCTCCTTGGTTTAGCTGTTCTGAGGAGCTGGGAGGCACCAGGACACAGATCCTGCAGGAGCAGGGTCCTTCCAGCACCCACAAAGCCCCAGAAGCTCTCGGAGCCTTGGAGGACACTCCAGACAGCAACATTCCTAAAGGATTTGGGGGCTCAGCAGGGCTGCTTTAACGGGATGGGTTCTCCAAACATTGGCAGGAGGGTGAAGGACAGGAACAAGTCTTCCTGCCCCTGTCCAAGCTGAACTAGAGGGGAAAATTGAGCAGAGATCCAGATCCTGATCCTGGCACGGCTCTGGCAGCGCCCCATGGCTGCTTTGGGGGGTTCCTGCTGTGTCCCCATGGCTCAGCCCCAGCCTGGGCATGGTGGTGCTGCCTGGCAGAGATCCCAGCTGAAGGAGAGAGATCATTCCTGATTCCATGAGCACACCCAGCCTGCACCATCCCCATCCCTGCTGGGAATGGGAGATGAGCCCAGGCAGAGCCTGCACGAAGCCACCAGCCCACACAGCACAGCACAGGGCCCAGGGAAAGCCAGGTCAGCAGGGCTCTTCCTCCTCATTTCCCCAGCTTTTTGCACCAGCCCCAAGGGCTGCACCCTCAAACGAAAAAGCACAGCCCGAATCCATCTGAGAGAGGTATTTCTGCGCATTCCTTTGGTAGGAAAAGGGAATTTAATCAAAAAAATGATCTGCCAAAAATAACAACCACCCTGTGAGAAAGACAAGGCAGATCAGCTGACGAGCAGGAGCTTTCCGGGCTGGAGCGAGATAGAAAACCCTTGTCACTGACAGATGGAGATTCAGCTTGTTTACTTAGTCCCCGTGACCTTAATTTTCTTAAATGTGCATTTTTCTCTCTCTTTAGAAGACAGATTAGGGTCTTTCAGAGCCCATGGCTTGAAAGAACCTCACTGGTGCTGCCAGACCAGGGCTGCCTTTGCACCCACAGCTTTGCCCAGGTAAAACCAGCACTGGTGGCACCCACCTGGAGAGGGAACGTGGCTTTTGCCACAGCAGGACCTGGAAAGGACCAGTTTGTGCTGGTGTCTCTGCACAGGCATTGCAAGGGGAGGGAATAACTCACCTCATCCTCCACCATATCCCTATGTGTGTCCTTGAATGGGATTCCCACTTCCCTGCTCCTAGTGGAACCTTCACATTGAACACCTCAGACAGCAAACACCATTCCCTGAGCCCTGGGCTGAGTCCAGGGCTCCTGCTGGCACAAAGTGACAGTCCCCACCCATGCCCAGGTGGCACAGGGTGACCCCAAGCGCCCCATCCCTTTGGACTGCTGTGGGAACCACCACAGCAGCAGATCCAAGGCACGTGGGACTGGTTTGTCACGGGACAAACTGGATTTAACCCACCAGGGGAAGGGCAGGGATGGAGAAGCTCCTGCCTTGTCACACCCAGGGGTTTAATCCTGCTCAGAAGATCCCAACAATCCCAAAAGCAGCCATGGGGGAAAGCTGCTTTTTTGGGTGCTATTTGGGGTGAGTGAAGACTCCCCCACCCGTGGCAGCAGCATCACCAAGGGCCAGGGGAGGAGGGAGGCTCCAGGCCACGTGTCCTGGCTCTGCCCAACCTTGCTTTCTTGGGAAGGCAGCTGGGGAGCAATACCAGGCTGGAAATGTGTCAGCAAAGCTTTCAGCTGGGCCTGGGAGAGCAGGGGAAGGCAGGGAGGAGATGGGGATTTACAGCAGAGCCCAAGGAGAGCAGCAAACGTGCTCTGGGTCCAAATGATGGGGTGCAGTGGAATCTCTCCTCTCCTGTGTCCAGATTCTACATTTATCCCTAATTTGGGCCCAGAAAGGAGAAACCGAGGCAGGAAAAGCCACAAGATGAGATTGGGTGAATTAAAAATGAGCATTTCAACCCCTGGGGACTCTGCTGGTCCCTCCCTGCCCCAGCATTACCATTTCTCATCCTTCAGCTTCCACAGAAATCCCCCACAGCTCCTAAAGGAGAGGGAAAAGAGGTTCCTGGTGCAGCGCCCAGCTCAGCAGGCCTGGGAAGGTCCAGCTCACCCCATCAAGGTCACAGAGCAGGGAAAGGAGGGAGGAGTGGGGACAGAGCAACCGAGGGATTTCGGGAGGTGGAAATGTACTCTCAGCCTGGGGCTGGGAGAGCTGAGCATCAATTTGCAGCTCCTCATCCTCCCTGGCACACACAGAGCCAGGGAAACACTGCACCCAGGGCAGGGCTGCTGGCTGGGGTGGGGAGCCAGGCCCAGGGAGGAGAAGGGACAGATCCAAGGTCACCAAGGAGCAGGGGAGGAGGGAAGGAGCACGGATCCCTCCTGCCCTCCCTCTGTGCTGCACAGCCCGGAGCCAAGGGAAGGAGACCTGGATGCTCATCCCACTTTGGTCCAGGTCATGAGAAAACCAGCTCCAGACTCCTTCCTGCTGCTCCCTGAGGTCAGGAGAGCCTCTGTGCTGGGGTGGGGCTGGCCCTGGCAGAGCTGGTCCTTTGGGAAGCATCCTGCTCCTCCAAGGTACAGGAAACCAAGGGCAGGGCCCTCCCAGCACATCCAAACTTCTCTTCAAAGCCCCAGGAAGAGATTTCTGCCCAAGGCAGAGTTTTTGCAGCTCTGCCCACCCCTGCCCTGCTCCGAGGACCTTCCCACAGCCTCCACCGCACAAACCTCCCTCTTCCACCAGAGCGGCTGGTCCAAGACACCTCCATCTTAAATTTGCTCCTCCTTGCCCGGCCTGTGGCTCCACAGAGGAAGGGTTTTACCATCTGGGCTCATTAGGGCTGCTCCCATTGTCCCCTCGTTAAAATGAGCCCTGCTAATGTGCGGAAAGGACACAGGGTGACACAGTGCCACCAGGGCTGTCCCCTCCTCACACCCACCCCTGGGGGGGCACAAACTGCAGCTGGGGTCAGTGTCAGGAGGTGACAGAGCACGGGAAGCATCCCAGGGCCGGCTGGGGCCGAAGGCAGCCCGGCCTCTCACATTTCCCCCCGCGGGGCCGGAGCCGCTCCTCGTCCTTCCCGTCCCGCTTTAGCATCGTGACACAGGAGAGCCGATGAATCAGAGCTGCCCCCGCTTCTGTCTTACACCCACCCCGCTGGCTGAGAGCGCCCAGATGTTATAAATAACCCCAAATTCCTCTCCAGCAGAGCAGGGCTGGGGCTGCACCAGCTCTGCCCAGCCCAGGTGGGTCTGTCCCACCCCAGAGGGACACGGCTGGGACCTGACAGCCACTCCTGTCCCCAGGAGGTGCCAAGGAACCTCCGGAAGGGTTTTGCTGATGGGTCACGGGAGGAGCAGCCCTGGCACTCGGGTTTGTCACGAAGCTGTGAGCCCGTGGGTTCATGTGCTCAGGGCTCCTTTCAATGTCACTCTGTGAGCCCGTGGGTTCATGGGCTCAGGGCTCCTTTCAATGTTTCATTTTGTGAGCCCGTGGGTTCATGTGCTCAAGGCTCCTTTCAATGCCTCATTTTGTGAGCCCGTGGGTTCATGGGCTCAGGGCTCCTTTCAATGTCTCACTCTGTGAGCCCGTGGGTTCATGTGCTCAGGGCTCCTTTCATGTCTCATTCGGCAGCATGAAAACACACACAGCTGCAATAACGTACGCCAGAGCAAAGGCAAGCATCATATGATCCCTTCAGGGCTGGTTTGATTCACCAGATGATCGTTTTCCACTTAGACCTCAGCGATCCATTGTAACTCACCCACTCCAGCCAAAGGTTACTCAACGAGCCCCAAACCAGCCGAGATTTACCCTAAAAAGCAACAAACGGCGGCACCCAAAGCCCTCTGTGAGTGCTGCTTTTTCCGGTTGTAATTCATGGAGCTGCTGCTACGTTTGTAAACAAACAAATCCAAACCGAGCCCGGGATGGGGTAAAAGCAGGGCTGCTCCTCCCAGGGCAGTGATTTCACCTGGACGTGGGCAGGTCAGCGTCTGATTTGGGGTGAGTCTGATCCTCGTGACTCCAGCTCTGGTGGAACTCCAGATTCCTGCTCTCTGCAAGCCTGAAGTAGCAGTGGAGTCACTCCAGATTTAAACCGAACCTTTTTATCCCTACTGATTTCAGCAGAGCCATCCCAGTGGACACCTCAGACCCACATTTTATTTCCCTTGGAGCAGTCACACCCCCAGCCAGGTTCCTTGACCTAGTCCTGACACCTCTGGAGAAATATTCACAAGGAACTCTCCACCCTGCCCAGAATAGCTCAGCTGCCGCCGTGCTCCAGGTTTCTTTCCTCCCAAGACCAGAAATAGTTACATCAGCCCCTGATGGATTGGAACCTCAGGTGCTTCAGACACAAGGCATGATCCAGGGAGCAGCATTTCACCTTCTGGGTCCTCTACAAAGAGCTGGGAGCAGATTTCTCAGCTGCTTTGAGCCCCACATTCCCAGAGTGATGGAAATTTGGACCAGCCCAAAAAAGACACCTTTGGGTTTATCCAGCGTGCACAGAGGGGACCAAGGGCTCCCCACACCCAATCCTGGGAATTTCACAAAACCAGGACCCCAAACCCCATTTTCTACCTCAAACCCAACCATCCACACTCAAAGAGCAGCACAAAAATAAAAGAAAGGGCAAACCCCCCCCACCACCACCACTCCAGGGACCAGGACTGAAATATTCATCGCAGCCCAACGCTTTCTCCTCTCCCAATGTTATTGTCAAGGTCAACCTGGAGGCTGCGTTCCCACCCATCCTCAGACGGGATGAGCCCCCCCAGCAGCAGGAGCCGGGCAGGAACCCAGAGCCACCCCCGGCGGTGACCCCCCAGCCCCTGGAGCGCCTCCAAATGTCCCCCCAGGCCTGGATGCCACCACCCTGAGGGCCACGCCTGATGCCTCCAGGCTGGGCTGTCCCCTCCATTAACCTCACCCCGGCTCTGAGCATCTTTTCGCCGCTGGGGAGGGGGCACCCAGCGCCGGCAGCGCGGGGATGGGGGGAGCATCCTCACCTCGGCGCTGCGGCGGCTCCCTGGGAGGATGAAACCCGCACGAATCCAGGAGAAACTGACCCGGTCCCGGAGGAAACGGCGCAAATTCCCGGCAGAAATCACCCAAATTCCCGGCAGAAATCAGCAGGGGAGAGCGGGGAGGTTGCAGCAGGGAGCCGGGCAGACGGGAGCGGCAGCGGCCGGGAAAGGCGGGCAGGGCTCGGGAAGGGCTCGGCGGGGATGCTCCGAGGTACCGGCGGCTCCGCTCCGCTGCCGCTCCCCGCCCGCCCCGCCGCCGCCCCGTGGATGCGCGCTGGGCTCGCCCGGCCCCGCCGGAGGGAGGCAACTCCGAGCGGCTCCCGGGAAACCAGGAGAGAAAGGGGATAGAAAATTAAAAATAAGAGAAATAGAAAAAAAAAAAATCAACGCGAAGGGACACGCAGCCCCTGACGCAGGCTTGAGTCACCAGGGCTGCGCGTCAAAGCTGGGGTGCCCGGCCACCCCCCCTGCAAGGAGGGAGGCTCTCGCGGGCGAAAAAAAAGTAGCGTCGAGTCCTGGCACAAAGGGGTGGGTCTGGTTTTGCTGTGGGGAAAAGAAAATCCCTTGAAAATGGCCCTAAAGTGCGGCCCCGGGAGGGTCCTGCTGGCTGCTGATTCCCTGGGGGAGGGAGGGTTTGGGGGGTTTGGGAGCC
>JAWMRF010000109.1:1954275-2012481 GCA_035221435.1 Sphenopsis melanotis | reverse complement strand
TTTTTCCAAGGGCTAAATCAAAGGCACAGGGGTCTTGGGCTCTGTGCCAAGGTCTCTGAGCCCCCTGGGCAGGGGCTGGAGACCTCCAGGGCAGCCAGAGGAATTTCCTGGGTTCTGACAGAGCCTGGCAATGCTCTCCCTGATGTCCCTGTCCCCACCTTGTGCTCCCTCCGGCCGCGTTTCTGCTGCTGCTCGATGAGGTCGGAGGCGGAGGCGGGCGGGGAGGCCGCCCGCATGTTGCGGATCACCTGGATGCTGTCCTCGGGCAGGGGGGGCAGGCCCAGCATCTCCCTCTTCTCTGCCTTCATGCTCTGCAGCTCCTCAAACCCTCCCAGGGTGCACTGCAAGGGACACCACAGCATGCTGAGCATGGCACAGGGGGCTCCAGGGGCATCTACACCTGCCCCTCCCAAACCCACTTTGTAGGATCACAGAATTGTTCAGGTTGGAAAAGCCCTCTGAGAGCATCGAGTCCCACTGCTCCCACAGCACTGCCAAGGCCACCAGTAATCCATGTCACCAGGTGCCACCAGTAATCCATGTCACCAGGTGCCACATCTGCGTGTCCTTTAAATCCACCTGGAGGTGGTGACTCCAACATTGTCCTGGCCAGCCTGTGCCAATGCCTGACCACTCTTTCAATGAAAAAAACTTCCCAATATCCAACCTAAACCTCCCCTGGCACAGCTTGATGTCATTTTCTCTTGTCCTCTCCCTTGTTCCCTGGGAGCAGAGCCTGATCTCCACCTGGCTGCCTCCTCCTGTCAGGGAGTTGTGCAGAGCCAAAAGGTCCCCCCTGAGCCTCCTTTTCTCCAGGCTGAGCCTCCCCAGCTCCCTCAGCCACTCCAGACCCTTCCCCAGTGACGTTCCCCTCCCTGGACACACTCCAGCCCCTCAAAGTCTCTCTTGTCCTGAGCAGCCCAAATCATTCCCCAGTTTCAAAGAGGAGCTGCCTGTCCTGTGCTCCTCTTGTCATTGAGAGAGGCAGGAGGGACAGGAGGATGTCCAGGCACCCACAACTGTTCAGAGCTTTCCTTTCCCCAGCCAGGGACCTTGCTTTAGGTCTAGCCTTAGTGTCCAACTCCAGACACCAATATCCAATGCTTCCCTGTGGAGGAAAACCTGGGATTGGGTTTAAAGGAAAACTGAACACCAGAAAAAGAGGATGGAGCAATTACAGCCAACTCTGAGAGCAGAATTCCCTCCTCTGTCAAGTATCAAACCACACATCCCACATCCCACAGCCTCTCCTTACCAGCACAGTCTTCCAGAGCAGAAGCAGCACCTTCTTCATGGGGAAGTGTGGAGCGTGGCCACTGCAGAATTTGGTTACCATCCCAAAGAGCATGACAGAGAAGGGCTCATTGTTGTACAGGGGGGCTCCTGGAACCACACAGCACCATCAGTCAGGAATTCCTCATCCCTGGCCTCACCCTGATCACCAGTATCACCAGCTCCTGCAGCCTCCTCCCCATTAGTTCCAAGATCCTCACCTCACCCCAGACAGTTCCCTCTTCCCTTCCAAGGCCTCATAAACACCATAATTTCTTACCTATATGCTTAAGAGGAAACAACAGCTCAAATATTCCCATTTTTTCCCAGGGAGAGAGCACCCAGCAGCAGAAAAGGCTGGATGGCTTCCTCTGCTCACCTCCCTCTGCCCCACAAGTTGAGCAGAAACCAACCCAGTGCTTCCAGTCACTATTACCCAACTCCTAGAGCCAAATGCCATGTCACTGTCTCCAGCCCTGCAGCTCTACCCCAGCTCCTGGTCCTCACCCAGCTCTGCTCGGAAGGTTTGCCTCATGCTCTTCCACTCAGGCTTGTCCCCCTCGGCCTCCTGGCGCACAGTCTCCACAATCAGGTACATGATGTTCAGCAGCACCCTGCAAAAACCAGGGCAGCTGAATCCCTGCCAGGGATAAGTTATGGAACCACTGCCAGCACTCAGGGAGAAGCTGGAGCAACCCAGACCACATCCACAATTCATCTGCTCCAAACCAGCACACAGGCACTGGGGGAAAAAGTCTCTACAAGTCCCAACAGGAAAAAAATCTGCTTTCCCAAATTTTACTGCTTTCATATCCCCAATCTGTCCCATTCCTGCTGTGCAGGCTGAGCACAACGGACACCTGCAGAAACTCTCAGAGCTGGGACAGCTCCGGGACCCCTTCCAGTGCCTGCCTCAGCCTCCCAAAGCCCCCAGAAAACCCTGGAGCCCCTCCTGGTGCCCCCATTCCCACTGCATACCTGAGGTCGGTGCTGTCAGCCAGGGAAATGGCCGGTTTCCTCACGGCACTGGAACAGGCTGCGCTGTTGCTGCGGAGGGAGAACGGCTCAGAGAGAATTTGGGGGAATTCAGACTGCCATGGGCACTCCACGTGCCAGCTCCAAACCCTGAGACAGACACTGCTACCATGAACTCCCCATTCCCAGCACAGCCACATGAGGAGGAGCAGAGCTGCCTATCTGCTGCCAGGCACTTTGATTCATGGGGAATTTCAGGAGAAATCAGGTATAATCCCACATTACACATCCACCTAGGACAATGGGAGTCATTCTGGTGAATTCCAGAGCCACTCCTGAAGTGTTTTTCCACAGTACTCACTCAATCTCCATGTTGAGCAGCTCCACCAAGGCGTTGAAGGTTCCCACTTCCAGCAGGAGGAAGATGTTGTACCTCATCCAAGCCTGGACCTCGGCCTCAGAGCTGCACTCGCCGAAGGTGCCTGTGAGGAGACCCTGCTGATGCCAGCCCCAGGGGCCCTCCCACTGCACCTTGTATGGAAAACACACCCTTCAAAATGGGGAAAAACTGGGATGCGGAGCATCGAGCTGCCCTCTTTGGGTAACGCATTCCAGGTCTGCAGAACTGCGGTAACACGGGGAAATCAGCCACATTTTGGGCCAAACTGCTCTAAACTATCTGGTCCCATGAGACTCAGCTTGGTTCCACACATCCCAGGTGGAATGGAATCCACAAGAAATGAAAACACCTTTAAATATTATACATTAAAAGTAATTAGTAATTATAGTATCATATTAATACTATACATTCATTATATTATATATTGATATATTACATACAATATATATAACATACTGTGTATAATGTATAATATATAATATGAGTAACGTAAACTACATATAATATATATAATATGTATTAAATACAGACAGCATTTAATATATAATGTATATATACATTAAATACTCAATGCATTATATGTAAGACATAACATGTAATATATGTAATATATAATATACAATATACATATATTATATATAATACATATTGTAGATTATATTGTATTATGTATTACATGTAGTATACATATTATAATCAAATATTTTATGTATATATAATATACATATATAATTATGTATATACTACATATGAGATTATATTGTACTGTATCTCACAGTACAATAGCATATATATAGCATATATATAAAAATGTTACACATAGTATAGATAATAATATATTTTTATGTATTTATTATATATAACATTATATTGTGCTATGTCTCATATACATAGTACATACATAATATTACATATGGTGCACATATTATAATTATATATATTTATGTATATATTATTGATATGAAATTATATTGTACTATGTCTCACATATATAGTATATACATATAATTATATGTATTCTACATGTAACACATAGAATCTACAATACATATTATAATACAATATACCTTATACTGTACATAATACAAAACTTTATATTACCTGTTGTATTATATACAATTGTATTATTGTATATATTGTATTATCTAGTATATATAATTGTATTATCTAGTATATATAATTGTATTATATAGTATATATATTGTATATAATACTATTGTATTATATAGTACATATACTATATATACTATATAAAATGTATTAAACATTTGTAAGATACATAAAGATTTATAAAGAAAGATATATATATCTTGTATCTTATATATTTAAAAGATACCTTATATCTTTCATATATATCTTATATACATCTTATATATATCTTAGATATATCTCATATCTATACCTTATATATATCTTATATCTATATCCTAGATGTATCTTATATCTATATATCTTATATCTATATCTCTTATATATAACTTATATATATTTAGATATAATATATATATCTTAGATATATATATCATATATCTTATATCTATATCCTATATATATCTTATTTATCTTATATCTTTTATATATATACATAAAAACGTTATGAACATAAAGGAGTTCTATATTAAATATTTAAATATACACTATATATATACAGTTAACGTATACAATATAACACATACAATTGTCTAACTGTACAACTCTACTGTACAATATATATAATATAAATAATATATATAATATATATTGTATAGATAATATATAAATTATATAGATTATATAGATTATATAAATTATATAGATTATATAGATTGTACAGTAATATATATATATTATATATATATGACTGTACAATATATATAATCTATCCAACATATCCATTACAACATAACCCATTTCACGGAGCTAGCAGGGGGCAGCAGGGGCAGGGGCGGTGTCACCTTGTGCCACGTAGAGGATGGCGCGTGCCACGCGCAGGCGCCTCTCGCGCGCCGTCACCTCCAGCCCGTCCAGCAGGCGCATGGCGTGCGTGCGGTGCTGCGTCCGCTCCAGCTCCGGCCACTTCTTGTCCCGCACTGCAAACCACAGCGGGGCTCTGGGCACAGCCGCAGCTGGCACAGCAGAGCCAGGGAGCGCTGGGGATGGGTGAGGGCTGAGGGATGGCTCTGCTGTCCAGCAGGGGATTAGAGCAGTCCTGGCATCATGGAATGGCCTGAGCTGCATGGGACCCTGAGCTGCATGGGACCCTGAGCTGCACGGGACCCTGAGGTGCATGGAATGTCCTCAGCCGCACAAGGATCATAGAGGGCAACTCCTGGCACTGCACAGGACACCCCAAAATCTCACTAGGTCACTGAGAGCGCTATCCAAACACTCCTGGAGCTCTGGCAGCCTCAGGGCCGTGCCCATTCCCTGGGGAGCCTGGGCAGCGCCAGCACCCTCTGGGGAAGAACCTTTCCCTCATCTCCAGCCTGACCCTGCCCTGACACAGCCCCAGCCATTCCCTTGGGTCCTGTCCCTGCTCGCACAGAGCAGAGATCAAAGCTGCCCCTTAGGAGTAGCTGCACATCCCAGTGAGCTCTGACATCAGGCTCCTGTTCTCTAGAGAAATCCCTGTGCCTCCCCAGGGGAGAGGAATCCAGAAAAAGATCCAGCTCTTACTGTGGATCCTGAAGTCCTCCTCGAAGCATTTTCTGTTGAGCTGGAACTCTGGCCCCTCTGTGTAGCTGTACAGCTCTGCCAAAAGAGGAGAAGTTCCAAAAACCTGCACCGCACTGCAACTCAGCCCTGGGAACTGCAGTTTTAGCAAAATATCAAAATGTAATAAAACCCCACCCAGTGTAAGGCCAAAAATATGAACTACATGTACCCGGTCCCTTTTAACATCAATACAGCATTTAAATACAATAATAAAGCAATACTGGAATTGACAGAGTTCCTTTAAATCTACCAGGAGAGGAAATCATGGTTGATTAATTGATCCATCACAGAATTATTCCTTACCTGACAGCTCTGCTGTCCATTTATCCGTGTCTGCATATTCAAACTCCAGGTCTGGCGACTCCGAATAGCCCTGAAAACACAGGGGAAAAATCAGTTCCATTACAGCACATTTCAAGAAAACCAAAACCCCTGAAAACACTCACAATTCACCTCATCCTCCTGCAAATCCAGGGCTGGTCTTCCTGGTTTAGGGACCAAAAACATTCCTGCAGCAGCACAAACGTTACCGAGGCAACTCCAGCTCACCTCCTGCGTCTGCACAGGCTGTGCTGCATCCACTGCAGCACCCCCAAAGCACGGGGGGAGCCCCCAAAGCACAACAAACACGGTAGGACACAGGGAGAGGGCTCTCTGAGATCAAGCAGCTCTCAGAACTCGCATATTTCGCACAAATTTGAGAAAATTTGGGCTATCCCCCAGTGCTATCCCAGCAGATGGGATTAGTGAGGATGAAACAACTCCAAACAGCTTTGGAGAAGCTGCAAAAACAGCCAGGAAAACCTTTAGTGCACAAAATATCAGCTCCCTTTACAGAAGTCAAGAACATCGACCCACAGCATTGCAGGGTACCCAGCCCTGAGTGGAGCAGGTGCACAGCAAGACTCACAAATTTCAGGATCCTGAAATCCACACCAGAACTCTCCTGAATTATGAGGCTCCCATCCTGAGCATGGGGAGGATCCAGAACAGAATCCTCACCCACCCCTGAGTGAGGGGCAGACCCTGAGCAGAATTCTCCTCAATTATGGGACTCCCACTCCCGAGTAAGGGCCAGATCCACATCAGAACTCTCCCAAATTTTGGGGCACTCACTTCTGAGCGAGGAGCAGACCCTGAGCAGAATTTTGGGACACACATACTCCTGAGCACATGGCAGACCCACACCAGAACCCTCTCAGGACACCCAGCCTTGAGCAAGGAGCAGAGCCACAGCAGAACCATCCCAAATTTTGGGGCACACATTCCTGAAGAAGGGGCACAACCAGAACCAAACCCACACAAATTTCGGGACACCCGCTCCTGAATGAATCCACAAGCAGAACTCTCCTAAATTTGGGGACTCCCACCCCACTCCACATCAGGACAACCCCAAATTCCAGGAGTCTGAGAGCGGGGTAGCTCCAACCACCTCAGTTCTCCAAGACTCCCCCTCACATCCATTCCCTGGCATTCCAGGGACTTTTCTGAGAAAGCCATGGGAGAGAACGGCTCTGGGGCAATCCCAGGAATTAAATGCTTTGGAAAAGCCCCGGGACACCCCAGCTCCACACAACCCTCCGAGCCCAAGGCTCAGGGTGACCCCAGCACCGCGGGGTGGCCCCGGGGGGTTTGGTCACCTCTGGCTGGATCCATCCCCGGTCCGAGCACGGTAGCGGGACCTGGCACCCCATCCCGGGCTGGAACCGACCGGTAACACCGAGAAAACCCCCGGATGGGCTGGAGATCTCCAGGCCAGCCCTGTCACTCCCGTTTGGGACCGGCCGACCGAGCCACCCTCGCGGCCCAGCCCGGTCACAGCGGCCCGGACCCGGGGAAGGGATGGACGGACGGATGGAGGGGAAATCGGCACCGACCGAGATCGGGCAGGCTCCGGGCAGCCCCAGGGCCGAGCAGGGGGAGGCCTCTCGGCTCCACAGCCCAGGGAACCTGTACCGAGGGAGCGGCCGGTCCAGGACCGGCCCTGGGACCCGTACTGGAGCACCGGAGCCACCGGCCGAGCCGGTCCTGGGCCAGTCCCGGAGAAGGCGGTGCCCAAGCAGGGCTGGAAGGGCCGGACAGTGGCACCCCCGGGCACCGGCACTCCGGGCACTGGCACCCACAGGGACCCACGAGCACCGGCACCGATCGAACACCGGCACCGATTGAACACCGGCACCGCCCCCGGGCACCGGCACCCATGGGCAGGCCCTGGACGAGGCCCGGCGCGGCCCGCCCCGCCCGGGAAGGCCGCCCCACTCCCGGCGGCGGCGGCGCTGACCTCGGAGTCCTTGCGCGGCGGCCGGGCCAAGTCGCGGCCCCTCCCGGGTGCGGCCGCCCCACCGCGGCCCTTGTTGTTCCCCGGGACCGGGACAGGGCCCGGCCCGGGGCCGCCACTCGGCTCCATGTCGGCCGCTCCGCCGCCCCGAGCTCTCGCGAGGACTCACCCCCTCCTCTCGCGGGAGCGGCAGGGAGAGCCGGGGCAGCGCCGCCGCCATGTTGGGAGTGGCACCAGGGTGAGCGCCGGTGTCTCCGGTGGGTGCGATGCAGGTCCGCCCGCTGGCCCCGCCGCTCCGCCGTGGCGGCCGCGTCACGGCCGGCACTGCCCGCCCCCGGCGGCCACGGACGGCGCGACACACAGCCGGGCGGCCGGCTCCGCCCCCGCGCGGCCATCTTGGGTGAGGCGCGGCCCCGAGCGCCACCATGCTGGGTGTGGCACTTCCGCCTCGCCCCCGGGCGGGCCCAGGCCTGGGGGCCGCCATGTTGGGAGTGGCGGAACAGGCAGGTCCCAAACTGAGGGGCCTGGAACAAAGGAACGCTCCAGTGAAGGGGCTGGGGGGGCTCAGACCCCAAATTGAGGGGCCTGGAACAAAGGAACGCCCCAGTGAAGGGGCTGGGGAGGCTTAGACCCCAAACTGGGGTGACCTGATGGGCTCAGAGGGGAGTCGGACCCTGACAGGGTTTAGACCCCAAACTGAGGTGCCCCATTGGGCTTTAAAGAGGGTGAGACCCCAAAATCCAGAGTTGTGGCAACGCTCAGAAAATTCTGGCAGGACCCAATCCCAACCCCGAGATGGCCAAAGGACAACTCCAGCCCTGACCTTGGGCTCGGAAACAACTCTAAGTCCCCCCTAAGGGACCAAACAAACTACCCACAACCACAAGCACTTCATTTTTCCTAATAGTTTAATTAGACTTTAATGATTTATTGCTCATCTGCAAGGATTAATATTGCATTCATTAAAAATCATTCCTATACAAAATAAACCTCTCGCTCCCGGCCCGCCGCTGCCGCCGCCGTCGCCCCCGGGCTCCCCCAGCATGGCTTATACAGACACAGAGCCCTTGGCCGAGATTCCACCCGGGATGGGTGGGAATGGGGACCCCCGGGCGTGGGGGGCTCGCAGGGAAGGGGGGATGCTCCCCATCCTTCCCACAAACGCCCATCCCAGCTCGCTAAGCTGTCCCCAGGGAGGTCTGGGGGGTGATGGAAGGGACCCAGGGGATCCCTGGGATCTGTGGGGGAGCGAGGCAGGTGATCCCCAAAATCTATCCAGGAGGAGACCAGGCAGGGTGGGAGAGAGGAACAGTCAGAGGATGTGGAGGAGGATGATCTCAGCACCTCTCCCATCCCCTGGCACCCCAAGGAGCTCTGCACACCCCAAAACCTGCAAATTCCCTGGGAAGGACCCGTCCAGGTGGATCCCTGCAAAGGGGGGAAGGAGCAGCTCCACCATCCAGGAGGTGCCAGCAGCTCCTTCCCTCCCCTGGGTGGGGAAAGGAACAGGAGCCAGAGGAACCTCGGTGGGCTGGAAGGAGCTGCCCACACCCCAGCAGAAGCTGGGAAAAGGAAATGTCAGCAGGGAGGGCATGGAGGAGGTGATGGGAGCATCCAGGACACACCAGGAGAGGCTGAGGAAAACAGTGACAGGGAGCAGAGGGGCCAGGCTGGGGTATGGGGAAGGCTCATCTCTGCATCCAGCTCAAAAAAAAAAATAGTGAAACGCCCCCAAAACCCACCCCAGACACCCTCAACACCACCCAGCACTTCCCAGTGGGAGATGGGAAGGCGGCCACGTCCCCAGTGCTTCCTTTTTAAAACATCTAATAACAATCCCCACCCTCTAAAACATCTCTGTAAGGATCAAAAGGGAAAAGAAGAAGAAAAAAAACCCAAATAAACAAACAGAAAAAAATGTTTAAAACTCAATTAAGGTGCAGTTTGGCTAAAAAAAAAAAACAAACAAAAATCCTAGGAGAGATGAGGATAATGCTGGGAAAGCGACCCCCATCCAGATTCAGATTAGCACCCTGAAACACTGAACTCCCCTGGACCCAGGTGGCCACCAAACCCAGGCCAGTGGCCACCAAACCTGGGCCACCTCATCACAGGGACCTGGGCTTGGGCACAGTCACCCCCTTTGCCAGGTGTCCTGCAGGCCACTCTGCTCCCAGGAAACACCCGGAGCAGGGATCTAGCAGCTAAAACTGGGCTCTTTAAGGCAATTTAGAAGTTGCAGATAATCCACACAAAGAAATAGAAGATAAGGTAGAAGAGCATCTCCGGATCCACAGGGAGCCCGGCTGAGACCGACGTGGGCTGGAAAGGTGGGAAAAAATACAAAATAAAAGCCAAAATAAACCATTGCTGCAGGAATGAAGTGCCCTTGGCCCAGCAGGAAAGGCAAAGCCCCTCCTGGAGCCAGGGCTGGGAATCAGCAGCTTCAGCCACATGAAAGCAAGAAGCAAATCCCAGGTTGTCTGGCAAGATCAGACAGGGATGCGATCATGGAAAAGGGGGAGAAAAGAAAACTTGACCTTAAAATCACAGATAAAATGTAAAAACAGGTTCTGGTGGTGGTTAACAAAAAAAAAAAAAAAAGGTAAACCAAAATAAAAATGATTTTAAAAAATAATCTCTCAAATGTTGCCTTGTGTGGTCTGGTCCTTCATGGAAATGGTCCCGTCAGTATCTAGGAGAGAAGGAAGGGACAGTGAGGGACATGGATGGGAGGTGCTGCTGTGCCAGGGCAAGGGCATCCCCCAGGCATGGGATTCCAGACTGCTTTGGGCTGGCAGGGACTTTAAAGCCCATCTCATTCCACGGGCAGGGACACCTTCCACTGCCCCAGGTTGGTCCCAGCCCTGTCCAGCCTGGCCTTGGACACTCCCAGGGATCCAGGGGCGGCCACAGCTGCTCTGGGCACCCTCACAGCCAAGAATCCCTTCCCAATATCCCATCCAACTCTGCCCTCTTCAGGCACTGAAGGGACTCAAGCTCTCTCGGGAGCCTTCAGCTCTCCCAGAGGGGCTCCAGCCCTCAAAGCAGCTCCGTGGCCTCCTTTGGACACGCTCCAGCAGCTCCACATCCTTCTGCTGCTGGAGACCCTGGAGCTGGAGGCAGAACTCCAAACAAACGGGGAGCTGGGAGCTGCTGCCCCAGCAGCTCTCACCTGTAGTAGTTGGGTTTGAAAGGCCCATTTTTGTTGAGTCCCAGGTATTTGGCCTGATCGTCCGTCAGCTCCGTCAGGTGGGCGTCGAACGAAGGCAGGTGCAAACTGGCCACATACTCATCTGGGAATGGGACAGGGAACACGGGATCAGGGGGTCCACACCCCACCACCACATGGGCAGTGATGACTGGAAGGTCTGGATGAGCAGCAGCCCAGATTCACCATCACCCAAAGCAGGGCTGAGCCCAAGCCTGGGCTGGATGTGCCCCTAAAGGCACAAGGAGGGCATGGAAAATCCCAGAGAAGGGAGGCTGCAGGATGTGGGATGCCTCCCACGCTGCAGAACACTAACAAAGATAAAGCAAATAACCCCCACGGATTTTAAGGTCACTGCCTCTGGCTTTCCTGAACTTGCTGTCCCTCTGGAAGTGTTTCCCAGCCCAGGTTTGAGCTCTTCTGACACTGCTGGCACACGGATTCCCCAGGGAAAGTCAGTTCCTTCACTCACCCATCTTCTTTGGCAGCAGGTAAACGTCCTGCTTGTACCGGCCCTCGGGAGCGTTGTAGAGCTCAATCAGAGCCAGAGCCTGTGGAGAGCACAGGGATAAGCTGGGAACAGTCAGGAATGGCCACCAGCTTGGGCAGCACAAAGCTCACAAAGGCAGAGAAGGATCTGGGAGCTTGAGGGACAGAGCAACCATTTCCAACATGCCTTGAGGGACAGGTTCCCACCCTGGGTACATCCCTGTCTGGGTCCCCATAATCCCACTGGAGGGATCAGAGAGCAGGGATCACCCAGCCTGTTTGCAGCATCTGGGCTCAACATCCCAGGGAAAAACATGAGGATGGTTTAGGGTTAGCAGCTCTTCTCCTCTTAAACCATCCAGCTGCTGCAGCACATGGAAATGGAGGGGCTGCTCCTCAGAAACTGGCAGCATCCAAAAACCAGGACAGATTCCTTCAGGACAGATGAAACTGCACCTGAGAGCTGGCTTCCACTGTTGGGAACCAAATCCAAAACACAGGCCTGTTCCCTGTCCCCTGGGGGTGACAGGAGTGAGGATAAGGGAATTCCCCAATGTCAGCATGGCTGTCCTTCCCCATGAGCGCCAGTGCCACCAGACCCTCCATGTTCCCAGTCCCATCATTCCCAGTCCCATCAATCCCCTCAGTGTCCCCAGTGCCACCAGCCCCCTCCATGTTCCCAGCCCAAACAAATCCTTGCTTTAAGGTAAGCTCAAACCTGTGCTAGGTGGGCTTAAACACATGCTGGGGAAGCTTAAATCAGTGCTAAAGGGGCTTAAACCTGTGCTGGGGAAGGTTAAACCCATGCTAGAGGGTCTCAAACCTGTCCTAGGACGGTTCAAACCTATCTGGGGGAAGGTTAAACCTGTATTCCAGCCCAGCAGGATCTGTGCCATGAAACCACTCATTTAAAAGCTCTCCCAAAACTCGCTGTACCCAAAACACTGGGTCCATGCCAGCAATAACTCCAGCCCAGAAAAAATGGTATTTCTGGCAGTGGTGCCACCTCAAGGACCAATCCCAGCATGTTCCCAGCTCCTTCCAAACCATCCCCACCCCTAGGCTTGTGCAGGGCCCCACCCATGTACGGACCTGCGTGGTGGCTGTGATGGAGAGAACGAAGGTGGGAACCGTGGAGCAGCTGAGGTTGAGCAGACGGCCCTGGGAGGAAGCAGGAGTCAGCACACAGCTGGACATGCTCCCAAATCCCAACCAAACTGAGTTCCCAGATGGGATTCACCCTCATCCCCTCCCTGCACAAGGAACCAGGGGCACAGAGAACCAGAGCACGGTGACCAGAGCATTTCAAATCTGCTCCAGTTTCCACCTTAACCCTTCATTTCAAGGCAGGGGAATGTTGTGGTCCCTAGGAAAGCCAGTCCCTCCTCCTGCCAGAACAGCTCCTGTGGGAAGAGGAGCCACCCAGCACCTGGGAAACCCTGCACAGATGGGGTTTGCCTGAGTGGGATGAACCCCAGCTCGGAAGAACGGAGTCACATGGCACCTCTGTGGCTGCATGTGGGATATGACACACCCGCCCTCAAGAAAGGAAAACAAAAAAGAAATTAAATAAATAAAAAAACTCTTTTTTGAGCCCTGAAGCTTCTTTCAGCACTTTTCCACCTGGCTAACTCTGACAGAGGCCCAAAGCACCATGGCCCAGCTCTCCACACACCTCGGCCAGCAGCACCACCCGCTTCCCGTCGGGCCAGATGACGTGATCCACTTGGGAGCGCACCCGCTCCCAGGTCAGCTCCGGCATCCGCAGGCTGGTCTGCAACGGGAGGGCACAGGCTGGGTCAGGGCAGGAGCTGGCAGATGGGCACAGCCAGGGGTGCCCGCAGGTGGGCAGGCACAGCCAGAGGAGAGGCACAGGCTGGGTCACGGCAGGAGCCAGCAGGAGGGCACAGCCAGGAGTGCCAGCGGGCAAGCACAGCTAAGGGTGCCGGCGGGCAGGTGGGCACAGTCAGAGGTGCCACCAGGCAGGCACAGCCAGGGGTGCCAGCAGAGGGGCACAGTCAGAGGTGCCACCAGGCGGGCACAGCCAGGGGTGCCAAGAGGCGGGTGGGCACAGCCAGAGGTGCCAGCAGAGGGGCACAGCCAGGGGTGCCAGGAGACGGGCACAGCCAGGGGTGCCAGGAGACGGGTGGGCACAGCCAGAGGTGCCAGCAGAGGGGCACAGCCAGGGGTGCCACCAGGTAGGCACAGCCGGAGGAGAGGAACAGGCTGGGTCAGGGCAGGGACCAGAAGGTGGGCACAGCCAGAGGAGCCAGCAGGCAGGTGGGCATGGTCAGAGGCGCCGTGCTGGCAGGAGGGCACAGCCTGAGGTGCCAGCAGAGGGGCAGAGCCAGGGGTGCCAGCACTCACAGCCAGGGGTGCCAGCAGAGGGGCACAGCCAGGGGTGCCAGCAGGCAGGCACAGTCAGGGGTGCCAGCACTCACAGCCAGGGGTGCCAGCAGAGGGGCACAGCCAGGGGTGCCAGCAGAGGGGCACAGCCAGGGGTGCCAGCACTCACCACGTCAATCTCGGTGTTGGAGTGGCCCATGTTGCACACGATGCAGCTGTTCTTCATCCGGTCCAGGTGCTCCCTGGTCACCACGTTCTTGTTCCCTGCAGGCACAGAGGGCACAGCTGATCCACAGCAGGGGGAACACAAACCCTCTGGTTTCTCCTTCCCTGAACTCGAGCCAGAGAAGCTCAGCTTGGGGCAGTATCAGAGGAGCTTCCCTGGGGCTGAACCCTTGTGGCTGTGACAGAGAACATGTGGGACAAGTGCAGTTGTGGAATATCCTGAGCTGGAAGGGATCCACAAGGGCCATCAAGTCCCACTCCTGGACCCTGCACAGGACACTGCCAACAATCCTACCCTGTGCCTGAGAGCATTGCCCAAACACCCCTTAAGCTCTGGCAGGACTGGGACCGTGGCCATCCCCTGGGGAGCCTGGGCAGTGCCCAAATCTTTGATCTTTGCTCCTATGAATTAACCAGGCTCTAGGAGATCCCATAATACACTAAGAACATGTGGCCAAGATGTCCCTCTGCTCTGGGCCAGGACTGTGGTCATACAGCAAATCAGGGTGAAAAGCTCCTGGCAGAGCTCAGCTGTTGTGGAAAATTAGGAGCACAGAGCAGTGAAATGTCCTCCATTCCCAGCTCCCTTGAGACCCCACTTGGGAATGGTGCTCCTCAGCCTGCTCCAGCCTTGTCTGTCCCTACCTGTGCAGGTGATGACGACATCCACCTGACGGATTACTTCACTCAGCTTCACCACCCGAAATCCATCCATGCTGGCAAAAAAAGGGGAATAGGGACCACAGTGAGGAGGAGAAGCTTGTTCCTTCTCTGCCCCAGGCCATGAGGGATCTCAGCAGTTCCAAACTGCACTGGCAGCAGCCCAGGCTCTCCTCTACCCCTCCAGGGACACCAGTGCCACGAGGGAAGGCTGTGCAATAGTTGGGATGTCCAACCCACTCTTGGAAATGTTGGATGAGCCAGGAATGTGTGGCATAGAGGCCTGATCAGCCTCCCCAAACCGGCCAGTGAACACCTTCTACCCAGTATCCCATCCCTGAAAGCTGCCCAAGCCCTCTCCTATCACACCCCAACAAGGTGCATGTTCTCCAAAATGCACCACAGATCCCTGGCTTCACTCCAGCCTCTGGCAGGGTTTGGAAGGGCAGAGAGAGAGACACTCCTAAGCAGATGGGAGCACCTTACCAGGCCTGAAGAGCACAGATGGGGTCGATCTCAGTGACGTACACGATGGCTCCCAGGGCTTTCAGGGCAGCACAGCATCCCTTGCCAACCTGCCAAGGCAGAAGGAGCAGTGAGGCAGGACACAGAGCCACCAGTGCCACAGCCCCTGCCCTAAACAGCCCAAGCCCATCCCAGGCTGGAAGATCCTCATCCCAGCCACTTGCCCAATGCCAGGAACAGCTCAGGATGTACCTGGTGAGTGGCACAACTGCCACAAGCCCAGCTCCCCCTCCAAGGCCAGCAGCCTCCCACTGCCAGAGGGCAGGATTAGACAGGATACTGGGAAGGAATTCTCCCCTGTGGGAGTGGTAAGGCCCTGGGACAGGTTGTCCAGAGAAGCTGTGGCTGCCCCAACTGGAAATATCCATGACAGGAGCTTTCCCAGCCCAACTCTCACAGCTTGTGCAGCCGCAGCACTGCATGAGCCTTTCTCCAAGCAGGAATTAAAGACAGCCCAGAGGAGCACACACTGCCCCCTTGCCTTTGAGCTACACGATTTCAGAGCCATCCTGCACTCCTCAGGGGGCAGATCCTCCATCCCATGCTGCCCACATCAGCATAGGGAGCACAGGGTTCCTGCAACAGCATCTCAGACTCGCTCCCTCTCCTCAGTGGAAAATTAAAACAGAGTCCAGCTGTCCACATCACCAACCCACACCAACACCTGGCTCTGCTGCACAGACTCTACTGAGCCCCATTTTGTGACCAGTAAGGTGCTGGACCAAAAACATTTCCAGAGCAACCCTCACTTATCACCCAGCTCCAACCTTGGGTCTACTGAGCACACCCAGGCAGGGCCAGCTGGGACTCAGCTCACACCCAAAGGGGAAACCATTCAGGGTGAACAGGCTGGGGGAGCTAAGGGTGCTCAGCCTGGAGCAGAGCAGGCTGCAGCAAGACCTTAGAGACCCTTTCAGTGCCTAAAGGGGCTTCTGGAGAGCTGAAGAGGGACTTTGGACAAGGACAGAGTGACAGGGCAAGGAGGAATGGCTTCCCACTGCCAGAGGGCAGGGTTAGATGGGACAGTGGGAAGGAATTCTTCCCTGTGACAGGGGTGAGGCATTGGAATGGACTTCTCAGAAAAGCTGTGGCTCCCCATCCCTGGACATGTTCAAGGTTGGGTGGGGCTTGGAGCAACCTCATCAAGTGGAAGGTGTCCCTGTCCATGGCAGGGGGTGGAACTGGACGAGCTTGAAGCTCCCTTCCAACCCAAATATGGGTTGGAAGTCTGGGATTCACTGACTCCCCTGTTGTGAAGAAGTCCAGTAAAGCTTAGGACAGATCCTGGAGACAACAACACCCAGCACAACTCCTGCCTGGAGAATCAGGCACCAACCCAGAGTGCTCACTGAGAGCCAACACAGTCTCTTAGTCAAGCAAAGCTGGACTCCACTGGTGCCTAAATGAATTAGGGAGCAAACTCCTGCTGGGAAGAGCCTTTGCAGCTCCTGCCAGTCCCTGCACAGTGCTGGAAGATAAACACCCACACAGACGTGCACAGATGGAGGGAAGGTGGCAGCTCCCAGCTCCAGCTCTTCCAGGGTAGAATCAGTTACAAGTTCATGATACAATTTCCCTCTGCCACAGTATTATTCCCAGGGAGAAGCTGCCTGCCCTGCTCAGTGACAGCCAGGCTGGATGCTGAACCTGGGCCAGGGACAGCAGATGGGAGTACCCATGGGTAGTTATTATTCAGGCCAGTGTTCCCAGCAACTGTTGGCTGTGCAGCCCAGTTCATCTGCAGCAAACTGGGAAATGTGATCCCTGATCTCCATCCTCCCAGCAAGATTTCCCTGGTTATTGCTCACCAGGTTGGATCTACTCCTTATAGGAAGGGCAAGTGGCCTTTGCACGGGGAATTGCAGGATGCTGAGCATGGGGGAGGCCAGCACAGCTCACAGAACTCACCTCCCCATAACCACAAACCACCACTTGCTTCCCTCCAAACATCACATCCGTGGTCCTCTTCAGGCTGGGGGACAGAGAGAGACCTGTGTTGGGATCAGTCAAGCCCAAAACCAGGTCAAAGCAGCAGAGCCTGATCTCTGCTTAAGAAGCAGCCGGAGCCAAACCCACCCAATGTGGAAGTCTCAGTGGGGAGAAGAGCTGGACTCACCCATCCAGGATGGATTCCCGGCAGCAATACAGGTTATCAAACTTCTGCTTGGTGACAGAGTCATTCACATTCATGGCTGGGACACAGAGCTTCCCAGCCTTGGAGAGCTGGTACAGCCTGGGAGAGGGCAGAGGCAGGTCAGAGCAGACAGCAGCAACTCCCTGAGATCTCTGGGTCTGCCTTCCCAAAGCTCCCACCTGTGCACGCCTGTCACGCTCTCCTCCACAATCCCTCGGATCTTCTTGAACACGCTGGGGTATTTCTTATAAACCCAATGGGTCAGGTCCCCACCATCATCCAGGATCTAGAACAGGCAAGGAAGAACAGGGACCAGTCAGGCCTCCCACTGGGAAATGCACTGGCTGAGGACAGGATGGGGAAAATGGTTTGGAGAAGCATCTTCAGGCACTGCTGGAGGGGCTGTCTGGGCAGAGGCCTGAGGGCCAGGACTCCCAGGTTCCCCTGCAACCTGGGGTCTCCTCTAAAACACTGAGATTCCTTAGCCCTGTGTGGAGCTGCTGGATCCTAACAGGATCTCCTGCCTCTGCTATTGCTCTGCAGCCTGGGAAGGTGACCACAGGCAGCACTAACTAACCAGGCTGAGCTCAGGACACCACATTGATGCCCTGAAAGCAAACAGGAGAGGACAGGCTGTGGGAGGTGTCATGGCCCACACACATCACTGGTGACCACAGACCATGCACCAAGGGGGGACATGGGCTTTGACAAGGGAAAGGTCCCCACTATGAGCCCAGCTTTGGGAGGGAGAGGGCAGATGGCACCTGTGCTGAGAGAGGAGTGGCTGGGGCAGCTCCTGCAGGGGAAACAGGCCCCATTTCTTGGCTCATGGCAACTCCACCAGGAGCTGTCCCTTGCCCTTGGGATGTGCCAACTCAGGACATCCTCTCTGCAGCTCCTGACATTCCCATGGCTGTTCCCAGCTCATCTCCAAGAGCCCCCCATTAATGGAGGTCAAATTCGAGGTCAGCAGGCTGCCAGGAACAGCCCCAGGGTGGAAGGGAGGAAGAGGAAGGGCAGGAGAAGACTCCTTACCATGTTGGCCTGCCAGCCATCTACGTTAACACAGCGGTCAATGCACCACCAGAAATCATCCTCTGACTCCCCTTTCCAGGCAAACACAGCAACACCTGCAAGAACAGGAGCATCCCTGGAGTTTGCTGGGCATGGCTGAGCTCTCTCCTGCTTGGCCAGCTCCAGAAACACGGACACAAGAGCCAGGGGGGCATGCAGAGATCCCATCACTGCCCACAGCAGGATCAGACCTGCCCATCCCTCCCTAGAAGATATTCCCCAAAAATAGCAATTCCCTAAAACAGAAATATAAAATTTTAAAAAACTAAAATAAATAATAAAAACCAAAAAAAAAATCAATAAATAATAAGAAAACAATACTACTAACAATAACTTGTAGTAGTTATTATTGTAGTAATACTACTAGTAGTACTAATTAATGTAGTAATACTACTATTAACTGTTAAATTTTAAACAGCATAAAAATAAATAAAACAGAATTAAAATATGGTTAAATATAAAATTAAAATCTATTTTATGCTTTTATAATTTTATATTTATTCCTATTTATTTTATTTGTTTCTATTTTATACCTGTTTTATTTATATTCTATATAAAATATATCTATCAGCCTTTTACAAGTATCTATACATGTATTCATATTATATTGTATATTTTATGTGAATGTATCTATATTTATTATATAAACTATTTAAATATATATTTATATTTATATATAGTATAAATATTTCTAAATATAAATTATAATTTTATAATTTAAATACAATTTTTATTATTATATATTATAGTAAATATAGAATTTTCATAAATATAGAATAAAATATATAAATATAAATATTTATTATATTTAATATAAGTATTTAATATATAAATATAAATATTTATATATAAATATATTTATATAAATATGAAACGACATATATACAAATGAAATACGAATTCCCTGGAAGGTTTCCCCTGGGGGAGGCCAGGGAGGCAGGAGGGGCCGCGGGGGCTCTGGCCCAGCTGCACTCACCAGCCTCTGCCAAGGCCGCGGCCACCTCGTTCTGGGTGGAGTAGATGTTGCAGGCGGACCAGCGGCACTGCGCCCCCAGGGCACACAGCGTCTCGATCAGCACCTGCGGGACAGCGGGTGGGCCGGCTCAGGGGTAACCCGGGGACAGGGGTGTTCCAGGGATCAGGGATAACCCGGGGCACAGGGGTGTCCGGGGTGTTCTAGGGGTCAGGGGTGTCCCAGAGGTCAGGGATAACCTGGGGGTCACGGGAGCCCCAGGGGTCAGAGCTGTCTGGAGGGCCGGGGGTTAGGGCCAGGAGTCAGAGGTGCCCCAGGGATCAGGAGTGTTCCAGAGATCAGGGATAACCCGGGGGTCAGGGGTGCCCCGGAGATCAGGGGTGTTCCAGGAATCAGGGGTGTTCCAAGGATCAGGGTATCCCAGGGGTCAGGGATAACCCGGGGGTCAGGGATCCCTCAGGTGCCAGCAGTGCCCCAGGGGGTCAGGAGTGCCCCAGAGGTCAGGGGTGTTCCAGGGATCACGGGTGCCCCAGGGGACAAGGACATCCTAGGGGTCAGAGGTGCCCCAGGGGGACAGGGGTGCCCCAGGGGGACAGGGACAACCTGGGGATCAGGGATGTCCTGGGGGTCAGAAGGGCCCCAGAGGTCAGGGGTGCCCTGGGGGTCAGGGGCACCCCAGGTGCCTGCAGTGCCCCAGGGAACAGGGCTGTCCCAGGGGCCAGGGGTGCCCCGGAGGTCAGGGCATGACCCTGGCACAAGAGCAGACTCCCAGGGTGCCCCTGACCCTGGCCTTGGGCAGCAGTGATGGGCACTGGAACCAAATGCTGCCCTGGGGAAATGCCACCAGCACATCCTTTCCAAAACACGTCCAGACTCAACTGAACATCCCTTCTCCCACTCAAAGAGATAAAGAACTTTGTTCCCCATGGAAAAGCTGATGTCCCAGCCCAGGCCCCCCAGATAAGCAGCCACTCACTGCAGTCTGTGCTGTGATGTGGGTACAGCCCACAATTTTAGCTCCAGCCAAAGGCTTCTCCCCCTGGGCTCGTTTCCTGAGCGAAATCAGAGCAGACATATCTGCAAAAGGAAGACAGGTTTTAATGCTGGTTCAGTCTGCAGGGTCCCATTTCTGCCACAGCTCCCCTCCTTTCAGGGCCTCCCAGGATACCTCCAGCCCCAAAATTTCTGCTGAAGCTGTTACACAGGTAGGGAGAAAACTCCTCATCCCTGGCCTGGCAGGTCTGTGCAAAACGGGACCAAAACACCAGTGCCATTTGTCACTTGACCAAGGGACAAGGAGAGAGGCAAGGAGGGGTCTGGGACTGGCACTGCCTGGGGAAGGTTCCTAAGGACAGTCACCAGCCCTGTGGCAGCAGGTGAAGCACCTGAACTTGAAAACAGAGCTGCCACATCTCAGAAGAGCTGCTCTGGATGTGTCTGGATTATCTTTCCCTTCTAAAAGGAGAGTTACCCAATCACTTCACTGGAAATGGTAATTCAGCTTCCTACCACCCCCACAGGAAGGGGTGGAATTTTCAGCTTTCATATCTCTGAAAGTGTTACAAAATCCTTGTCCATCCAAAGCCAACAAAACATTAAACCCTGCAAGAGCTCTGCTCCTGCTAGAGAAGGGGTGGGACACAGCATCAATGTCTGCTGGCACATCTCACTCTTCCCTAACTGAAACAGGACATCCAAGGCTGCAGCAGGAGTAGGATTTGCCATTCCTCAGCTCCTGGTGTCCAGAACCTGCCCCAGGCCCCAGAAGCCCCACCCTCCACTCTGTACCTTGCTCGGCGATCTCAATCTCGCGGCGCCCGAACTCTGCCTGTTTGATGTTCTTCACACAGAAATTGCTGCTGCCCTTGGAGTTGGTTTGCTGCTTCTCTCGGGGGGACACCTCATCATCAGAGCTGTCTGTGTACGAGGCAGCTAAACCAAAAGAGCAATGAATGAGTGTTATGCCAGGCCTTATGAACCCAGGAACCTCCTACCCTTCAGGTTTCTGCTGTTTCCCTTCCCAGCTTTCACTCATGGCTCAAACTACCAAGCTCCTAAGGAAAGCCAATGCCCTGAAGGAATTTTTCGCACTCTTTTTCTCTAGAAGAGCCCAGAGGTACCAGAATTATCAACTGGCAATCAATCAATGCCTGAGCTTCGGGAATGCCTGGAATCATTCTCTCAGCATCCAAGTACAAACAGCAGCACAAATCCTGCCACAGGGTGTGAGCAGCACATTCACTGCAGCATCCACGCTGGGTTTTTGAGAGGAACACACAAGGACAAGGAGCTGGCACCTACCAGAGCTGTAGCTGTCAGTGGAAGACTGGGAGATGGAGCGGGACAGGGACCGACGGCCCGTCTTGGTCGGGAATTTGGTGAACTCCTGCATGTCATCTGCAAACTGGATTTGCTGGGAGCAAAGGAAAGAAATGCTAAATCAGGATGTGATCCTTAGGGCATGGCACCTCCCCAAGCTACAGGGAGCCATGGATCCCTTCAGTCCACAAAAATAAACATCACCAAATACAGGGTTACAGATGCCAAAAATTAAATCCCTTCTTCTGCCTGAAAAGCTGCCACCAGGTTTTTGTCACCCTGCAAATTTGACACACCTGAAGATCAAAAGAACACCCTGAAACATCCCCTATTTAATCCCTTCCCAGCTCCCTAAGGCTCCTTCATTAATTACACTCCTTGCACAACCCACATCCCATGTGGAGGCAGAGCCCCTTGTCCCACAGCCCCTGCCCCAACTTATCCCAGCAGATTTCTGCCCAAAAATGCAGCAGTAAGAAAGCTGGGGTGGTCCCAACAGATCCCTGGTGCTTCCAGGCTCTTCCCCAGGAGCAGAGCATCCCACAGGTTAAAAACACCACACATCCTTCCAAAACTGACACTAAAAGCACAAGAAAAAACCTCAGCAAGAGAGAACATTTCAACAAAAAGAAGTTGACATTGCATTGGCTTTCAGCCTCCTCTGCAGGACAAGATGTTTCCATTGGAAGAGAACCGCCAAAACAGTCACCTCCCTCAGCCAGAGGCAGCTCAAAGCTCCAGCACCTTCCACCAGATCATCAAATTTAACTGTGCTGGGCCAAAAAGAGAGGAAAAATAACCTAAAACTGCTCAGCTGCTGTGCTCACCCTGAGCGAGCAGCCAGCAAAGCGCCTTACTGCTGCTCCTGCCAGTGAAAGGCAACAGAACTGAAAGGGAATTAGGGAAAGCAGCAGCAAGCCCAGCCTGCAGCCCCCTCCCTGCTGCCATGCAGGAGACCCTGAAAAAGAACCCCAGCACGGCCCCTTCCCTCAGATCATGTCACTGCAGGATTTAATTTTGCCATTTAACAGGGATGAGACGTCATGGCAGGCAGTGGGATTAACAAAGCATCCCCGAGACCCCGGAGACCTTGAGAGGAGTCCTAGAGAAATCAAGATGATGGAAAGAGACAGCCCAGAGCAGCCACAAGGAGGGGCTTTCAGTACCACAGCCATCCCAAAAGCTCCCTGAAAGCTTTGATGCAGGAAACAGCCTTCAAAGGGGAGAAGAATGAAACTATTTCGTTGAAATGATCCATTCCAGAAAGGAGGAATCTGCACAGGCTGGAGCTGGGGTGGCTGCAGCACCAGTACAGCTGGAAAATGTTGCCACAATCCTACAGAATCCCAGCAGATGGGCCAAAAACAGCATGGTATTCCACTTGGGAAGGGACAAGGGGGCATGAAACCCATGGCTCACTCCAAGGGAGGGCAGGGGGGATGATGTGGGACTCCAGCATCCCTTCCAGGAACCGACTGGCACAGAGAGATCCATCACCACACCCAGCCAAGCATCCCAGGCATTCCTGTGGGTGCTGCTGCTGCAAGGTTTCCAGCCAGCTCCTCCATCCTGGACACATCACAGCCCAGTACCTGCTTCCTCAACCAGACTTCCCAGCAGAGTCCAGTTGGATTCTGATGCAAACTGCTTTAGTTTGTATTAGTGGAAGGGATAGGAAGGATAAATGGAGATAGAAGGTTTGGTTTTGCAATTGTTTGAGGTCATTTCCTGCAGAGGGAGGATTCAGAGGGCACCACAACCTCTATCTCCACGGGGGAACAGAGGGAGGATGCAAAGGGCAGGTTCCAGAGGGCATCCCAACCCTATCCGCACAGGAGAGCAGGGGGAGGATGAGGAGGGCAGGTTCCAGAGGGTATCCCAATCCTGTCCCCATGGGAGAGCAGAGGGAGGATGCAGAGGAGACCACAACTCTCATTCCTAAGGGAAATCAGAGGGAGGACCTGGAGGACATTGAAACCTCCATCCCCATGGGGAAGCAGAGGGAGGATGAGGAGGGCAGGATCCAGAGGGCATCCCAACCTTAACCCCACAGGAGAGCAGAGGGAGGACGCAGAGGACACCACAACCCTCATCTCCAAGGGAAATCAGAGGGAGGACCTGGAGGGCACTGAAACCTCCATCCCCATGGGAGAGCAGAGGGAGGATCCAGAGGCCACACAAGCCCATCCCCACAGGGAAGTTGCTTCTGGGATAGAAGCACTTCCAGGCAGGTACCGATATTGTGCTCAGGGCGTGTGGCAGGAGCTGGCAGGATTCCCAACAAGGAATGGTGAGGCTGGAATTTGTTCAAGGTCTATTCCTGGGAACAATCTTCCCCACACAGCCTGGGATAGGCTTGTGCTACTTCCACGCCAGTGTATTGCTCATGGGCACTTCCAAGGAAGAAAAAGCATCAGCAATTTCAGGACACAAGATTTCCATGCCTTCACATCAAGCTCTTCCTCTGGCAGCTCATCAAACCAGAGGGTATAAAAAAACATTCCCTATAAAACAGCTGCTGGCATTAAAACAGCTTAAAGTGTTAGCTGAGGAATTTTCTGTATCTCAGGGAAAGGTTTCCAGGGAAGAGGTGACCCAGGAGGGAAAAAACAAAGCACAGTGCTCCAGCCCAGGGTGCAGGTCTGTCATGGCCTGCAGCATCCAGGATGTGTCTGCTCTGGGACAGGGCAATTCCCCTCAGGGAAATGTGCTGCCTGGATGGTCTCATGGAGCAAAGTTCCTTTGGGATGCAGGGGAAAAGAGAGGATAGGATAGAGGGATGCTGCACTGCCCAGTCCCACAACATCCCACACAATCCACCTCCCCTTCAGGGCTCCAGCTGAGTGCTGAGCCAGCTCTGAGGCACAACCCCACCCTGCAAGAGAAACAGCAGGTTTAGAAACATGGGAATGAGGGGATTGAATCCAAGGGGAGAGAAAAAGCAAGTGCTAAGCAAACCAAGTGCTGAATTACCCCCAGTAATCCCTGCTGTGGCTTTACCAGGGCTCAGCTGAACTCCCCAGCTTAGCAAAATCTGTCCTGGCTAAAATTATCATCAAACACTACGAACAGCACCCAAACCTGAGGAACCATGGGAACATGCAAGCCCTCCTTGCCCGGGGAATCTCCGCTGTGCCGGCAGCGCGAGGGGCAGCGCAGGAGCTGGGGCAGGCGCCGGAGCAGAGTGCGTGACCAGTGCCCTCCACGTGCCCAGCTCGAGCTGCATTAAGGAGACAGAAAATCTCCTAATCCCTCTGCCTGTCATGGCAACTGGAATGAACAGCATTCCCAGCTGGGGGGCTGTGGGTTAGTGCTCCCTGGCTCAGCAGGATTGGGGCTGTCCAGCTCTCAAGAGCACTGAGATGAATTGTATCCCAAACTTCATCCTGCTGGAAGCAGCTTTTCCAACCGGGTGGAGCACAAAGGTTTAAGAGCAAGGAAAATATTTTTTCATCCCAGAAATTCGTGGTCGAGTAGGGAAAACAAGACAGCACCCATTTCCCTGCATAGGAATGAAGCCAGGGGTTTTTAGTATCACTGCCTGGAAAAGGAGAAGAAGGGGCTGGAGACCTAAGGGGCCAAATGAGCAGTTCCTCACTTGCAGCAGCAGGGATTTTGGGATTTGTTCTGCAGGAAAACAGCAGGATCCACCATCTCCTGCCAAGTTCTTCCAGAGCATCGCTGGGCACTGCCTGCTCCCAGTGACACCAGCCAAGCCAGGAGGACATTTTCTCCCTTTGGGAAATCCACTGCCACTGTGCCCATTCCCAGGCAGATCTGACATTTCCCAACAACAGCCGCTCATGCTCAGCTCAAACCACCCTTTCCAGGGCTGGAGCTGAGGGAGCACTGTCCACCCTATTTGGCCACACTGCCCAGAGCATCCCAAACCACCAGGAAGCTGAAGACCAGCCTGAACAAGCTTCTCTCCAGGGCATAAGGATAAATCCACATTGGTGTGGAGCACCAAATCCAGCAGCTCAAGTGTCCCCAGCACACACAGCCTCGTTTGTTTAATTATTGCGACACAAGGAGGACAAACAGATTGCAGGTCTGGATTGGTACCACCTCACCAAAGTGGCAGCTCATGACTGCAGGGTGTGCCATCCTCCATGGCTGATCCCAAGCACTTTCCCAGGGGTCAGCCAGGAGAGCAGTGTTTGGAGCTGACAGAGTAAGAAAATTCCACTCCCTGGCTCCAGGATGAGCCCAGCATGTCCCTCTCGCACAGGACAACCCCACTTTTCATTTTAACACTTCTTCCATTCCCAGAACAGCTCCAGAGAGGTCATTTAAGTTCCTTTGTTGTTCTACACATCCCTGACTGCATCCCATGCAGCCTTGGGGGAGAGCAAGAGCAGATTGTGGAAGGAACAGAGATTTTGGAAAGCATCCACCAACTCACAGCTGACATGGCTCATCAATGCACAGGCTCCACAGGGGAAAGGACACAGGCTGGGAAGCAGCTCCAGGCTCTATTCCTAGCACCCCCAGGTTTGCTTCAGCAATCCTTTTTTTATTATTGTTTATTATTAGGGACAATGTGAGCATCAGCACATGCACAGCCATGGGAAAAGTGTCCTCCCAGCCAATCCTGTCCTGGATAAGTGGAGTGAGGACAGGAGCAGGCTCCACACATCACCCAAGATAAGCAGGAAGCAATGAACCATCTAAAACCCTCCAGACCTCTGAGTCTGACATCCGTGGATGTGAGGACACAGCACAGTTGCCCAGGGAGGAACAGCAAAATGGGAGCAGAGCACGTTCCACAACCACCTCTAAAGCAGAAGAGTCTCTGCAACCCACTTCTGTCCTCCCAGGAGAAAGCCTGGAAGGATCCAGAGTGCTGAGACCCTTCCTTTGGCTGCAGAAAACCAGCAGCAGGGATCAGGACTATTCAGTGCAGCCAGTTCCCCTTATTTTGTATGTTCTCCCCAACAAAAACTCCCTGGCAGAGGCTGGGAGGGCACTGCTGGATGCCCACGCTGCCAAGGCAGCCCGGACGTGACCTGTCTCTTAAGTTCATCATTTCTTTGTCATTCCTGGAAATTCAGCCAGACAAGGAATGTTTTACAGCTCAAACAAGCATCCTCCTCCTGCTCACCAGCCCTGCTCCCATATGAGACAGGAGCAGCAGCTCAGGGTTTTGCCCACCTGGAGATGGGCACCTTCAGGTTTCAGTGTCCAAGGATTCCTTATCTGCAGAAGGACAGAGAGCTGCTGGTTCTTCCTGGGGAGGAGCTGGGTCAGGCATTTCTAAAGTACAAATTGTTCTAATCCAATGATTTGTAGAAGCAACTCAGCACAGCATCCAGGGAGGGCAGAGGCATCCCAGGGAATGAGGCCCTTCAGCACCATCAGCAGAGGGGAAAAGAAGTCAGATAACCAGCGTTCTCCTTCATTCCAGGTCAAAAGGAAGAGGAGCAGCTTTGTTTGAGCCACCTCCTCAGGGAAGGGACAAACTGTCCCACGCTGTTTTCACAGCCACCCAGATCCCAGAGGGGACCCCGAGTTTCCTGATTGGGAGAAATTGCCACGTTTGCTTCCCTGAGGCCATGCCAGCCCCACCAGCTGCAGGTTCCCAATGCTCCTAGTGTGTGTCCCTGTGCTGGCCCCTGCAGCTGGCCCCATGCCCACCGTGGCCATGCCAGGGCACTGGGTTTGTTCAGAGGACTTGGCTGCCCTGTCCCCAGGCCCCCTCTGCTCTGCTACCAGGCTGGGAGAGGCAGCCCCTGCTCCCACAGGACAGTGTCTAGACAGGAGCCTGGGAACAGGGGACACACAGGGGGACACAGCTCCTGCTCCACAATCCAACAGGACACGGATTTTTGGGGTGGGAATCAGCAAGGCAGACAGGGATGGTTTCAGGGTTCTTTTCCTGGGAGGTTATCCAGCCTGGCAGGGTATTTCTGGATCACAGCACTCCTTAAGAATGGAAGGGAAGGAAAAACAAGGTGCTTGGAGAAGAGGGATGGGGGATCAGGACCGGCAAGACTGCCACCCTGACAACTCACCATCCTCATCCCCAAAGCATGAGGAGGGGAGGGTTTGGAGGCAGATTTGGCTCTGTGACTCCAACCATCCCATTTTCCCACCTCCAAGCTCTGGTTACACATGCCAGTGCAAACCTGGAAGGCAAAGGGCTGCACAAACTCACATCAGGCTATGGCCAACCCATGGAAGAACCACCAGATTCCCAGTTCAAATCCTCCCAGCAGCAAACAAAACCCCAGCCAGAGCCCATGGCCAGGTGAAGGTGGGGGATTTTCCCCAGCAGTGCTTCACTGCTTCACCCCACCATTCCTGCTGGAAGAGCAGGAGAGCTGCTCAGCAAGCATCTCCTGGTCCTCCACAGCCTGAGCTCCAAGGGCTCTGTGAGAGCTGGAAGTGAAACAACCCTCAGGAAAAAGGACCTGCTTCTGCTCCAGTGTGGCCTTGGCAAGAGGACAACTTTCTCCTGGTGGTTCCCCCAGCTTTGAGAAGAAACCCCAAGTGCTCCATTCAGACATCACAGCTGGAAGAGCTTCCTGAGTGTGCTGCTCAGTGCATGGAAGCACAGCCATGGGGAATTTGGTGCTCCTGGATCTGTATTTCTCCCTCCCAGAGGGGTCACAGGGCAGGCTGCTCTCCCTAGAGGCACAGACCTGCCTGGCACTCTCCCCACCAACTCCCTGAGCAGGAATCCCAGCCAAATCTCCACCTGGAAACCTTTACACTGTTCCCAGCGAAGAAGTAAAAGGGCACTGAGGTTCTGGCAAAACAAACCAGCCAAGCCCTGATCCCAACATCCATCTTCCACTGCCAGAGAAAAGCTGGTTGGGTAAAGCACTGAGGGAAAAAAAAAAACACCAAACCAAGTTTCTGTGAGTCCAAGAGGAGAATTAAGGACTTCCACATGAATCTCAAAACTCAGAAGAGAAAAAGAAACATCAGGAAAGAAAGAGACCCATTTCAAAGGTTACTAGGCTGGAAATCACCACAGGATTTCAGTCATGATGGGAATCACTGTAAATGCCAGTTAAAGGAAAAATAAACAGGAGGGATTCAATAAAAGAAATGTCATTTTGAGTGTTAAATAGTAACTGGGGATAAATCTGCCTCATAAACACCTGGAGGTCAAAGGTGCGCTCCAGCAGGAGCAGAGGGAAAGCTCCCCACCAGATAAGGAGGCAACTAGCCCTTGGACTGCAGGAATTGAGGCAAAGCCTTGGGCCTGGCTTGGATGGAGTGGGATATCTCCTGAAACACACAGGGAAATCTCCTGAAACACACAGGGACATCTCCTGAAACACACAGGGACATCTCCTGAAACACACAGGGACATCTCTTTCCTGGCAGGAACAGCACAAGTCCAATGTCTGGGATCCCTGGGGGCAGTGAACTCGGGTCATGTCTCACAGGTTAACCCCATAATCCCCATGAATGGGCAAACAGCAACTGGTCTAAGGCCAGCCTAGATTTCTCACCTCTGGATTCCTCCCCAGTGCCCACCCAGCCTATGGCACAGCACGTGTTTGGGCAGTAGGAAAACCAGTATTCATTGGAATTACCACACTGGAAGAACTGCACAAGCAATCCAAGGTCATGTCCTTGCAAGGACAAGGGGATGGATTCCCACTGCCAGAGGGCAGGGATGGATGGGATATTGGGAAGGAATTGCTCCCTGGGAGGGTGGGCAGGCCCTGGCACAGGGTGCCCAGAGCAGCTGGGGCTGCCCCTGGATCCCTGGGAATGTCCAAGGCCAGGTTGGATGGGGCTTGGGAGCCACAGCAGAAGGAGGAACTGGGTGAATTTTAAGGACCCTTCCAACCCAAACCATTCCCTATTCCATGAGTGTGGGTTAAATCACTCCCAGCAGCTTATGGGGCAATCTGAGGACTGCTGGCCTCCAACAGGCCAGCTGGCAGAGCTGGAAGCCCATGGAAATGTGTTGGTGTGTCAGAGCTGAGAGGGAATCAGCTTTAATTAGCATCAATTTTTAAACTAATTAGAAAATGCCTCTCCAAGCACAGTTGTACGAGACCAAGGGAACACTTGGAAACACTGTCAAACAGCTCCTTCAGCAACACCTCACGGTCTGAAGGGAGGGCTCACCACAATAAAAAACAAATTGAGAAGGCCAAACTTCTGCTCTGTAATCCTAAAGCAGCCCCTGTGTTTTGGGGGAGGAATCACTCCCCTTGGCACTCTGGGCACCCCACCTGCCTCCTCTTCTCCCCCCAAATTGCCTTGGAGAATCTCAGCATTCCAAGACTCCGACTGCTCTTTCAAAAACCAAAACAGCAAATCCCACTCAGGAGAGGCTCCAGCTATTCTCAGGTACCCTTAGCTGATCCTCCATCCCTGTGGCACAGCTGTAAGGGAAAACACCCCTCAGGATCAGCATGGAAACAGGAGCAGCCTGTTCTGGAAAACTGGAAATCCATCCTCCTCCTGCCCTGACTCCCAAAGCCTCTCACAGTGCTATTTCCACTAGAGCTGCCCATTCCTCATTTACCAATAGACTTTTTTCAGCCCTGGAAATTACCTGGATTTTGATACATCTGGTGAGAGGCAAAGCAGGAGAAACCTCAGGCTTCAGCATGGGCTCCTCTTTGCTCAGGAGTCTGAGGAATCATCACCAGGAGGGACAAACATCAGACTTGTGCCAGAGCAAAGCCAACCTTTTCCTGCAAACAGGGCTGATTCCATGAAGCCCCTTTCTCTTAAAGGAGGCAGGAGAGATGAAAGTGATTTCCTTGTGGAGATGGAAAGCTCCGAGAATATTTGGAGAAGGGGTTAGTTACTGTAGGAGACACTGTGCTGCCTGCAAGATGCTGACAGCTCCAAGGTCAACAGGGATCAGCCAGATGTTCTTGCTCCAAAACATGCCCAGGTTGGATGCAAAACTCTCCCCACAGTGCAGGAATGTGTGAAATCTGGAGCTCCCCGTTGGGAGGTGAAAGGAGGAGAGGCAGCAAACAGCAGACACAGGCTGAACCTCACCCTCATCTGGAAGGAGGACACTAAAACACGAATTTCAGGAAGGCAAAGCCCCAAGGAGGCTCCTTTTCCAGGCTGCCCAATTTTTCTCACTGAAAAGGGCCAGAAGGAGTGATCCCCTCCACCCACAGCACACAGATAAAGCAGCTCCAGCAGCTCCCACCCAAAGCCTGGCTCCTGAGTGCAGGCAGCTCCTCAGGCAGGCAGGAACGGGCGCTGCCAGGCAGCTCCAGGTCTGTGGGGGCAGCCAAGGGGAAGCTGCACCCAGCTCTGAGGGCTGCAGGAGCCTCACCCCAATTACAGTGCAGCCTGTTCAAGGAGCTGGAACATCATGTCCTCGGCCACCTCAGTCCTTTGGCTGTCACCAACCTGAAGTAAACAGATTCTGCAGCAGCAATAAGCTCGTTACCAAGGCCACCGTATTGATCCCAAAGTGTAATTAAAATTCACAGTTCAAGCAGCCCAAGTCAACAGGGCAATGAGGGCAGCTCCAAAAGGCAGGACTGGCCTCAGCTTCCACATCCTGCTGCCTCAGAGGCACAGAATCCACGGGGAGAGCAGTGCCAAAAAAACAGCCCAAATTCTTCCCTGTCAGAGTGGGGAGGACCTGGCACAGAGAAGCTGTGGCTGCCCCATCCCTGGAAGTGTCCAAGGCCAGGACAGGGCTTGGAGCAACCTGGGCTAGTGGAAGGTGTCCCTGGATAATGAGAATTTTAAACTTTCTGTGCTAAAAGAGAACACTGCATTTGACCTGAGGCTGTGGAGAGGGCTTCCAAAATTGATGAACAACACTGGGATTATGGGTGTGTAATGGCAGGGGTGGAACTGGGTGATCTTCAAGGTCCCTTCCAATCAAACCATTTCCAAACCAGGAGCTTCCTCTTTGGACCTTTGGGCCATCAACCAAGATGTGCCAGAGCACCCAAGGGTTAACCATGCCAGGGAAGCCTGCAGGGATGATGTGGGCAAAGAGGGATGGTGCAGAGTGGATTCCAGCACTGCTCAGGGTGCCCAAGCCCCTGGAATTATGCAGTGCCCTGGGAAGGGGCTCCACACAACGTGCTGAGGTGTCACCATGATGCTCCTCCTTGCTGGGGCTCCCTGACTCTTCTCCCTTACAGACTCAACCCCTGGCTTCACCAAGGCCCACTCTGGGAGAAGTTCCAGCACAAAGTCCTTCACACTGAGGGCCCTTGGGGCCACCAGCAGGTCCCAGGACAGTCACCTGGAATGTCACCACCGTGTGCTGAGTGAAGGTGAGCCAGAGGCCCCAGATAAGCAGCTCTGATCAAAGGGCTCAGCAGGAAACATAACTGAGCCCTCTGCAAATGTGACTGTCACCCACAGGAAACTCCTGGTGATAAAACCACAGCCAGGCACAAGCAAATCCCTCAGGTTGAGAGTGCTGAGGTTCCACACATTTCCTGCTCCACAATCTGATGAGGCACCCACCAGCTCCTCAGAGGAGCAACACAGACAGGATCCCCACTTGCAAAGCATTAACTCCAACCTGACCTTGAAAACCTGATTTCCAGAGTGAAATACCCCACATCTAGGAGGGAGCACAGGAACTCATTCCAACATTTGCACAGGCTGGAAAGCACAGAGAAAACTGTTCCCAGAGAAAGTATTGTGGTAGGCCAGTCCCCAGCAGAAGATAACCTGGCATCTCAGGGAAGGTCCAAACAAAACACTGAGCTCCTGCTCCAGCTCTCGTCCCACACTCCAGACCTGGCCGCTCATGTGGGAAGGGGGATCCCAGGATGGGTGGTCTCCATCCCCACACCATTAAAAGATAACAGGAGATGCTTCTGAAGATTGGAAAGAATGAATATCCATCCAACTCTTCTCCCATCTCCAAAGGGTTCACATAAGAATGGAAACCCAGCCTCCCTCGGGGATGCAGGAAGAAAAGGGGAAAGCAAAAGCCACAGGTTCTGGCACATCATTTTGAAGATGGTTTGTACCCATCAAACCCCAAAAACCTCCTTTCTTCCCCCTCTCTGGTTCAACAATTCAATTAAGCGTCTTCTGGCCTCGCCCAGTGCTGAGGCACTGGCACAAGCCTCCCCATGGACATCAAGGAGACCCTCCAAAACACCAAAACAATGGGAAGGTCCCAAGAGCAACTTGAAAAACATTAGGATTCTATCATGTAACACCAGGAGTGACCTGGCTGCCCCAAGCCCTGGTAATTCACCTCTGCTCCAAACACCCCTGTGCTGTTTTTCCCCACTTATTAGGGTTTTCCTGCACCCCAGGGAAGGCCAAACCCTCTCAGGACATCCATAGAGGATGATGAGCTCATCCCAGCCCAGGTATCTCACTATGAGAAGGTAAAACTCAGAGCAAGGAACCAAAGTAGTGAAGATGTGAGCAAAGGAATGAGGAGAGCCAGGAGCACGGTGCCTGCAGGACAGCAGGACAGGAGGTGGTAGCCATGGCCCCAGACAGGCTCACAAAGGCACAGAGGATTTATGAGCAGCCACTCTAAGGAATTAAATTAAAGGGACAGGAAAAACGAATGGCTACAGGAGCTCTGTCAGGACAAACAAGGGCAGCCTCGTCCCCCTGACAGCCCCAAGGGGAAGGTATCACCCAGCCTGGCAAAGCTGCAGGGACCTGGGATAAGTCACGACAGAGCAAAGTGGGGCAGGAACAGGTCTTTGGGAAGGGGCTGTGCAGGGCAGGGATGCAGGCGGCTGCAGCAAGGTCAGCGGTGCGCAGGCCACTGCAGACAGCAACGGCGGGAAGGATGCTCTGGAGAGAACACCCGGCCCTCCCCAGGGCCAGCAGCTCCCCACAGGCCCCATCCCCCTCTCTCCAGCTTCTCCCTGCTCCATCTCTGCCACCCCCACAGCAGGCAGCAGCCGGCTGGCTGCCACCGCAAAGCTGCGGCGCTGTGCATTAGCATTCCCTGCCACGGGCGGGATCCCGCCGGAGCCGCAGCCGCAGGGGCTCAGCGCCGCCCCGACGCACCCACACCGGCTCCAGGGACACGGGGATGCCGCCCCACTCACCTCCCCAGAAGCACACCGGAGCCTTCAGCCCATCTCAGAGCCCAGCAATGCTGCAGCAGAAAGATCTGTCTGCAGCGTCCATCTGTCTGCCAGCAGCCAGGTGTGGAGGAGGCCAGCAAGCAGTGAGGCCAGCGGGACAAGGACACAGCGGGGAGAGGTGACAGACAGGGACAGCACGTGCCAAGCCCCCTGTCCTGCCACAAGCACGGTGCCCCTCACTGTGTCCTTCCCACTCCAGGGCACCCCAGCTGGGCTCGCTGGGAGTTTAAGGCTCCGCCGCCCAGCTGACGTGGATGGGGAAAGCGACGGCTGCCAAGGGCACCTGCAGTCTGCAGGGAGGCAGGAGAGCAGATGCCCAGACGCAGCAGTGATGGCACACGGGGATCTGGAGGAGCACAACCTGCCCTTGAGCTCTGCCATCATCATCTCCACATCCATGCTCACTAAACTGGGTAAGCCACCAGCCTCAGCATTCCCAGTCCTCCCCAGCAACACCCCAGCCGTGGCTGGAGATGGTGCAAAACTCAGCTTGGCTCACCTCTGCCTGCAAAGCACTCCTGGCCAAACTGGGGTCATTATGCTGACAAATCACCACAAACTGCAGTGAAAAGGGAGCTCTGGCAAAGCCAGGAAATCCCAGCTCTTGGGGGAAAATATCCCTATTCCTCCTTTCACCTCTACTGAGTCAGCTCCTACTTCAGCCTGGAGTTGATCATTTAATCTCTTCATCTCTTACCCCCTGCTTGTTTCACTTTTTCACCTTAAACAAGTCCCCGACAAGAAGAAACAGCAATGCCAGGGGCTGACTCCCAGCTCCAGGTGACCCCAACAAGGAGACACCAACTTCTCCACATCACCCACGGGCCCAACGTGCTTCCAGCTGCATCCAAGATGCTCCTGCAGGTCCTGGGCTGGATGCTGTGGGCTCACACTGGCACTTTCCCCAGGCTCCAGCACAAGTTAAGGATCCTCTGAAAAGCCAATCACAGGGAGAGACAGAGCCTGCACTGAGCTTGGTCACATTGCCACCCTCCCCATGTCCAAACACCTCACACAAACTGCATCAGCAAAGTTCAAGGAGCCTGAAAACCCAGGAGGGACGTGCTCCAGCAGCACAGCACTATCTTGCCCACATCCATGCTGGTAAATCATCTCTCTCCACTATCTCCACTGGCCTCTGACCATGCCAGGAGGTCCAGGGCAGCTGGCACAAAAACCACTTTGACTTGCAGGGAATCAGAAGGGCGTTTTAATGGCTTAATTGCAATCCTGTTCTGAGACATCAGAGCTAGGGGCACTCAATAGCTTATCTCAGGAGAGCAATTCTCCCTTCCTTGGTCTTTCATCCTCCTGCCAAGGCCTCTGCCTTTCCCCAGCACTATTTGCAGGAACTAGCCAGGCAAGGAAAACAGGAGCCCGGAGCAATTTGTTCCCTGAGTTCAGCTCAGCTCGCTCCCATCTCTGATGTTATCAGCCTCAAATGTCGTGTGTCGCTCTGGGCACCTTCAATATCCTCACCCAGCCAGGAAAAGCTGCAGCAGCCACCGAGTCCAACCAAGGCTCCTCACGCTGCACAGCCAAGTCTGCAGCAGAAAATTCTGGGGATACAACATCTCATCCTCCTGAGAGGATGGCAAACTTGTCTCTGAGGATGCTCAATGGATTCCCTTTTACCACAGGTATTTTGGTTCCACGGGATGCTCCAGGATTAGCAGCCCGCTGTCCCCTTGGAGCAGCCTTGTGCTGTCTCTCTGACAGAGATGATGGTTATGAAAAGGTAAAAACAATCCCTGAGCTGGAACCGTGCTGAGCCGCTGCTGGAAGAGGCAGATCCCAGCCCCACATTCCTCTGCTTGTTCCTCCAGGCCATGTCCACGGCCCAGATAAACAGGGCCTAGTCTCCAACCCCTGCTCCCTGGGAGGGAAGACACCTCAAATCCAGCTGACCTTGCCCAAGGGTCAGACACCCCCCAGTCCCACCCGTGGCCAGAGCAGGCAGGAGAGATCCCCCCAAAGAATGAGGATGTTCCCGTTCTCTGTGACTGCTCCGCCTTCGCATCCACCGCTTCCAGGCGGCTGCAGCCCCGAGGGGAACACAATGTTCAGCTGCACAGATCTGTGCAGGGCCTGGAACATGGATCTGCCTCCCTGACAGCACTGGGAGTTCAGCACTGAGCCCAGAGCACAGGGCCAGATCCCCAGGTCCCTGGGGTCCTGCACCCTGCTGCAGTGGCAGGACCAGCACTTGCCCACCCTCGGTGCCATCTGAGCACCCCACAGGGTTGTGGGAGCAGCACTGGGAGATCTCAGAGCTCCTGGGAGGCCTTCAGGGATGGAGGGGGACTGAGGTGACTTGGCAGCCTCTTCCTGAGACCAAAGGTACTCCCACCCACACCTCCAACAGAACGCCTGTCCCAAAAAAACTAAACACTCTGAAATCTCTTGGCCACCCTTCTGAGTGACCCACAGCTGATTCCAGGTTGCTGCTTCTGCCTCTTCCCATGTAACAGATCCTCCTTGCTTTGTCCCCACCACAAAGCTCTGTCACCCCACAGTCCCACACAAGGGGCCCACTCTGCCTGTCCCCTTCTCGGGGTCACCCTGTCCCCCTGCACCCCTATGTCACAGCTGAGGCCCCTGCTCTGGCCCCAGCCCCCCACAACTGCCCTGCAGGTACCGCTCCTCCCCTCACCGCCATGCGGGCCAGGGCTGTACCCCAGTACAGACCCCTCTGTCCTCAGTACCAAGCCCTTCCCTCCCACCCCAAACTGGGCCAGCAGCCCCCCGGCCAGTACCTGCCACCCCCAGACTGGCCCAGCCCCCTTGCCGGTACCAAACTCCCTCTCTGCCACTGAATGGGGACAAGCCCCGCTTCCCAGTCACCGTCACACTGGATCAATTCCAGCTTTCCCAGCACAATCCCCACCTGTGGGGCTGCTCCTCCCAGAGCCGGGTCACGGTCATGTCACTCCACAACCGAGAGCTTCTCCCCCCAGCCGAGGGCTGCTCCCCGAACCGGAGGCTGCATCCCCCACCCCAAGCGGGGCTGGGCCCCCCGACCAGGGGCTACTGCCGCCCCCAGACCGGGGGGGCTCTCACCCCTCAGCAGGGAGCTGTTCCCCTCGAACCACGGGCTGTGCTCCCCCAGAACCACGGGCTCTTCTTCCCCCAGCCGGGAGCTGCTCCCCTGAACCAAGCGCTGTTCTCCCCCAGCACCACGGGCTGTTCTGCCCCCGAACCACGGGCTGCTCTCCCCCAGCACCACGGGCTGTTCTGCCCCCCAGCCGGGAGCTGCTCCCCTGAACCAAGCGCTGTTCTCCCCCAGCCGGGAGCTGCTCCCTGCTCCCACCACAGGCTGTGCCCCTGCAGGGGAGGGCTCCTGCCGGCACCCGGGGGCTGCCTCCCCCGCCACAGTCAGGGGCTGCTCCCCCGGACTAGGATCTGATTCCCCGCTCCCCCCGCTACCTTCTTGGGTGCCTTGGTGACGGTGGCCATGAAGGAATATTTCTCGGCGTCCTCCACCTCCTTGGCCTGCTTCTCCTCGCCGCCGGCGGGCTCCGGCACCGACATCCTGATGCGGCGGGGAACGCGGGGCGGGCCGCGACCGCCGGCGGGACGAAAGAGGGCACGGTCCGGCGGGGCGGACGGGGGAGCACCGCGGGCGGCTCCGGCTCGGCTCGGTCCGGCCCGGCCGGTCCCTCACGCTCGCTGCGCTGCCGCCGGCGCGCTGCCTGCGGCGGGTCTGCGGCCGCCGCGCCAGGGGCGGGGCCTCGGACGTCACTGCGCCGTGACGTCACCGCGCACTCGTTGGGCTGCTGAGGCCGCGGGGAGCGGGAGAGGGGCAGGGCGCCCCCTGGCGGACAAGGAGGGGAGGGCGCTGAGGGGGCGGGGCCAGATATGGGGGGCGTGGTCATGGTACGTGGGCGTGGTCATTGTATGTGGGCGTGGTCAGAGTGGGGGCGTGGTCAAACTGGGGCGTTGAACCTCAGCGCCGGCCAAATCCCAATTAACCGCAATAATTACATAACTTAACTAAATTTATATATAAATGTTTACATAGGCATTATATTTAAACATTAAAACTAATTGAATTAATTACTTAGACTAAATGAAATAATTATAAAGATTAATTTTATACATTCAATAGCAACCATATACATGAAATATTAATTATATATAAATGTGTAAAAACATGTTAATTTATTTATAAATTATGTACATTATCTATGTTAACTTATAACATATATAAGTCATATATATGGTTAACATATAACCTTATATATGTTAATTTATTTATAAGTTATATACATTTACATTTGTAAGTCATTATAAAACTACAAAATTTGTGTAAATTCATTTTATGCATATATATATAATTTGCATACATTTATATGTTGAATAACTGAATTATATATAGTTAATTCATAAATTATATAAATTTATATAGAATTTTTCTAAATAAATACAGAAACTAAATAAGTTACAAAAATTAATTGATTCATTAATTGGGAAATAAAAGCTGAAGCTGAAGAATGGGGATTTTCAGGGTAAAAAAAATATTTGTGTTTGTTCAGAGGGAGGAAATAAAGTAGAAGGAAAAAACACAATTAATTAGGAAAATAAATAGTTTAAATAAAACATAAAAGTAAATTCGTGAAAAAATAAAATATCAAGGAGTGTGTCTGGTCTCAGACTTGTGGGTGCCCATCCCCAGGTGTGTGTGTGCCCATCCCCAGGTGTGTGTGTGCCCATCCCAGGTGTGTGTGTGCACACCCCAGGTGTGTGTGCCTATCCCAGGTGTGTGCCCATCCCCAGGTGTGTGTGTGCCCATCCCTAGCTGTGTTAACCCCCTCGGTGCCAGCTCCCCGGGCAGGCTCGGCCGTGCTGGCCCCGCGGTCCCGGCTCAGCTCCAGCCGGGGTCAGGGCAGTGCCCTCCCGGCCCTCATCAGCCATTAACGAGCCGAGCGGAGCCACAGCGTCCGCGCACTCACCCGGCCACATCCCCCGCCCAGCGTGGGGATGCTGAGCCTGGCCAGGGCTTCCTCCCGCTCCTCCTCCTCACCCTCCTGCAGCGGGCTCTGCATTCCGGGGAGGGTCACAACCAACCTGTCCCCGGTTCAGGGACACTGAGGGGCCCCATCCGCATCCCGGACCGCGGTGCCGGCTCCGAAGAGTCCCCACACGGGCTCTGGGGACATTCCCGGACAGACAGACAGGCGGGGGGGCCACCCCGACCCCATCCCCAAACGCCCCCCAGGCAGCCGGGAGGGGTTAGGGCTGAGCCCTGCTCCTCCTTCACTTAAAATCCAAGCTGGGAAAACATCGGCGTGTGGGTTAAAACCCACGGGGAAAGAGCAGATAACGGTTTTTAACCAAAATCACTTTGTCTGGCCACAAAACGGCCTCTGGGCACCCAAATCCTGCAGCAGTTCCTGGGCCAAACCCCTGTCCCGGAGCCGCCGTGCCCCGGGGCCGCGGGGCCTTTCCGCCGCTCCTGCCCCGTCAGCAGCTCTGCGGTGGCGCTGCGGAGGCTCCCAGGGCGGGCCGAGCTCTCTGGGGGCTCCTGCCGGGGGTCTCAGCACAGCCGGGGGGGTCTCCGAGTGCTTGGGAGGTTTTGGAACAACAGGATGAGCCTGAGATGTCCCAGCCCTGCCAATGCCACAAGCAGCAGGGGTATGGGGGACCCCCGGGACCCCCGGTGACCACAGTCTGTGCCGGTCCATGCCAGCCCGTGCTTCAGGTCCTTGCTGATGCTTTCCCCTCCCACCATCCATCTTATCCCCCAACCCTCTGTCCTCATCCCATCAAAGCTCCTTTTTGCAGTGCCAACACCCATTTGGGACCCCAGGGGGGACCCCCGAGATGGGGGGTTCTTTTCTATCCTCCCCTAGAAGTGCTGAGGGACAGGACTGTAGCACCATCCTGAGTGGGGGGCTGAGAGCAGGTTTTGCCCCCCAAATTGCAGGGGCTGGGGATGGAAGGTGCCCAGGGCAGGGAATCACATCCTGCCCCCTCACAGGCCGGACACAGGGTGGGGAAAAAGCATCAACTGGGAGCATGAGGAGCAGAGGAACCCTCCTGGCCTGAACCCGAGGGCAGGGAGACAGAGTTCAGCTTTTTTCCTGCATTTTCCAGGTGCTTTCACAGCACACAGAGCAGCCAGAAAAAGTCAGGGGTGAGGGACTGTGGGGTGTAAGTACAGAGGGGCTGGGGACTGGTGAAAAAATAAAATATGCCAGGCAGCCTGGCATGCTCCCACCTCTGCCCCCCAGATCTGCCACAGCTTCAAGCTGCCATCATCCAGCTCCAGCCACCCTCTCCTGTGCAGCTGTGGAGCTGCCTGGAGCACTCTGGAGCACCCTGGAGCATCCTGGAGCAGGCCAGGGACACACTGCCCTCAGCACCCCCAAACCCGGGCACGGTGCCCACCCCTAAGAGCAGCCTCTGGCCTCAAACACCCCCCAAATGTGACCATAATGACCGTGGCACGGGTCCAGCAGGATATATATAGGTCCCACTTCCCTGGGAAGGGGATGTGGACTTGGGAAACCCCCGGCTGCTGCTGGGGAGAGGAAGGGCTGGGCTGAGTCAGCTCGCCTCGAGGAATCCTGTTTGTCAGCAAACAAGGGCAGCAGCTCAGCCCTGGCACTCACAGAACGCTCCCAAATCCCCTCCTGCCCTTGCCACCCCCCTGGATGAGCGATGGGGGTGTTCACCCTGCACAGCCCATGGGCTGGTAGGGACCCAGGGTGGTGTGGGAGCCCCCTGGCATCCCCCTGGAGATGCTGGATGTGTGCAGGGGGAGCAGGATGTGGGGCTCCCCTGCTCCTGGAAAGAAGGAAGGGAAGCAGGGGGAGCAGCAGGAGGGGAGGAAATGCCTCTTCCAGGACCGTCACTCTAAGCAAAGTGCTCCAGGAAACTTTGCCTCAAGTGTGTTTGCTTTAAACAGCTGCTTCCCAACCGTTCACACAGATTTTGGGGGGCCCCCAGCACCAGAGTCGGTGCCTGGAGGTCTCAGCAATGCCAGGAGACCTGGGGCAGGAAGGGCAGATGAATCCCTCTGCCCTCATTCCAGTGGCCATGAACTCCCACATGCATCCACAGGGAAGCAGGTCAGGGTAACAATACCAGGAGTCAGCCCCAGTCACCCCCTCAGGGACCCCAGGGCTGACACAGCTCAGTCCCCCCTTGCATCCCACACTTACACCAACCTACACCTCTCTGTTTATTAATAATATTAAATATACAAGTTGTTTTCCATTATTTTCTTTAAATAGACTTTTAAATGCCTTTGTATAAAATATTTCAGGATTTCATTGTATAAAAAAAAAAAAAACAACAAACCCATCCCAAAACCAACAAAAAGCCCCAACCAAACAACAACAACAACAACAACAAAAAAGGCAAAATAAATCCAACATGGGTAAAGGCAAGTTTTCTCCCCCAGGAGCAGCTCCTCCACAGTGTAAACTGGTGACTTACACCACCAGGAGTTTGGCCCCAGACTTCCTACTGCATCAGGGTTTTTATCCTGATTTACACCAGTCCCTCGCCCAGGAACCCCCTCCTTCTGCCAGTCATAAATACACACACATATTTATATATTTATAGATATAAAACCCCAAATTAATAGTGATGCTTTCTTTAAAAACAGTTGGGTTTGTCCATATTTTCATCCTTCATATAAAAATAATGCTTGAAACTCCCAGAGCAGCGTGGACCACGCTTCATCCGGGGCTGGAGGGAGCCGTTGGATTTTGGGGCATCTCCAGGGCTGGTGTGTCCCAAACCAGGCTCTTCCCAAAGCCCAGGAGTGGGGCTGTGCCAAGAAGCCCCAGGGTGCCCAGCTGGGGCAGTTCCAGCTCTTACACCCACGTGGATCCCATCTTTCCCAGCCCCATTCCCTTCTCCAAAGCGCAGTCACCAAAGAAATGGAATCCCAGCGAGGCCAGCTCGTGGTGAGGACCCTGTGAGGGGCACACAGCCCCCCCAGAACACTTGTGCAGGATAAAGACTTTCATCCACTCTACTAAAAAATAAAAAATAAGCCCTAACAACAGGAGGATGGGGAGGGACTGGGATGGTGCCAAGGATCACCCCAAACCCAGCCCCGCGCAGGGACGGGTGGGCTTTAAATATTCACAGTGTGAGGGTTTAAGTTGCAAGTCAGGGCTGGGGGTCTCGGGACAGGCCCCCCCAGAATTCAGGATGCTCCAGTTGAAGCCTCAGGAAAGGCAGGGTGAAGGGGGGCGATGGGTGCTGCTCCAAACCCACTCTGCTGGGATGGGAGAAGAGCCAGAGGACTTGGGGAGCCGATCCCTTCCATCTTCATCCAGCTCTGGCCGTGTCCAAGCGGGATCAGCTTCCATCACCCACATCCAGCACTCCATGGTCCTGCTCAGCACCGCAGCATCACACCGGCCTGCAGGCATGGCTCCAGCCCTTCGCTTCCTGGTGCCCAGGGGTCCCACTCAGGGCACATCCCCCCATCCTTCTGTCCCTGCCAGGGAGTTTTTTGCAGTCTCTGGCCACGGGCACGGGGCAAGGGCAGAGGGAGTGTCAGCATCACGGTGGGATCGCGGCGAGGCCGGCGCGTGCCAACCCTCCTTCCGTCCGCATCCGTCCCCCGAGCAGCTTCACATCCTGCCTGGGGCCCTGGGAAAAGGAGGAGAGAGATGAGCAGGAGCTGGGGCTCTGCCAGGGAGGGCAGCGTGGGGAGAAACACACGAAAACCACAGGAAAAAAATACTATGTATATTAAGAAAGTGCCAGTAATGGATTAACGAGCTGCGAAACCACATGCTGGCGGCGCTGGGGCGCAGACCTGCTCCTGTCCGTGTCTTCCCAAGAATTTCCCTGCCCAGGGCCAAGGTCAGCACCAATGGGGACACAGTATTGTCCTCACCCATCCCCTGATCACCTCAGAGATCCTGAGTCTCCAGCTCTGAACATTCCCTTGTTCCCTGCAGCGCCCTGTGACAGAAAGACGGGGGAGTTTAGAGCAGGGTTGCCCAGGGTGGGGGTCCCCAAAGCCCCCCCATGAAGGTCACACCCACCTCCTCTCCGGCTCCTCGGGATCGCAGCCTCCATCCTCCAGCGGCCGCTGCAGGACCTGTGTGGAGGGAGGGAAATGAGCCCTGGGGAAGGGGAGGAGGCCGCAGCAGCGGGGTGGCAAATCTCCCAAATAACATCCTCCCACCACGTTCAACACCACCAATTAATTGTCCCCCAGTCTCAAAATTATGAGAAAAATGGGGCTCAACCCACACTGGCCAAGAGACAAGTGGGGAAACTGAGGCAGCAGAGAATCTTGGTGCTCGGGGCAGAGACAAGGTGTGGTCTTACCCCAAAAATTATGGGGAAAATGGGGCTCAACCCACACTGGCCAAGAAACAAGTGGGGAAACTGAGGCAGGAGACGATTTGGGGTCTTACCCTGGATTTATACTTGTAGAAGAGCAGCCCTCCCGTGGCCAGCAGGACGGCCACCACACTGGCCACCGTAATGTAGATGAGGGGCTCCTGGCGGCCCTCCCTGGCGGGCGGCTCCTTCCTGCGCTGCTCTGCGCCCAGAACAAAGCCAGAGTCAAAGCTGGGCCCGGCCCCGCCGCCATCCTCGGGGCCCCGCAGCCGGCTGAGCCCCCAGCCCCACGCCCTGGCCCTGTCCCTGGCGCTGCCCGGGGCTCGCAGCTCCGGGGCCATCCTGGAGAAGCGGAGCTGCGTGACCGCGGCCGCGGGACGGATCCGGGCTGCGCCGGGCGATGCTGTCGGAGGGCTGGTCCTGAGCCCGCCGCGCTGCTCCGGGAGGATGGAGCCTCCCCACTGCTGGCCTGGATCCTGCTGCAGGTGGCCGGTGCCCCACTCCACCAGCTCTCCATCCCCACGGAGGACGGGGATGTCACCCAGCGCCAGGCTCAGCGTCCCGGCCGGATCCTGGAGGGCTTCGGCACTGCTGCCTGGAGCTGTCTGCTTCATCCCGGGGGCCAGCGCTGTGTCACCTAGCCCGGCAGCCAGGACCTCCTCGGTCCCTGAGCCCCCGTCCGTGCTACTGGGGGGCTGAGATGGGGCCTCTAAGTCAGCGAGGGTGGCATGGAGGAGGCTGGAAGGGACCCGGGTGCTAGCGGGTGCCGTGTCCCTGCCAGTGGCAGCAGAGAGGGAGGGCTGGGTGGCAGAAGGGAGGGCAGGGGACAGGCAATTGCAGTCAGGATCTGTCCCCACACCTGAAAGAAGGAGAGAGAAGAGACAGCCGTGGGGTCACCAGCCTCCAAGAGGGGCACAGGCAGCAGATCTGAGGTCGGGGCCGCTGTCCCCGTCCCTCCCCGCAGCCCCGGGCAAGCGGGTCAAACAGCCCCTCAAAAAATGGGAGAGCCAGGGAGAGGCAGGGAGCAGGCAGGAGCAGCGTGAGGGTGACAAGCAGCAGGTGGGATGAAGCAAACCCGAGTCACGGGCTCCCCTGAGCTGGTGGCAGTGGGTTATTCACAACTTGCAGGAGCCAGAGAGCCACGCTTAAGGTCCCCACGGCACAAGGACATGGCAGAGCTCCGACACGGGGTGGCAGTGGGACATCTCCTCCATGCAAACACAGCACGGGCACTCGCGGAAGCGCGGATGGCAACACAGGGCTCCTCCACCCCGGCGGCAACACTCGCCCCGAAGGCTTGGCCAGGGGAAACTGAGGCACGAGGCAGCTGAAGTGACACAGCCAAGGTCATGCAGCGTGTTGGTGGCACAGCAGTCCCTCCATTTTTCTGTGTTATGCTCCACCCGGCATCGGGGCTGTGAGACAGAGCCCGATGCCTCCTTGGTCCCCCTCACATCTCTCCCTTGCCTTGCTTCCAGCAGGATTTAGCCCAAATCCCACCTTCAAATGGCCGCCAGCCCCTTCTCCCCTGACACTGATGCAGAGCTCGCTGACACAGGAAAGGGGCCAAGGTGGACACGTGCCACCCCACAGACACACGACTCTTAAGGTGCTCCATGCAGGCGAGCCCAAGCCCCCCAGACTGGCACAGGTTTACTGGGCAGAGGCCAAGCCTTGGCATCTCACCTGGTGAGGATCCAGCCTTCTTGGGTCCCAGGCACACCCTGCGGTAAACGTGGCTGCAATCCTTCGCAAAAGTCTCCCGTTCCTGCAGCAGACGCTTGATGTCCTGGAAGAAATCCTTCACCAGCACCAGCATCTCGTAGGGGGACGTGGTGAACTCCTTGAAGCACATCTGTGAGAGCTGGAGGAAGCACCAGGCTCAGCATCAGCTCCATGACTGCCCAGTGTCACCCCCACAGATACCACAGCACTCCCAAGGCAGGACTTGCTGGTTCCCCGTGGCTCCATGTCCATGCACACCCCAGCTCTGCTCTGCTCCACAGCCCTGCCCACACCCACCTCAGGACACTCTGCACATCCCACTGCACCCCAGAATGCTCTGCTCATCCCATTGCACCCCAGAATGCTCTGCACATCCCACTTCACCCCAGGACACTCTGCTCATCCCATTGCACCCCAAGATGCTCTCCACATCACATTTCATGCCAAAATGCTCTGCACATCCCATTTCACCCCAGGACACTCTGCACATCCCATTGCACCTCAGAATGCTCTGCACATCCCATTGCACTTCAGAATGTTCTGCTCATCCCATTGCACCTCAGGATGCTCTGGACACCCCATTTCACCCCAGGATGCTCCGCACATCCCACTTCACCCCAGGACACTCTGCACATCCCATTGCACCCAAGATGCTCTCCATATCCCATTTCATGCCAAAGTGCTCTGCACATCCCATTGCACCCCAGCATGCTCTGCACATCCCATTTCACCCCAGGACACTCTGGACACCCCATTTCACCGCAGGACCTTCTGCACATCCCACTGCACCCCAGGACACTCTGAACATCCCATTTCACCCCAAGATGCTCTGCACAACCCATTTCATCCCAGCATGCTCTGAACACCCCGTTCCACCCCGGGATGAGGACCCAGGCCCAAAGCCCCACCAGGCTGGGGTCACTGTACCATTCTCTCCTCATCATCCTCCTCCCTGATGCAGGGGTCCACGTTGTTATCGATTCTTTTGTACATGTCGCGCACAGTCTTCATCTTCTTGGCATTGGATGAGTTCTCCTTGAACTCTGTTCTGTCCAGGATCTTGCCCATCAGGGGAAAAGCAGCTTTCACATAGCAGGTGGAGTCGTTCTGCAAGGACACAGGGACAAAAAGTGACAGTGGTTACCGGATGGGCGTCCCACTCTGCCTGGGGGAAACTGAGGCACAGAGGCACCAAATGCCTTTCTACAATCCCACAGGGTTCCCAAAGTGGGACCTGGAAGCCACCTGGCCTAGCAGGATGGGTCCCTCCTGGGCTGTCTCCTGCAAAGGGAGATGAGAGGGGAGAGTGGGGATCTGGGGACCCCCACCATGCCCCAGCCAGCCCTGATTCCTGTCCCCTACTGTCCCCAGCAAGAAACCACTCACCAATTGCATCTTGTCAATGAACATGAAGGAGACCCTGCCCGGGTGCTGCATCTGGGTGTCAGCCTGGAAGGACAAAGCAGGATGTCACCCACATCCCCAGGAAGGACAAAGCAGGATGTCACCCACATCCCCAGAGACAGCACTGAGCCCCAGATATGCCATGGTCTGGGCATGGGGTGCCTGAGACCCCCAAATCCACAGGGCTAGGAGGACTTCGCTCCCATTTCTGCTTCATCCCATCCCACACTCCTCCTCCTCACACAGGCACATCCCTAAGGTTGATGTAGGGGCAGGAGTGAGCTCAGGATTCCTGCTCCTATCAGGATGTTGCACTCCCCAATTCACAGACCTTCTCCTGCCTTTCCCTGCCTGCTCCCACCCCGCCTCTCTTCCTCCTCCTCCTCTTCCTGCCAGCGCCACAGCAGAGCCCAGCCCTGCTTAATTCTCCTCGGGTCTCTCCCGCACCACTCTCTCCTCTAAACCCAGGCTGCAAAAGAGCATCCTGCGGTGCAGGAGGTGGCCGTGACACCGGGGTCACACATTCTCCGGGATCACACAGCGCCGGGGTCCCACACGCAGCGCTGCCGGCCGCCCATGCCACGACCCTTTCCAACGGGAAGAAAAACCCACCCGAACCAAACGCTCTCCCTCCGGGCTGCCATCCCAGGCTGGGAGGGCGAGGGCTGGCAGAATTGCCGGCCGGCCATTCTCCTCCTAGCCTGGGATGCCGTCCCGGAAACAATTGCTCCATTATCCTGCAGGCGCTGCAGCGAGGGCCAGCTCCTCCATCGGCGAGGAGAGGGCTGCAATCCCCAGCAGCAAAACCACATCTTCCATTCAAACCTGCTCCGTCCCCTTTCTCCCACAGCCGCGGACCCAGTTTTAATCCCTGGGCGGAGAGCAAAGGCTCCGGGGATGTGCTGTGCAGGGAGGGCTCGGGCAGAGGAAGCCGAGCTCGCCCAGAGCAAAGGCTCCTGGCCCCGCAGCTCGGTGTTAAAGAGGAAGAGGTGAAGCGAGCCCGGACACGGCGGTTACACCGAGCTCGGAGCAGCGCTCGGGGACTCGGAGGCGCCGCTCCCGTCCCTCGCCCGCACACCCCTCTTGCTGCAGGCAGAATTTAATCTGCGACAACCCTGCAAATCCCTGCGTGCCCCCGATTCCCGCTTCTCCCCTGAACATCCGCGTGATTCCCCGCTCGGAGGTGAGCCAAGGGCCACGGAGACGGAGATAGGGCCCCGGCAGCTGGATCGGCTGGGGCAGGGCTGGCCGTGCTGCGGGGCGGCTGCCAGCGCCCAGAGCTGCCCACGGGCTGGGCGGGATGACGGCCCCATCGCCCGGCCCGGCCGGGCCCCCCTCGCTGCCTGCCACCCACCCACAGCCCCGTTGCCAGCCCAGCTTCCAGGCAAGCAGCTGGACTCAGGAATGCAGCCGGATTCCTCTGCTTAACCCCTGCGCAGCCGCCCGGAAAGCACCGCAGCCCGCAGCGCCGGCCCCTCCGCTGCTTCCCCCGCGCCCCTGCACCCAACCAGCCTCGCTCCTGTCCCCTTCCCGGCCTCGCTCCTGCCTCCATCTCCTCTCCTTCCTCCTGGCGTCACTTTTCCACAGCCACCCTTGATAAAGGCACGACATCTGTCACCCTCCGGTGCCCACTTGTCCCTTCTGCTCAGGGATGCTCAGCTCCTGGGTACCATCGCTTCACTGGGGCAGCTGAAAATCGTCCCATTTCCTTATTTCAGCACTAAAAAAGAGCTGCTTTGTGCCCGTCTGGCCCCAAATGAGCCCCCATGGCACGGCACAGCCCTGGCAGGGCACTCACCAGCTCCTCCAGCTCGGCCAGGTGCCTCTCGGTGATGATCTGCTCGCAGTAGCTGTTCTGCTCCGTCTCATGGATGCGGAGCAGGAGGAGGAGGAGGGACGGCAGCAGGGAGCGGCGGAGCAGGCACACCTGAGCGCGACACGGGAAGAGTTTGAAGCAGGGATAACCCACACACACGCCAAGCCCCCTGCCCCTCTCCACCACCCCGCAGCGTGACCACCTCTGTGGTAGCCGGGACTTGGCCACGGTCCAGCAGGATAATCCCACTGTGGTCCTCCAACCCCGCGCCTATCCCCATCCTGCTATTTTTAGGAGCTCCAGGTCAGCAGGGAATTTCCCAAGGCCCGGTGACACAAGCCTGGATGTGGCTCTCGGCCACCTCCACATTCCCGATCCAGCCCCTCTCCCCTCTCCCGCACCATTTCTCCGTCTCTCCTGCAAATCTCCTCCTCCGCCCTGGCTCTCCAGAGCCCATCTGACACACTGACCCACCCATCCCCAAAAATCCTCTTCCCACCCTCCAGACCCCCCCAGCTGCACCCGCCGGGCTCTTTCCATGCGGCAGCTCTGGCCTCGTCCCAAATTTCCCTCCCAATCCCCCTGCAAAGAAGCGGGGAGGCCCCGATCCGTGGCGGGACCCCGGTGAGAAGCGGGGCTTGTCCCGGCGCCAAGACTCCCGAGGAGGGGGTGGCGGGGACCCTGGGGTGGGGGCGCACCCCCGCCTCCCGGGGCACCGGCAGGGACAGGGTGCCTGGGCGATGGGTGGGGGGGAATTTCCCTTGGATGATGGCCAGGAATCCTCCCCTCTTGTGAAACTCCAAGATGCCGCCCGGGCCACCGCCGAGATGTGGCCACGGCTGAACGGAGCCTCACCCCGCCGGGAACGGGGCTGGGGACGGGGCTGGGGACGGGGCTGGAGCCGGGACGGGGCTGGAGCCGGGCTGGGGGTTGGAGCCTCATCGCGCAGGTCCGGGAATGGAGCCGGGGCTGCAGCATCCCCCCGCCGGGGACGGGGCTGGGGCCGGGGACCGGCCGGGGCTGAAGCCGGGGCCTCCCCACGCCGGGTCCGGGAATCGTGACCGGGCTGCAGGCGGGAACCGAGAACCGGGATTCGGGAAGCGGGGCTGGAGCCGCGGCTTCACCCCGCGGGTCCGGAGCTGCCACCGCCGACCGAGGCGGGGCTGGAGCATCCCCCGCCGGGAGCCGGGACCCCCGGAGGAGGGGACCCGCCACGGGGGCAGGGGACACCGGGGGCCGCCGCTCCCGCACAGGTGGCAGCGGGCGCAGGGTTGAGGGGGGGTCTCCGCGGCCGCGGGGAGCGGGAGGGGCCGCCGTACCTTGGCTCCGAGGCGGGGCATGGGGGCTGCCGTGGGACCGGGGCCGGGCGGAGCGGGCGAGACGGTGGCAGCGGCGGGGCCGAGCGGGGCCGGGCTGAGCCGCCGCCGCGGCCGCGCTCCCCTTTATAGCGCCGCGGCAGCATGTGGTTTATGAGAAAGCACTGGCGAGCCGCCAGGCCCCGCGGGGCCCGGGCCGGGCCAGCACCGGGAGGGCACCGAGCGGCACCGGCCGGCACTGCTGGGTCCCATCTGCACCGCTCGGGTCCCAGCGGAACCGCTCAGGTCCGATCGGAACCGCGCGGGTTGGGCTGGATCCGATCGGAACCGCTCGGGTCGTTCAGTGGGTTGGACTCGTCACCGCTGGGCTCGGATCGGCGCCGTTCGGGTCGGGCTGGAGCCGCCCGGTTACGATGGGATGGGCTCGGATTTCCCGGAATCGGATCGGCTCGGCACGGCTCGGCCCGAGGCACCGCGTGTGTGAGCCCCCGTTAGCACAAACACACGCGGTGAGCTCACCTGGGCACACACACACATCTGCACAGATGTGCCAGGGACAGACACCAGTCCTGGATGGCCACGGCTGGTGGCCCCTGGCACCGGCAGCCATGGGCACACACACAGCCCTGAGCCTGGCACACGTGTGTAAATACACACACAGCTGTGCATGCATGCACACGGAACGTGCACGTGTGCTCACACACCCCCTGTATGTGTATGGTCACCCCTGGGCACTTGTGAACCCGTGAACATGCACACAAACCCCCTGGATGGGCAGGGACACCCCTCAGAGCACACACACAGCTCTGGGCCTGGCACTTGTGTGTGTGTGCTTGCTCATCCCTGGACACACAAACACACACACAGACACACACAGACAGACAAACAGACACACACACACACACAGACAGCCACGCAGACAGACACACACAGACACACAGACACAGACACACAGACAGACAGACATACAGAAAGACACACACACATGCAGACACACACACAGACAGACATACAGGCACACACACATACACACGCACAGACACACACAGAGGCACACACACACACAGACACACAGACAAACAGACAGACATACAGACAGACACACATATGCAGACACACACACAGACAGACATACAGACACACACAGACACACAGACACACACAGACAGACATACAGACAGACACACACATGCAGACACACACACAGACAGACATACAGACACACACACAGACACACAGGCACACACAGACACACACAGACACACACATATATGATGGACACCCATCAGAACGTGCAGGGATGGATGCATCAGCAAGAGTGCGCACGGACAGATCCATGAGCATTGATCAGCCCACGTGAGCACAGATCCATCTGCATGGATGGAGCCACACGTGCACAAGCAGATGCATCTGTAGGGACGTGCATGGACAGACAGCTGCATACATGTGTGCATGACAGATCTGCATGGACATGGACAAATGCCTGCGCACGGATGGGTCCACATGAGCATAGACAGATCTGGGAGCATGGATGGGTCCACACATGCATGGACAGATCCACATGTGCATGGACAGATCCATGACCCATGGTCCATGTTGGCATGGAGAGATCCCTGTGTGCATGGACAGATCCATGTTTGCATGTAGAGATCCATGTTTGCATGTAGAGATCCATGTTTGCATGGACAAATCCGTGTTTGCATGGACAGATCCATGTTTGCATGGACAGATCCATGTTTGCATGTAGAGATCCATGTTTGCATGGGCAGATCCATGTTTGCATGTAGAGATCCATGTTTGCATGGACAAATCCATGTTTACATGGATAAATCAATGTTGGCAGGGACAGATCCATGTGTGCATGGGCAGATCCGTGTGTGCATGGGCAGATCTGTGTTTGCATGGGCAGATCCATGTGTGCATGGACAGATCTGTGTTTGCATGGGCAGATCCATGTGTGTATGGGCGGATCCACGTGTGCATGTCTGGGTCCATTTGAGCTCAGATGGATCCCCATGTGCACAACCAGATCCATTTGCACAGCTGCAGGTGGATCCCTGGATAGATCCGTGCACAGGGATCTCTGAGGGGCTGGATCTGGGGCCAGCAGAGCCACACAACAAGCCCCATTCCCAGCTCTGGGATTTTCCTCTTCGCTGCCTGTTTATTTCCAGGCGACTGGGAGTGATTAGTGGCCACGAGGTGATCCATGGCAGTGCCAAGCACTCTGACTGACGGGAAACCGAAAGCAAACTGCTCCACACACACACACAGAGATGCAGCTGCAGCAGGGGATGGTGACAACGGCGGGGCCTCGTGTAGGTGACAGCCACCACATCCGAGCATGGAGGGACCAGCAGGATCTGCTCCCCAGGGCCGGAAACCCTGCTGGGGCTGCAGGAGCTGCTGAGGGGTTTTCTTGGAGCTGAGAGCTGATGCCAAGAGGGGAGGGCTGGGATCAGTGACCTGCTGGAGGAGATGGGGAAGAGCTGGGAAGCAGCTGGAGTTGGGGACAGCAGTGACAGCCCCAAGATAGTGTCAGATCTGCACCAGCACATGGGTGTCACAGGTCTTGTCACCTTCAGTGCGCCTCAGCAACAGCAGCAGATAAACGTCTGAAGGTGCTGAAGGTGACAGGTCAGGGAGGGAGGGCTCTGCATTAGAAATCAGCCATCCTCCCCAAATAACCCCTTTCTCCCCAAAACACTGAGACATTGCCCCCATTTTTCATCACAAGCTGTTCTGGGAGCCTCACAGCTCCCATGGAGGGAGGACCCCAGGGTGGACACCGAGGGACAGGGTGGGTGACGCCAGCACCAGGGGTGACTCACGGGGACCCCGTGGCAGCACATGAGGCCCTTTCACACCGGCTGAGGCCACGGGCTGCTCATGTCCCACACACTCATTGCCCTCTGCTTTAAAGGGACAGGAAAAGTGTCATATGCTGGGTCATGGGACAAGCTGTGGGGCAGGGACAGAAGGAGAGCAGGACAGAGGGACGGCAGGATGGACGGACGGGTTAATATTAATCCGCTTCATGCATGACAGAGGGCGAGAGCAGCATCCGCCTCCTTTTTTTTTGGCAGGGAAGTGGCTTTTGCCCCTCCTCCCTTCCCAAACCTGCCGAAATCCCTGAGTCACGGGGCAGAAATGGGGCTGGTGGCAGAGGTGACAGAGGTGGCAGCTGTTCCGTGCCCACGCTGTAGCCAGAAAAACTGGGGGAGGCAAAATTGAGGGTGGCTGTCCCTCTCCCTGTTGCAAACTGGGACCAACAGCACTGTCACCACTGTGGTGCTGTGCAGGAATTGCCCCTCTCCCCCCACAGGCACTGCCAGCCAAGAGGGGAAGGTGGGATGAGGCTGTGGGGCTTCCTGGGCATCCCAGGGTGCCAACATCTGCTGGCCCCAGCACAGGGCATGCAGGGCTGGGGGCAAGGCAGGGCAGGATGGTCCCTGTTCCAAAGAGCCTGGAGCAGCCACCAGCACCACCCTCACACAGCCCCATCTCCAGTGGGCAAGGCTGGAGCATCCCTCAATTCTCCTGCTTCAGCAATTCCCTCTCTTCCCACCCCCGTGGGAGTGAGAGCACATCCCAACCAATCCCTCATTTCAGGAGGCTTTTTGCAGCCAGCAAGCCCCAAAGCAGGGATAAAACCTGTGGCATATCCAATCCCCCCAGCTGCATCCTAGGACCAGCCTCTGTGGAGAAAGTTATTTCCAGCCGGAAAATGTTGCAAGGTCTTAATCAGTTCCTTCCTGGTGATTCACTGGAGGGTCAGGATGCTCTCCCACAGTCTCCTGGGTGCTGCAGCTGAGCCAGGACCCCAGCAGCCCGATCCAAGCTGCAGCCATGTGTGCCCAGGCTGGAAATCCCCGTGGGAATGTCCCGAGCCAGTTCCTTCAGGAGTGGAGGAATGTGGCTTGGAAGGCACTTCCCCCCCAGCCCGCTGCCAGCACGGGGAGGGGCTCAGGATGTCGTGATGAGGCTGGAGCCTTCATCCCACAGCAAATCCCTCCCGTGCTGCCTGCTCCACACGGGGACACTGGGACACCCATGGGGACACTTGAACATCAATAGGGACACTGGAACACCCCTGGGGACACTGGAATATCCATGGGGACACTGAAACATCCATGGGGACAGTGGAACACCCCTGGAGACACTGGAACACCCCCGGGGACACAGGAACATCCATGGGGACACTGGAACAGCCATGGGCACACTGGAACACCCATGGGAACACTGGAACACCCATGGGGACACTGGAATATCCATGGGGACACTGAAACATTCATGGGGACACTGGAACATCCATGGGGACACTGAAACATTCATGGGGACACTGGAATATCCATGGGGACACTGGAACACCCCTGGGGACACTGGCCCACCCATGGGGACACTGGAACATTCTACCCAGCTCCCATCGGGGGGGATCTCAGGGTTCCCTGGCAGCAGCCCCCTCCCCACGGGAGCAGAGCCCCGGCTGCTGCAGGTCAGGGAATCCAGCCAGGCTGGGAGCGAGGGAACCGCAGGGTCAGGCTGTGTCCGGCGCCTGCGGAGAAAGTCCCTGCTCACAGTTATCATAACCCGGGCTCCTCCACCACAGAGGCTCTCAGGAGACCTCCCACCACCCCAGCACGTGCTCGGGGGTCCTGAGGCACTGATAAAGCCCAGCCTGGGATCAGAGAGTGGCACCCATGTCAGGAGGAGTGCCAGGAGGGACCAAACACGGGTGACAGCCCCGTGTGGGTCACCGGCATGTCCCCAGTGCTCGTGGCTGTGGCTGAGTCGCATCAGGCTCCAGCTCCACTCCTCCCTCCACTGAGGAATGCGGCAGGGCCAGAGCCAAAAACCTTCCAAACCTTCCCAGGCAGCTGCTCACGGGCACCCACAGGGTCTGGGGGAGACACGGGGCAGGAGGTGTCACCAGCTGCGGGCTCAGGGTGGCAGCAGAACAATGCCCACCCTGGGGCAATGTCCATGTGCCCATGCTCTGGGAGACTCCCCAGCACCCCCAGCACACCCTGAACGAGGGTGCTGGGGGGCCACAGTGCCCAGAGTGCCCCGTTTCCCTGCTGGGCATCACCCAGAGCTCACAGTGCAGTGTGGGGGCAGCCCTGGCTCAGCCACGAGGGTCCTGACCCATGGCCGGGGATCCAGGGCTGTGCCAGGAGCAGCTGGGCACAGGTGGGGGCAGCTTGGGAATGCCCCCGGGAAGCCAGGCCCCAGCACCACCTGGGGGCTTCTGTCTGTCACCATGGCCAGGAACAAGGTGACATCCAAACCCTTCCTGGATGCCGCAGCCCTCAGACCGTGTGATGCACTGTCCCTGACCTCAGCACGTGTCCCAGGGACTAAACCCCAGTTTAACCCCCCAAACTGGGAATGTGACCCCCACACACGCCCAGCTGCAGGCTGATGGGGTGACAGCCCTGTGCCACCCCCCGGCACGGGGCTGGGGCGGCTCTTTGGAGCGGCAGAGCCCGGAGCCAGAACAGAGGAGCTGTTTGTGCTCCCGCCGGGGCCGGTTGTTTATCGGCAGCCGGAGCTGTTTACATCAGCCCTGGCCCCGGGCTCCGCACGGACACCCAGACGCGGGGCCGGCCCCGGCTGCTCCCCGCGGTCCCCAGGTGCCGGCGGGGCTTTGCTGGGAAGGAGGGGAAGCAGCGATGAGGCTGAGGCTGAGTCACGGCCTTATCTGGCTCCACACCCCACAGCAGGATCCGGAACTGCTGAGCTCCTTTCCCTGCTCGCCCCCATCCTTGAAAGCTGCAGGACCCCCAGCCCTAAGGGACATCTGTTGTATTGCACTGAATAGTTTATTTAGTTGTTACACGGAAATCTTACAGACATCCTTGCCAGCCAAAGGGACACCTTGGGGGACAAGGACTCTTCTCTGTGGGCACCGTGGGGCTTATCCCCATCATCTTCTGGAGGAGTCAAAGATGGACAGACGGACAAGAAGGGTGACAAAGATGGACAGAGAGACAAGGACGGGGACAAAGATGGACAGAGAGACAAGGAGGGGGACAAAGATGGACAGAGAGATAAGGAGGGTGACAAAGATGGACAGACAGACAAGGAGGGGGACAAAGATGGACAGACAAACAAGGAGGGGGACAAAGATGGACAGACAAACGAGGGGGACAAAGATGGACAGACAGAGATTGGACAGACCCCTAGCAGTGTGTAATCTCCATCATCCCATTCCCTGATCCCTGAAGGGCAGCCGGGGGTTAATGGGGACAGGGGGGGCAGCAGTGCCTTGCTTGCTGGAGAAGGAGCCCTCGCCTCCCAAAAGGAAGCAGCTCCTGCCAGGAATTCGAGGCATTACTCAGCTGGCGGCCATGGATCAGCTGTTTGGCTGCTTGGAGCCTGTTTTTCATTAGCAGCAGCGATTTTAGCGCCGTGGAGCTGCCTCCTCCCTCCTGCCAACAGCTCCAGGATGGCTCTGGAGAGCAGGAGCCCTACCTGGCAGGTGGGATGCCACAGCAGGTCAGGGATGCCACGAGTGGTTTAGCCCTGATAAGCCTTGGCTGTGGGAGCTCTCAGTGGCTCACCTGAATCCAGCCCTTTCCCATGGCAGGGATGAAGTTCAGGAGGGTTTTTGGAGGGATGGTGGTTCTGAGGAAGTTGGTTGTGACTCCACACTCGGATTAATCCCTTTCCCATCAGAGGGATGAAGTTAGGGGCAGATTTTGGAGGAATGGAACTCGTAGGGGAGCCATCAGTGGCTCCACACCTGGATCCATCCCTTTCCCAACACAGGGATGAAGTTCAAGCTGGTTTTTGAAAAGATGGAGCTCCTGGGGGAGCTGCCAGGACACACAAGCTGCCCCCTCAGCTATGCTGGCAGCCCTGGCTGGGGACAAGTGGTTCATTTTGGGCTGAAAATGGGAGATTTTGAATTTGCAAAGGCTGGTGGGTGGAGGGTGATGGTAAGGGGGTGAAGAGGTGTTTGGGGGCTCACAAAGCTCTCTCCAGCATGGGAAGGGTCAGGAACCCACTCAGCTTTTTAAAATCATCTTTTCACCTCTGAAAAGCCAAATAAATGTGATTTAAATACCGACTCCATCCCCCTGCTCCCAGGCAGCCCAGGTACCATGGGAAGGGACGCACGAGGATGGAGCAGGGACAGAGCTGAGCCGGCATCTCCCGGTGCAAACCCCGCAGCTCCTGCGGCTCCCACGCTCCCGGCCAGGGCTGATGCTAAATCCGGCCTTTCCCATCTCCCTCACAGCTGGACACGGAGCTCCCGTCCCCATCTCAGTGGCCTCATCTTCACTCCCAGGGGACATTCCCCATTCTCTTCCCCCTGCTCATCACAATTCCAGCCCGTGCCAGAATGGAGCTGAGCAGCTCGCAGGAATGGGGTGAAATGGCTCCAGCTGCTTGTGTGTGATTGGAGACTCAAATTTTGGTGGCCTGCTGCTTCCTCCAAGAAAACAAATGGTCCTTCCAGCAGGTGAGCTGCTTCCCTGCTCGTCCAAGGATCAAAAGCTCCGTCCAACCCTGGGTGGTGTCGGTGCTGTGGATGCAAATGGGTGGTTTGAGGACTGCTGAAAAGTTCTGCTCACGCAAAACTGGTAAGAAAGAGGGTCCCACAGCAGTGTGGAGGGGGCTGCAGTGATGTTCAGGAGAAACAGGGTCCCACAGCAGTGTGGAGGGGGCTGCAGTGATGTTCAGGAGAAATAGGGTCCCACAGCAGTGTGGAGGGGGCTGCAGTGATGTTTAGGAGAAACAGGGTCCCACAGCAGTGTGGAGGGGGCTGCAGTGACGTTTAGGGCAGTGATAACCAGGGTCACCCCGCTCCTGGCCGAGAGCAGCGCGTGTGCCCGGAAGCCGCTCTTGCACCTACGCCAAGAGCATTGGATCATCCCTGGGACACACAAACAACCTTCAGGCACCACCAGAAAAACACAGGCTGATGCATCTTGGCATGTGCTGCTGCGCCTCCGCCCATCATCCCACCCGGCAGCCCCGCAGCCCCCGGCACAACGGCTCCTCTGGCCCCTCAGGGTCCTCGGAGCAGCTGCCACCCCAGCACGGTGCCCAGAGAGGCTGAGAGCACAACAACGTCACAAAAAACCTGCCTGTGGCCCCAGAGAGTGAGCAATGCTCGGGGGACCCCTCAACTGCACCCTGAGTATGGGGCATCTTCCACGTGCTGGCAGGGGGAGGATGCAGGAATGGGGTCAGGCTGCTGAGGGTATCCGAGCCGTGGAGAGTCAGCAGCTCCCAGAACTATTCCTCACACCCAGAGGAATGTAATGAATCAAGGATCCCCAAGGACCTTGCAAAGGTTCAAGTTTAGGGCCTGAGATGAGCCAGACAAGTCCCAGCTGAACGAGGAGAGTGTGAGGCAGAGCCAAGCCACCCCAAGCCCAATTCCAGCCAGGGGAAGGGGCTCCACAGTGCTCCCCTGCCCAGCACTGCTGCAGAGTCAATCTGAGCTGCCACTCCCACTTCAGCACTCATAATTAAGGATAATCCATCAGAATTTCATCCCGTGGCTGCTGCTGCCACATCTGGAGGCCGGTGTGGGCTGCTCGAAGCTGTGCAGGATTTCCAAGGAACCACAGGAGTTTTCCATCCTCTTTTCATTAGCGTGTGGTTCCCGCCCCAGAGCTCCAAGCAGGGCCAGCAGCCCCACACTCAGCCAGGGACCTCGGGCCTGAGAGGTCCCCAGGCAACCCTGGGCTATTAAAATTCACGATGTCCACATGGCTGGGCTGTGCCACCCCCCTGGGGACAGCTCAGCTCCTGCTGGAGGTGGTGGCACAGCAATGGGGACCTGGATCCTGTCAGTGAGTGATCCTGCTTCCCAAAAACAGCCCCAGGATGGCACTCCAGCCAAATCCTGCTTCCCAAAAAACAGCCCCAGGATGGCACTCATGGGAATTGCCCCACGTCCTCCGAGGCTGTGCCACACACCAGGGCTGAGGCTCCACAGCCTCTCCCCACGGACGGGGGGGCTCCTGAGTGTCCCTAGTACCCCATCCTTG